>JAQOTA010000035.1:0-584537 GCA_029532415.1 Marasmius tenuissimus | reverse complement strand
CACGTTTATGGAGATAACGATCATGTTTATGCGCTCCAGTCTCAGTTTGTAACCAAGAAATCCTCCTCCTACCGACTCATTTTCCAGTCTGTCCATGAGTCCGCAATTAATTTGAATTTCGAGTACTTAGGGTCCAGACTTGGATGACCCGAGACGGTAGCTCCGAAATATATCTATAAGGAACAATCTTGTTTCCAGAGACGGCTTGATGTCTTGGCCTGCTGTCACTACTCGGCCACCTCCGAAACAATATGTATCTTCTTTCCAAAGGATCTTATCCTCGCCACGGCGAGAAAGCCCCCTCGTTCGACATTAACAGAAAACCAGGTGAATGTCTTTCCTACTGCATCGTGCGCCGCCTCTGCGATTTCGCAGACGCAAGACACGAACCTCGAAACGGAGTAAGTCGCATTTAGCCTTGATTAAATTGTAACTGCTATTAATCTCAAGATGATCGTACAAGGAAGCTAAAAGGGACGGTGGTCACGCCGCTTCCTTATCGAGTTGATTCTACCCCACCGTCCTACATTCTCGCAAAAGTCAGCCGGCAGCTCTTCAATATTCTAGCCTGGGCATGCCAGAGCGGCTACAGGCTAAGATTCAGGTCTAGTCGAGCAGTGTGGCGCGGAAACTAGAAACGTCGGAGGGAAATGATATGGAGAGAGCAGCGCCGCCGGATTATGCTTCACTGGTAGGACCACATTAGTCTCCACAGATTCCTGACATCCGAAATGTACTGGGTTTGGACCCTGATGATGTAGCCGACTCTTGCATATCATTACCAGCTATCAAATCTAATATAACAGCCGGGCCACTACCACGGGACTGAAGAGCTAAATTCGAGAAACTAATCTTGGTATACTTAGTAGCCTCTCCCTGTTGTACTATATTGAATCTTGAGTTGGCACTTATTCGAAGGAAGAATCGAAATATTGATCATGAATCTGTATGCAACTTTAGATTTAACGAAAGAATTCGTGGTTGTGTGGTTTACCGCCTGGCTAGGCAAGACTACTATACTATGAAGCACCGATGTCTCTGTCGTACACTGAATGTGAGCTCTGTTATTGTAGCTGGCTCAATTATGGTATAATTATCAACAAACCATCAACTGACGGTGATGTATAGCCAAACTAACACGAGGCTAAAGAACCATCTCACCTGACAATCCAAGTGTAGCAGATTAAGAGGTTCCTCAGTCTACCTCTGGGTGTTGCTTTCAGGGATGCAGGGTTTTCTTTAATTGCACATCCGTTCACATTCAGCACTCAGCTTTGATCGATGCCCAAAAAGGTATAGTTATGCTGAATTAGACACCTTGCGCAACATGGCCATGGCTGTGAAATGACGTCGCGCCCACAAGCCGGGGAGGAGCTCCAGGAAAACCCCTATTCTTGAGCCATGGCCTCGGCCGTGTTGCGCAAGCTGTCCATCATATGTTTGCTAATATCAGCATCGCACAACATGAACCTGTAGCCAGTGCCATGGTTCTTTCACCACATCATGGGGAATATTTGCGCTCCTGGCTCACCCTGTAACTGGGAAACGTTCATCACATAAGCACTTCATCACAATGTCTGGACATCCATAATACGATGCATACCATATCAGATGGCATAAACCGGGAAGCTGCGAATGGGGGTTGTTATGAATGAAGCTATGCCTCATTTGTAGATTATGTTTTGATCTCGAAATGAGGTGAATCCTCCCGCTACAAACAGTCTATTGCTTTAATATCTTCGTTCTGCATCAGGTTCGCTCTATCCACACCAAGAACTCCCCCAACAACCCACTACTACAACCTAAACAGATGAAACTCTCTAGCCACCAGTCACTCGTCTATATCCAGGGCATTATTGTCTCTCTCGTCGAAGCACACAGATTTCAAATTGAGGGACCATGGCCTGAGGCCTTTACCGTTTCACAAGCGGCTACGATCTGGTGGACCTGGGGCGGGGATAAGGACGGGAGCGATGATAAGAACCGAGGCGACAATCTGGTACCTACACAGCTTATGCCAGAGAAATCGGAGCCGGATGCCAAAGAAACCCTCACGATCACAATAGGCGATGAAGGTGACAGTGGATCCCTCATCTACACCCCGACTTTGACAGGGTAAGCGTCCCATAACAAGTGTCGAGAGTTTGGATTTTTCTCATTCAATCGACTAGTCGTCTTGAATTAGTGGCAATAAATACAGACGAGGACAAGGACGAAAGGTAAGATATACTGTTTCCAGATCTGCGAGAGTTGACTTACAATTTCTCTATCATCATATTGATTACAGAGAACCAATCACACCCATATCGCCAAGAATCTTTGAGGTCAATCCAAGAACTACTCCAGGTACCACGGTCTCCGATTCAACCACTGGCACTACTCAGCCACCAATAACGTGAGTGATATGTTTATTGAACCGAGATTCAGAAAACCTACTGATACGTATACGCCTCACTTCGTTCTTCCACATCTGTTTCTCTTTATGTCAGCTCCGCAGCGAGTCCGACCGGGATTGAGCCTACACAAACCGGTTCAGCCCCGAAGGACGGTAACACAGACAAAGCCACGATACTGGGAGGCGTAACCGCCGGCATCATTTCCTTGGTTTTATTCTTAGTCCTTGGCTTCTTAGTCATACGTTATCGTCGACGCCAGGCACAGGGGCTTCCGGTTTCTAATCAGCCAAACATCATCGCACGAAACACACGATACACTAACAGTAATGGCTATCCAATTGGTTCGGGCAACTTAAAGGAAAAGCAGGCTTTCAAACACAAAGATAAAGGAAGTTATTTAAATATCACATTGAAAGATGTAGCACAAGACCGGCGACGCTGGGGCACGGATACGAGTTCAGAGACTGGAGGCCTAAGGTTGGAATCAATGAGAACTTCCATCCCAATCTCAATAAGTACGAGTGACTGGTTTGAATCCTCTACGCCTACGAGTACAAATTACGATGTGTAGACGATGGCCGGTAGACTCACGACCGCAGTATTAATGCTCACGGCACTGTGCAGGACTGACTCATGGGGAGAGCACCTATACTTATGAAATAATCTCGACTGTGAACCTAGCCTGTCTGTGTAATGCCAACGCAGAATTGAAGCAGGCTAAATATTCGCGAAAAACTGATCGGGGTCCACCGGGGATCGAACCCAGGACCTCTCCCATTCTTGCAGCGCCGAAGCCGCGGGATGCCACCCGAAGGGAGAATCGTACCACTAGACCATGGACCCGCTCGTTAAAGGTTTACTGCTGGGGTGTCGTACGCCCAATTGGGCCAGGAAGAATCATTGCTGGTGGTCGTGATTGTTCGCTGTCTGTTTGAACTTCGAGTAATAGTTCGAGACCCAGCTGAGAGACAGTGACCGTCAAATTATACCATTAGGCATTGCGAATGACAGGTTCAATGCAACGTGATACCTACTCGGGACCGTGTCTGATTCCGGGACGACGGCGCTTGATTGGCTGATACTGAAAGTCGCACTCTGTTGATCACTGTATGCCAAAGGTCTGGTTGAATGGGACGTATAAATGTCTTTCACCACTGGAACCGACTTACGGTTGTTCGTCATGATTCTGACTCCGCAGAATGAGTTGTCCTCCGAATTTGTAGAGCACAATTGATCTCTTCCTCAGCATATTATGATTTCACCGTCCTTCCAGTCGCGGCTCTTCCCACTGAACAGAGCTGTTACGCTTATGGGAAAGAAGACATATTGAGAATTTGGCTGACCCTTTGTAATTGAGCTCCTCAATCCCGTTACGACCTCATATCGCAGGAATGTGCCGAAATATTCCGTTGATGCAGCAAGATGTCTAACAGGGCAACGAAAGGAAGATTCCATCCATCTCTGTCGATGATGATTCATGAACATTCGAGCAGGCTCCAGGGCTGTAGAACGCAGCGAGGATGTTAGTTTTTAGGTTTTCACGCCGCCACCGGTATCTGCATATCGAGCTGCTAAATCCTCTGCCTTCCCCCCTCGCCCTCCATTAGACGGACCATGAGCTGCTCGCTGCCACCTGTAGGGCATTACAAAGGATTTGACGTTCTCACGATCGCGTTTTTTTAGTTACCGTACCCTCGGAATCTTTAGTGATTACTGATTATTCTGAAACGCCAGGGACCACTTGCGCCTTGTTTGACGAGATATTTTCTCCGGAGCATCTTCGGCTTAGCGTCTAGCCGCGTTTGAGTAATAGATGAAGGGTGTCAAAGCTGTGTATCCTCGCTCTCAAACTGAGAGTGGGACATGCCTCGCTAGAACGCACATATCTTAGAGACTCGTTCCGCTCCCGAATGAATTGTCGATAGATGTGTAATCTCACTCAGGGCTGCATCGATAGAGTTCAGAACTGGATATTATAAATTATTCGACGACGTTCGCCTCATCATCACTTCCTTTCACGTTTCCCTCACGGACGCCCACCTCAAACATTCAGCGGGTGCGATGAACGCGCAATTGGCAGCTTCTTGTGGGTTTATTGATCCTTCCTTTACAAGCTTTGGACTTACTGACTTACGAGGGGACCGAAAATTAAACATGGAGGCCTCGGATTGGGCTTGACGAGCGGCGATATGTATTGGTGTCGGGGCGACGAGAAGGCCACGGTTTTCAAGTAAATCAGTGGGCTCCTTCATCACCTTGAGGCTGATAGCTTATGACATGAACCTCGTCTCATGCTGCGTACTACGTTGACGGTTGATGGTAGCCCACCACTCGAGCTGAACAAGGCCACGGTTCTGTACGGGTTGTGCAAATATTGCACGGTTGTCTTCCAGTTGTGAGTACCGGATTCCTCGTTTGTTTGACCTCAGGAAGTACTCATTGGATTTTAATCACTCTCTTCCTTTGCCTATTTGCGACATAAGGGCCGATATCGTAATATCGTCGATCTGGAAACACAAATACTCCGCGGTGCCACCTCACGTCTGCCACGCTTATTCTATCTTTAAGGCAGTCGTGTGCATGGTCGTGCTCACGCTGTTACATGCAATACTTATGCTCCGAGGTTTGTCTCCATTTCTTCGTCAACTCCCTCCCTTGCTGTAAAACCTTCTCATTGCACAGTATACGCGCTATACCGTCGAAGCTTCCTCATGGGACTTTTCCTCATTTCTCTGTTTCTGGCCCGGATAGGCCCGACGATTTGGTTTCTTATTCGATATAAGAACATGGTTGTCGACCGGGATATCCACTTTGATCCCATATGCCTGGCAACCCAACCTTTTGATACAGATCCTGGAATGGGAGTTGCTCTGTTTGTGTGAGTCGATCTTCCGCCGCCTCAATGATTGCTGGAGCTATCCATTTCTGAACTCATGGGATTTTAGCTTTGGGGAGCTATCCGTTCAGATAATCATATGCGTCCTAACACTGGCAAAGACGATGAAAGAGGGGTGGGCGTGGTCGTCAGCCCCAACATTGAGCTCGGTTTTGAATAGGGATGCACTGTATGTTTCGATAGCAGTTTCAGGTGAGCTCCGGCATCTCTCTTCCATGCTATCGAATTGAAGTTGGGAATCTTTTTCAGGGATAGTGGCTTCGGTCATTGTTGGAACGTACAAATCTGGGACTAGTGTGTTGTTCATTTTCCCGTAGGTTTCGTCATCTTCACAAAGTCGAGGTATATGACTTATACTTCCCCTCACTATTTTCAGAATAATGATCACGGTTGTTTCACGAGCGGTACACATTGCACCCTTTTTCGGTCTAGGAGTCGAACCAACTAACTTCGATTCTTTCTCAAGGGCTGTCGTGTCATAATACATCTTCAACGTCTACCAGAACCCTCGAACTCACAAGAGATCGAATTTTCGACCGTAGATTCTGCTTGGGAGAGCAGGACGATGATACTAGCAAATCATTGTGCACCGTAGTGATACACTGAGGGGAGGTCGGAGGCTGGTACCCCTATTTCTATACGCGGTTAGAATGGTACTGAGATCTGATACGATGGCGCCTGTTGGCTAAGGTAGAAAACAGACCTCCTGGGAGGGTACAAGTGAATGGGCTCATGATAACGTTGTTGAGACAAGCCCCTAAACTGAGGATTCAGGATTTCTTGATGCTGAAAAAGCGGAGTTATGCGGGAGACCTGCTTTGAGATTTCGGGAGTACGTACATGATGTAACCCTTGACGACGTCGCGCTTCAAACGAGAGTAAAGAGTTGCTGAATTGAAGTCAGGGTCGATTTCGATAACTCATTGAGTGCGTTCGTTAGGTGCTGATATGAGCAAAACCCAAAGAAATGCGGCGACCACGTAGCCTCTACGGATTTTGAAGCATTTTGTAGCTGCCGAGTTCATAGGATCAGAAAGAGACTTGATTGTTTGCGAGGAGGGGGGTTCTGTAATGAACAAAGAATTCATGGGTCAAGAATACGAGGTGACGAGAACTGTAACGGTCTGTATTAAGGAGGCAACCGCCCCGATTCCAATTGCATTTCCTTGTACCCCGTAGGGCAATCCCAGCCCAAGTGATGCTCAGAATTTTCGATTCCTGAATAAGAAGTAATGCGCGGTAGATCTCGTAACGACGATATGTATTGAAGCCGTCAGCGTATTCGAATCTCTATTCTCCACAGTACACGAGTTCGAATTCGAGAGAGACAGAAAATTTTGGAATCTTTTCATCGAACGCAAGCTAGACCAAAAAAACCGAGACTCAGCTCAAATGGGGATTTACTGCTACATATCTACACACTGTGCCCCTTCTCCCTCGGAATCGTAATGACAGTCTCCGACCCTCGCTTCTTGACCACACCACCATCACACTCAATATCCTCCCTTCCTGCCTCGTGTTTAGCTGCAGGTAGAGTGAAACTCAACTGAGCATTCAGAGAGCCCCATCGAGATCCTACGCTTCGGCAAAATTGTTCGACTCCCGCCTTCGCAGCCTCGTCGTCTTCATCGAATGCCTCGAAATTAGAGTTGCTAAGTTTGGAAGATACTGACCTATTTCACTCAATTCGTTTGGTCACAGGTCACAGGCCCAAAAATTGACGAATATTTTTCGTGTGGTCACTAGGTCACAGGGGGTCCATCCGAATTGTCCCAGCCTATGACACTTCTGAAGTCGCCAAATTTGGCGTTCTGGGCACCTATATACGAAAATTTTTCTCCGTGTCACACGCCGCGGAGGTCCCATACGAATGCCAAAATTCGTATGAAACGGTCACTGGTCACAAGCCATACGAATTGAGTAAAATAGGTCAGTAGACGTCCGCTGTTTTGTCTTGGACCGCGAGAAGGGAGGAAAGGCTTAATAGCATCTCTGACAAGTCATCTGTGTGGTCTTCCATCTGCTAATATCCTTCGTCGGCTACCCATTGGGGATTAGACGTGATGTACCCCCGGGGAACCGATATCTCCAATGTTACGAGGTTAGAAGAAGATCAGCGAAGGAACGTAATGAACGGATTGGAAGGGGGTGGATGGAATAAGCGGCGGTCAGGATTAAAACTGTAGGTTAGATGCTTCAATCTGGAGAGGTCAAGGCGACTGAAAGCGTTGGAGGGGTAGCGGTAGTAGGCTGTAACAACCAATCACTGGAAAAAATGGAAACGGACTTCCTGCGGGCGACAGTACAAGTGACTGCATACGTCGCAATAAAACTCCTCTAGTTCGGGATTCGCCTTTGAAAAAAGAACTAACTGGGACATTCGGATGTCAGACCACGGTTTCCACTTCAATAGACGTCGAGGAAAGATCGTTTCCGTGAGCAAGCCACCCGTTCCTTCAACGAAGACACTTGTTAGTTCTGGAGCGGCCATCAAAGCTCCTGGGCATCCGAAATAGTTGTCATTGACCAGGGTGAGAGTTCTCAAGAAGGGAAAGGAGAGATCTCGCAACATATCTCGATTCCGTCGAATGAAACAGCTGAGCTGGAGATCAGATGCACGAGTAATGAGATTTTGGAGGAACGGTGTCGCTAATGAGATATTTTCCTGGGCTTTTGGCGTGTCGACACGTATCGTGAAAGGCTTCTGTTGCGATCTTTCGAGAAGTATCTTAGTCATTGGATGAGAGGAGTATTGCTCGACTCCGATTCCCCAATCGACGCGTAAGGAGGTCCAAATGCAGGGCACCCCAATGACGATCCTTCTCCATCTAAGGCAAATTAGGACAGGATGAGAGGGACTGGTCTAGGTCTCTGCTGAGTAATCCTGATAGAGAATATCGATGGAGATTGAGATTTCACTCGCTCTACCCCCCATCTGGAGCAAGCCTCGAGCAAGATTCTCTCCAGCACTTCGGCGGGTAACTTTCGGATAGATGAAACCGAATGTCGACGGGTGTTGTATCTTTGCTCCAGTTCCTCTCTCTCCGACTTCAGTTTTCCCAAAACAAATACCAGGTCTGTGATCTTCTCGTCGTATCTCTCCAGCAAACGCAATTCTGAAGCCATCACATCGTGTAGCGCCTCCACATCCAATGCTGGGAAGACTGATCGATTGCGGAATACCTCGTTAGGTATCCCATCAGGCGTACAGTCGATAACATTTTGTTCTGGAAAAGAGAGCAGAGGAGCGTCTTGAGCTGAACCGGAGTCGCAGTGGTTGCCATGATGGTTCTTGAACAAAAAAAAATTGGGCGTCTCAGCAGGAGCGGCAATTCAAGAACGTGGTGAAGGCACAGTCACACCACGTGTTTTCGTGAAGGCGTTACTCCGGTCCGCACGGTCCATTGATGTCACCCGACCAGGGACAACCCTTTTTGATTTTCTTCGCTATTCTTCACGACCTCCATCTCGTTCTACATCGATCTCATCAATTTCAACCAAACTTCCCTTTGAAGGGGCTCACAAGGAAGAGAACGAGTAGGAGAAGCTTCAGGAAGGCTCAAACCGACAAAAAAGGGCCGCAAGGTACGTACGGGTCTTAACCGTTGGGGATAACAGCTATTCAACGACGCGTACTGGCTTTCAGAGACGACTTTGATCTATATTCTCGGTTATAATTCACGAATAATGTCGCTAGCTGAAGAAGATGCTTCAAGCTCTTGCTCATCGGCTACATCGATACGCAGCGAGGACGAGTCTGACTCGGAGGAAGATTGGGAAGACTACGTGAAGGGAGGCTACCACCCAGTGGAAATCGGGGATGATTTCAGTGAGGGAAGGTACATCATAGTCAGGAAACTTGGCTGGGGCCATTTCTCGACGGTTTGGTTGGCGAGGGATACCCAGTGCGTCCTGAAGGCTCTTTCACTTATTGTTAATTTCGCATTGAATCGAATTGACGGGTCGTTATTGTCATTTACTGTAGCATGGACCGGCACGTTGCGCTCAAGATTGTGAAATCCGCTTCGAGATACACGGAAACTGCGGTTGACGAGATCAAGCTCTTGGAGAAACTCAGCAATCCGTCGACACCACACGAGAACCAGTACGGTCCAGATATACCACCTCTAGCGCACCCTGGTCGTTCCCACGTCATTAGTCTGCTGGATCATTTCCTTCACAAAGGTCCAAATGGCTCGCACATTTGTATGGTCTTCGAGGTACTGGGGGAGAACCTTCTCGGATTGATTAAGCGTCACCAAACCCGTGGGGTACCCCTCAATGTCGTCAAGCAGATCGCAAAACAAGTCCTTTTGGGGCTGGATTACATGCACCGGTATTGCGGGATAATACACACAGGCGCGTCATCATTGGCCGTCTTTACGCCATCGTTGACTGTTGACATGTTTTAACGTATAGATCTCAAACCGGAAAACATCCTTATATCTGTTCCGAACGTCGAGGAAGTCATTCGTCATGAGTTGGCCTCCTCATCCGATTCTCGGATGCGGATGGTTGGCGTCCCGGCGAGTTCTGGTCGTGGTGGGAATCAGACACCTCGTTCGATTTCCCAGCCCATTGGCCTAGACAACCTCGCTTTCGCTATGAGCAAAATTGAGACGGACGACAACTCTCCGCCTACTCAGCGGCATTCCGGGTCTGGACCTGCTTCTGGGTCCAACGCTAATCACGCACGTAGTCCGAAGAAGAAACCGAAGGAACACGAGTACCCTGGTCATTCAATGGAGTTTGGAGGGGACGAAACGGAGACAATAACCGTTAAGATTGCGGATTTGGGGAACGGTATGTCGCGTTTCTTGGTGTTTGTAGCTGGCTAAGGATCATTTGTCCACGCGGAGCTACGTGGGTCAATCACCATTTTACCGACGATATTCAGACGAGGCAGTATCGGTGTCCTGAGGTTATTCTGGGATCGAAGTGGGGGCCGAGTGCAGATGTTTGGAGTCTTGCGTGTGTGGTATGTTACCAGCTTCGGATACTGTTGATCCGGCGACGTAACCTATTGACTTTTGTGAATTCTTAGGTCTTCGAGCTGATGACGGGAGGCGACTACCTCTTCGATCCTGTTTCCGGCACAAGTTATTCAAAAGACGACGATCATCTGGCTCAAACTATTGAGCTTTTGGGTCCAATACCGCCGAGTATGATCCTTACTGGGAAGTACAGTCGAGAGTACTTCAACCGAAGGGGTACGTTTCCATTTGGTCTAGGCTTCCTCGGTTACTTATCCGTGCGACGTACGTGGCTTGTAGGTGACCTCCGCCACATATCGACACTCCGGCCGTGGCCCCTACATTCCGTTCTCCACGAAAAGTACCGGTTCCGCAAGAGTGCTGCGGAACGAATCGCTTCGTTCCTGTTGCCGATGCTGGTTTTGCATCCTGAGAAGAGAGCACCGGCAGGCGAAATGGCGATGCATAGGTGGTTGGAAGGGGTGGTTGTGCAGGGAGAATTGGAGGTGATGAGGCTGATGGATGAGGTTGGGGACGTTCCGGCAAGGGATGGGATCGAGGTTGAGGGAATACGAGCTTACAGAGATGACGGTGGCGAATATGGAGATGAAGAGGGAGATACGGATGGAAGGGCGATGCATGGACATGGACCTCCACCTGTCATTCCGGAGGTCATCACTCGTGGCGGTGGTGGTGGGCGGATGGGGGATCGTCCGGCATTCCATTAGCCGTTTGACTCCTCGCTTTCTGGATCTCGCTTTCCTGTGGGAGGAGCTCGATGCTCCAAGAATGGGTTAGTTCAGGGCAGGGATGTGGGTCCTTTGACGGCCCACACATCGATGACAGCGTTCCACGCGCGGTGCTGTGGAACAACACACGCTTGCCTCGCATGCGAGTTTGAGCGCGGGTGCATTTCTTAATCTGACGACCGCTGGATGGTACAAATCTACCGAGTTTGATGGATGTGTGATGTTGACCGTCATCCGACCGGCTTTATTCCTTTTGCGATGAGATATGAGACTGACCGAGAATACGAACGTTTGTGCTTTTACCTGTACACTATCCGAATAATCGTGTTTCATTAACGAATACCTGTACAATCTATCTTAGGTCCGAATCCCTCGTTCATTTGAGAATGTTCTTTAATGTGCAATGGGGTACCATATCTATCGTTCTACCCTTCACAATCTCACGTCATTTGGCAGGGAGGTTGTAACTCAATCGACTCGTGTCACAAGTCTGATCGAAGTGCAGATTTGAGAGCGTCTATTCTCGGGGTACAACATACAAGCTAA
This sequence comes from Marasmius tenuissimus, assembly GCA_029532415.1. Classification (NCBI taxonomy): domain Eukaryota; kingdom Fungi; phylum Basidiomycota; class Agaricomycetes; order Agaricales; family Marasmiaceae; genus Marasmius; species Marasmius tenuissimus. The sequence goes on along the minus strand of JAQOTA010000035.1, from coordinate 572,977 downwards.
ATGGAAAGGAACATTCATGCCCTCACCCTCCGAATATCACGAGAAAGCCTACGATCACGGCTCACATGTCATCTCGACAATGATCATCATGAAGCTTCTCAAAATCCCTCGCCTGCACGATATGTCCACACCCTGCACAAACGATATAGTGTCCAACAAAGCTCTGCATGTACCTCTCCAAAGTCCAATCGCATCGTGGTTGTTGACAGTAGACGTGCCGTTGAGATGAAGACGACTCGGATCTGAGAGAGGAACCGCGATCCCCAGGGGTTTGATTCGGACATCGTGTTGGAGCGGGCTCGTGGGTATACCGAGGGGCTATTCGGTCTTGACTTTGTATGTGAGAATCCCGAGATGTTTTGGTTCGCTCCTTCCTTCCTCGATCGCCGAGGTGCAGAAGTTCTGGGCACGAAGACGAGACTCGACTGAGGAGCTGATTGTGGGAATGTGAATGTGGATATGATGAACAAGGTGAACACGGGAGACTCGAGAAGTCTCGCTCTGATGTGGGTGGTATACTGGCGGGTAGGTAGTCCCCACTACATGATGGGAGCTTGTCCATCCACATTGCGACCTTCTCTTCTAGAGGTGGCGGCGTGGGCGGAGGTGGTGTGTTGTATTCTCTCCCTTTCCATTTCTTTTCCGTCGTATAGACAATAGTTCCGTCTACCACTGTGTAATCTGAGTGATGGGGGTCCCCATGTCGCTTTCGACGAGCCCGTTTTGTTTGGGCTCTGGGCTTCTCGGGGCAGGATGATCTGTTTATGCAGATTAAACTCTTGCCGTATTCGATGTCAGGTAAACAGGCGCCAAAGGCCCATTCACTCACCTCTCTGATGCCAGAGTCTCCGGGCAGACCGAGGAGCTGCTAGAACTTGCTATTGAGGTCTTCAAGTAAAACATAGGCGATATTGGAGACGGAGGACGAGAGCCGTGGTGGTACGGCGAATGGCTGGGTTTTAGGTCGCCTACGGCTATTAAAAAAGGGCTTTGGGGGGGAGGGGAAGGGGTGTCGTTCATGCACGCTGTTGCCTTTTATGTTGTGTGTAGGTCCAAATGCTCACGGTTAGGGACTGAACCTTATGTTAACTTCCAACGATACGTACAAATAGGGATGGGACTGGCGATTTCGCAGTTAAATCTGGAGCTTAAAGTTCATCAATACAGGACGGGACGGGCTGGCAATCGTTATGACTGTTACCGTGTTTCTGGGAGAGAACTTCCAGTTAATCGGTCAATCGAGGCGATCTGCACATTGATTTCTCGTCCAGCAGGTGTGGGTGCGTTGAATGCGAGCCAGGAGCAAGCCGGAATTAAGGATATGAGTGAATTTAGCGCGGATGCACCAGCAGTGAGTCCCAAGACTGAATTTTTGAATTCGTTTTTCCCCGTGAAACGCGGCCTGGTGGCCGCTGTAGGTCGTGATGAGAGAACGTCTCCAAGCAGTACTACGTGCAAGACAACCAGAACCCTAGTTGTAAGACGGACGCCTTGTAACTCTTGGAATCCTTCTAATGAAGTTCGTTACCTGATTCTCAGAGTGCCCGAGTAAGTATATACAATATGCTCGAACTGATATGACATTGAACTTTGTATCTATGAATCACAAGCGCCGAGTGCGCCTTTGCTCCCGAGCTACACGTACACGTAAATTTGACAAGACCCGACCCCGCGTGAGCCTTTGACCCGGAATTTGTCTGCTTTTTGCTTTCACTTGCCGACTGAATCTCTTCGGCAAAACCCGCAGAAAGGATTCTTTGCCACCAGAGGGAGGTTGCGATGGAAACCTTTGAGGGACGCAACAGGGCCTGAACATTGTCTCGGTGCCTTTGATAGGGACTAACCTCACTCAATGTTCGTTCTTCCTTACCTTCCCGCCATAAGGGGACATCACATATCCTGTTTCGATATATATCCACCAGATCCCCTATCCTTCCGTGAGTTCCATCTATCTCATCTATCTTATGAGGAACGCTCGAAGCCTCCAATGAATTCTTATATGTTGTAAACCCATTGAAAATACGTGATAGTGTAGGTCCAATCAGTTCGCAATCAGTTCCCAGACATTCGGGTTTTCCCTACGGCGCCTACAGCTCCATGTGCATGCCGTCTCTCGTGTTCATTGTATCGGAATATATCAGGAACCCTTGGGGATACCGGGCATTTATTGCGCCTGTGTAGGAGCGTGTCCACTACCGGAACGTGCGAAAGGAGGCTTCAAGATTGACGGAGTGTTTGGAAGGTTTTGGAAGGAAAGAGGGGCTAAAACCTCCGTTCCGTTTCAGCTCAAATCTATTATTGAAATCTGCAACGAATCTTTGGCAATCTTCTCCCAGATGCGGGGGTTTGTACTTTGCATCTTGAGATTCCCGAGGCGCTGATATGTCAAAGCTGCGGCCAGGAAGGGCTGGAAATAAGCGCCGCCTCTTGCCGAGTCGCTTGACCACTTACGATCTGGCGGTAACGGGTTTTTATGGAAGGAATGGAAGCTCCTCCGGTTCTCGCATTAATCTTCAGCCTGTATGATTAGTCCAATATCTCCAAATTCAGCATTCGATGAACAGGGGGCGAACAAATTCAAAAGATTTTTGGAAACCATGATCCTGATGACGCGGGAGATGCCGACCGTGGGATGATAGTCACGTCAGGCACGCGGTGGCGGTCCCCTCCTATGCTTTGACCTCCATGTTTCCTTTGCTCTATTGCCATCGGTGAGCCTGTTACTCCCGATATTCAGCCCGACATTTATTTTTGATATGCAGCTTGTCGATATCCTCTACCTTCCAGAGACTAGGATTTAGGCACTAGCCGGCTTTAGCATCATGCAACTTGCATGATGCTGATCGCAGGAAATAGTAACAATGCGGATTCGGTGATAGTCTTCTCCCTTTGTCCAGTCTCTCTTTTATCCAAAAACTGCCTTTCGGGTCTTATGATCACAATCCGCTTTCGAAAACTTATCCGGGAGGGGCACGGCGTACGGGCTATCTTAATATCAGTGGACTTTATCATATGTTGCCCATCGTACTTTCCTCAACGCCGAATCAAGACCCTCACGCTCCCCAGCGCGTGGCAACATTCGAGTAGTTGAAAGAAGCCTGGACTATGTTCGCCGCAAAGGCTTGGCAAATAACTCAAGTTACAGTAAGCATGCTCTTTCGATTATTGTCCCTGTGCTTTTGCACGATTCATTGCACATCAGAGCTTGAGAGTACGCCCTTCAAGTCGAACCTGTATCGTGGTGCTTAATCGATTACTGGACATAACAGAAATCACAGCCCACATACATAAGCCTCATATCTCAATGTTCAACTTAGAGAACCAGCGTTTATTGGCCGCTCAATGAACGCGCCCAAATTGGGCGCTTTAGCTGGTCCAAGCGCGGGAAGATGGCAGTTTTGCCGGCGGCCTGCTTGTCAGTGGCAGTGCAAGCATATTTTATCTCAACCACGATGGCCGCGACATCGCGACTTCGACCTGAACGTTGACGGTGAGCAAAAACAATGATTTTTGTTCAGAATCCTCTGCTAACTGCTAGAATAAAGACCTGAAGGGCTTTTTTTGCGATCTTTTTGCAAATTTCTACAGGTTCAACCCCGATATCTTTCAATGTACTGTGTGGGTCCAAACCTCTATCCTGCGGCGTTTGCGACTCACATTCACGTTCACAGACAACAGAAGACTTTCATATGAATGTTTCTACTTTGATAAAGCTGGCATTTTGCTGTTACGTCCCTGTGCGTATGAAATTGTGGTACTAGGAGTTTCAAACGCGTAACGCCAACGCCGGTTGACTGAGGGGACTCGGGATGATATGCAGCCTACTGTTCGTGACGGTTCCTTTGTCAACCACACGGGCCAATCACTTCTTTTCATTCGCTCTCTCCGGGACAGTGGATTTCGCCATAGGCCTTGAGGAGCACCAATCTTGTCCAAACTTGGATTCTCTGTCTGAGCTAGGCTTTCGTTCTTCAGGTACTTCGATTTGTATTCCCATTTTCATTGAACTGACCTCAGGCACTTCAGGCACTTCAGGCCATCTATGCAAAAAGGGTCTCTCTGCCGTCTCCTCACAAGGTCATCTACATCACAAGAGGAGCAACGCCCAGGGTCGCATTCAGGTTCACTAACTACGGTTGGATCTCCAGTACGGATGCTCACGGCCCTTGCTTTCGCTACGGCCGTTTTGGTGGCAAAGGTGGGAAATCAGATTCTACTATCGAGGGGCTAGATGGTCGATGGATGAAATGAATTTGGACTATGCGAACCAGATGTGCGTTTCTGTGTTCACCAGCAACCTTTCTCCACGCTGACTGTTTCCTTCCTCTAGCTCTTGGCTTTGGAGTCATCATGGGTTCGTGCGCCCATCACAGCAATGGATTTTACGCCAATTTCCACTTTGAGAAAACTCGAATCACTCCGCGTTCCCGTATCCGACTCACCCCGGCCAACGTCTTTTCCTCGTTCAAATTCCTCTCATATAGCCTCGTTATTGGGTTCACCCTTGAGCTCACCATGGTTAGGCCTACAACGACGTCATTCTCCTACAACCGGGGAGATCAGGACCTCCTTGTGTTCGCTTCAGACTCGTCCTGATTACCGCACCGGACGTACCCTCGTTCCAGTGTTCATCGTGGCTCTGCCATCTTCAATATCGCATCCCTCAGTAATCACCCTTTCCTGTCCCCCTCCTGCCGTTTACGGTATCGAAACACATACCTCACTTATGGACATGCTTTAGTCGAAAGAAATATCAACGATCTATTTGCTTTTCGCGCACTCGAACCTGGAACAACAACGTCGTTCACATTGGCATTCCGAGTCCAGGATACACTCAGCAGCCGGCCATTACCTTACTCTTGGGCGTTGACAGGCACGCCCTCCACGCGAGCAAACTTCTCGAAGCTCCAGAGGGAGTACTAGGGATTGCCACTCCTTCGCGAAGCAATGCAGTAAATGCGTTAGAAAGTCGTGAGCAAAATACCTTCCAAAACTTCACGAGATCGTTTTTCGGAGCTGATATCCTTGGTCAAGTAGAGCACATTATCCTGAAAGCCGTCAACTTTGTTCACGAATAGATCACAGCATTGGCACGATCATGGCACCGATGACACGCCTACCGACGGAGTAGTGCACGCGACGCTCTATTGAGTGCTGCGAAAGGCCCCAAATGTCTCCCCCACCATCGTTTGCATCTCTCGACTGCTGGAAGACCTTCCGGTATTGGTTGCACAGCCACCGTTCCCTTCCGACGACAACCTTCGATAAAGGCTGCTCCGCCCTGCAATCTCGGGCGCTCTTATTCTCAAGAGGTGCATATAGAGCCAGAACACCTTAGATACACTAGCTGCGGACGTTGAGGCTCACTGTCTCCGCCCCATATCTCGATGTAGTTTTAGGCGCCGGAGTGGGAGGGACCCCCTGCCAGTGTCTGGCTGTACAGGCTGTTCGGTCGAAGGGGGGGGGGTCTCTGGAATTCATTTTCATGTTATTGAGGAAACAGGCTTACGGTACGCATGCTTGTAGAAGTTGATGTGCGTGTAGCTGATCTTTCCACCTCTACTTGCAGCCTGGGTTTCTTAACCTCGGTCGGTTTGCCCACCGAAGCCAGAACCGGTCATAGCAACAGGAGGAAAACTCGTGAGCCCCCATGGGAAGGAGGGCGGCCTCTGGATATCGTACTGGCCAGTCTCGGCGGCGTACAAGTGTCTCTGGTCACCATTGGTCGTTCGGTGGTGTTGGGTAGATTTGACGGTTGCCGACCTTTCGCCAAGCACAAGCGTCCTGAGAAGTCAGGTGCGCTACCTCCTAGTGTATAGCTCTTCAATATGGTACTCACGTTTGCACCTCTAGACCCGAAGCCAGACGTCGGTTTGATTTCACAAGGAGAAGGACGCCAAGTTCGAAACTCTGTCCGCGCAAACTCTCAATCGCTACCCTCTCCTCCATCTTTGCGTCGTGGGTTTCCACCTCTTTTCAGCATGACGGGCCGGCACAAGCTAGTTTTCGGTTGGACCTCCTCTCGTCGTCGTCTCCCTGCGTTTCATGTTCGTCGAGATGGGGGCCTCCATCATCAATCGGGAGAGATGAAAAGGGTTTGAATGAATACAGAATTGAGAGCATGGTGAGTACCGGGCCCCGTTGCTTTCCTTACTATTAGCACGATGTCTAACTGCCTCCTTCCCCCTAGTCACAGCACCTTTCGCTATCAGACTTTGGGCCCCTCACGGTCGCCTCGTCCATCTATACCAAAAGTACCTGCTTCGACACGAAATCTCGCCGGGCTAACGGATGGTTGTGCTTCGACTATCTGTACCAACACACCTACCTGCGGCGCACCAACACCAATGGTGTAACCCGGAAGAGGTCTGTTTGTTGTTAGTGGTTGGGTGCCGCATGAAGGTCCTCGTGATCAGTTTCAGGTGCGTCTGTCGTACAGGACATGGCTGGTAATCTCATTCTAATCATCTTTCTTTCTCGCCAGGTATGAACTCAAGGGCTTCCTAAGGCACGGAAGATATCTCGCAAGAATCCTCGGACGGATGAAGGAGACGACACTGAGCATTTGAAATTAGCTTCCTAGACGTGGCGTGTATACCGTATTCAGCAATCGCAAGTGAAAAGGTAAGTCGTCTTGCTTTCATGCGGTTGCGACTGCAACTGATATGATCCTTTCAGAAAACCGTACATCTGAGAAGGTTGCGCGAGAATTAACCTCGTCTCGCGACCACACCGCCCTTTGAATACAGGTCAGACTTCGTCGCATGGGGGTGTTGGAGCTTTGCTGGGGTTGCTGTCGTTCAGGGTCATGCTGTAGATTCCTGTGGCTGGCTGTGGTTATAGATACCGACCTGGAGTACGCCTCGATGGGGCAGTACCCTCCTCTCAGCTCCAGTTACATAAACATGGTGCCCACTGCTAATAGGCCCACTCTTTATAGCGAACGCTTGCTTTGTGGGGTGCATAATGGCGAACGAATAATGTGGATAAGATTACATATTGCGTTGTATAAATATCTGATATGGGTAGTACGATCAGAAGTCTGAGCACGAAGCCTCCGTGCCAACGTTCACTCCCTTGGGGATATCGCCGGTGTTGTAGTTGTACCTGCAAGGTCAAAGTAAGCAGGTGAGAATAGAAGCGAGGACGATGAGCGTACCAAACGTAGTGTCCCTTCATCTGAGTCCCGTAGTTGATTCGGATACGGTTGCACTAAGCACAAGGCGAAGGTCAGTACGAGTACTACACCGTATTAGGGACAACCAAGACTTACAGGTCTCTCGAGGTTACACGCATCGGCAACTCCGCTACCGGGGCAGTTGCGCAGGTCGTTGGGCTCGCCCTTTAAACCGAGCTCGGGTGGGGGGACAAATTGTCTGCCTTGGATGTTGGCGGCTGAAGCAGCGGTTGCGAAGGCAGCGATGGCGACGAAGAGGGTCGTGAAACGCATGATGAGGCGTTGAATGTCCGTGAGGATAGGTAAGCGATGAGTTAGCTGGGGGTGAGTTGATGGAAAATGGAAGTATTTCAAGGGCAGCTTTTATAGGCCCCATCTCAGGCTGGTACGAACATGACGCAGGAGGTTTACACAACTTCAAACCTTTTCGAGTATCCCAGCTCGCAGGACCCGAGGGTACTCCACTAGACGTGTTTCGGATGGGAATTGAACTCCAAGAGACGTTTGAGAATTGAGTGGTAGTGTTCCCGGTCTGAAGGGATGGTAGCCTCGACCCTTTGTCACTCTGAATTTCGGAGCCTAACGGGCAATGCAGCACCAATTGCCAAGGGCAACTTGAAACGGAAGAACAGCCGAGACTCGTGGCTGCAGATGTTATGCTGCAGTCGGCATGATCTGAGCGGCATGCACAGGCGGGAAGAGGCCTGAGTCTCGGCAGAAAGCTGGACCTAAGGCTGAGGCCTTACCGGATGCATTTTGCTGAACGTACCAGCGAAAATATGCTCTCAAATTAATATTCATACTCTCCCTAGACTCTGAGTGACCTTTGACCAGTTCTGAATCCTCCCAGAATTCGTTGAAACGCGAGGTTGGGTCACGGTGGAGTATCGTATAAGTCTCAGGAAAACGATCCTGAACTGGTGGAGTGGCGCTCATGTAGTTGAGTAAGGCGTTGTGGAGTTGTGAGCAAATCTATGCTCTGGCGAACACGGCCTTGAGCTACCCCGGAATAACTCATTCAAAGTTAATTTTCGAGTTTCAAGCTACCGAATACCCCGCTACGAACTCAGAATGCTTATAAAAGCTGACCACGAGCCGGATAGAAGTCCTCGTCACCCTCAGGGCCTTCGAACTCTACAACTTTAACGACCAAACAAGCTTCTTTTCTCATCATGCAATTTGCGACTGTATTCATCACCATCGCCGCCTGCGCCACTGCTGCGTTCGCCGCCTCGACACCTGATGTTGAACGTCGTACCCCTGTTGGAAGTCCCGGGAGCTTGCTCAACTGCCCTCCCGGAGGCACCGCAGACCGGTGTACTCTCGAAGAACCTGTGAGTTCTTGCGTCCCTATTCTTTGTCGTACGATCTTACACACATCTTTTCCAGTGCAAACGCATCCGTATCAACTACGGTCAGAAGGAGAATGGCCACTACATTTGGTGAGTTGTACGCGCTTCAGTACTGAAGTCTGTACTTACGTCGACTTGAAAACCCAGGTACAACTACGATGTCGATAATATCCCGAATGGCATTCAAGTCAAGGTTGAACAGTCATGCTCTGACTTTTAGGCTAATAAGTCTTGGCAATGACCGAAGATAGTAGTATACCATGATCACACAGTGGAGGGAACGAGGGAAGGTGCTGAATGCGCACTTGTAATACGCAGCTCGGCGTCTCGGTATCATAGTTATTGTTATATCAGTTCACGTTGTATTCGACTGCCCGAACCCTTCCTGGAAGTCAGAATCGTCCATTAAGCTTACTTTTGCGGGGGTTGAACTTAAGCACGCGTCACAGGATTCGACAGTGTCCTTGCCATTGTAGCCGCGGCGTTGCACCATGTTTCTTCCCTTGCCACCATGACACCATACCGGAGGCAATAGTACTGCGCTCCTTACTGTCAACAGTAGCGAGCTCCACCTCCGACCATTGTCACTCAGAAGCTTTCTTGACAAAGGCAACTGCAGCCTGCCAGTCATTCCTGAAAATCGGGCGAGGATGGGCCAAGAGCCTTTGGACGCATACCAACTCACAAGTCATCGAAGTGACTGAGATCAGGACGGTAGAACCACTTTGCTTCGAGTGGCTCGGAATGGGGCGCGTCTGGGTAAGTAACTTCGTCAGGTAGAGTTTATCCAAGTGATGATGGGTATGGGCTAGATCATAGATGTTCGTAGGCTTTTGATTCCTGACCGGGCTTTTGATTCCTGACCGGGCTTTTCTTTCCAGATCTCCGCTACCTTTCTCTTTCTACCGTTTCATTTTCGGAATTCATCAAGGACGAAAACGTTTTCAAACATTCAGAAACCAGACAAACGATTGCTTCGGCGCTCTCATCCCGAATGTGGGATGCGGTTCTTCGGGGTGCTCGGTATCGGGAGCATCAGACCTTATCCGGGTTGACCCCACCGCACCTTTGAATCGAGCTCCAATTTTGAGTCGTAGTGGTAATCAGGGCTCTATAGACGGGAGTTTGTGCTGGGTTTTTCTGTAGCGGCGGGCTACTTTACCGTCTTAAATCATCGAAAAAGGTACGAACGCAACAATTCAAGCAACACACACGCTTCTGACTGATGGGTGGATTCGGGAAGGCATATGCTGAGTCTGGATTATCAGATCTAGTCTAACTCTTCCTGTGTTACAAACGTTACCTTCTTCACCGGCTCATAAATCTGGGTCCGCACCTCGAGTCTCTCGTGACTCAATCCTTCGAGAATGGCTTGAGCTATCTTTCCTTCTGAGAAGCAATGTGATGCATGTTCACAAGTTTGTGATTTAGTTTTCTAGCAGTTCGTCGTTGTTCGGGACCCGAGCACTGAACACTTTCCTACATTTGAGTCTCCCTTGGACGATGTACCTTCATGTACAACGTTAATTTCTTGAACTATTCCCCAAAAGTTCTTCAAGTCGGTACGAATACTACTCGCACGGAAGAGAGCTTATCGGATACTCAAAAACACGTCTCCGAGTCGGAAAGGTGCACGTTCTGCATTTGCTTACGCTGGGATCAGGATCAAACATTCTAACTGCAGAACTTGGCGTTGTAGGTCTGGAGAATCAATGCTACAAGGCATTTCCTGCGATTTCCCTGCGTCCCTCTACTCACGGAGAAAGTCTCAATGTCTCCCACTGAAGAACCCTGACTCGACTCTGAGACAGATAATCCTTCTCAGTCGCCTCCGAGGTCGGGATCGGGTGAACCCTCGCTTTGAGAGAAGTCCACGCTCCGACTGGAGACCTCAGCATCTTGCATATCGGACGTTACCCCCGAGTCGGACAGTAGGTATACACCTAATTACTAAGAACGAAACTAGTCTGGAACTAGTAGCCATCGCAAAACTGTTGACAGAAGGCCCGAGGTAGTCCGAAGAAACTTGCATCACCGCCGGTGAGGATTCAAGTCGAGTAAAAGGTGAGAGTGATTCGTGCGGTCTCACATTAAGCCTCGAATTGACCTCAGATCAGTTGCTTGAGACGGCCCATTGATCTAGATCTTCCTTCATGAGACCCTTCACGACGTCTGAGACACTATTACGAGCGACAAAAATGTAAGTTAACTCGTCGTACCCCCTTTACTTCAGTTGCTAAGGGCATTTAGCATTACGATATCTGACTCTCCTATTTCACGCTGAGCTGTCTAATAACGCATTCTCAACAAAGCTCTACTCACATGGCAATCGCTCAAAACGCCACAACGTCGCTTGAAATGTGAACTTAGTTATACAAGTCAAATACGAGTTTTCTGTGAACATTGGTAATCGTGGTACCCCCGCAATCCCAAGAGCCTACAGGCGAGAACTTGCTATACAAACGGTGGCTGAAGGTTCTTGACTGGCTCTGAGAAGAGAAGAGACCTATTCGAGCGCATCACGGACCAAGATTCGAAGCAAACTGGCAAGGTCCAAGCAAGGTCCGACGATTTCGTATAAGGATCGATATGCAGGCTGGCAGGTCCCGCTAGCTCGATAACAATCTCAGCAAGGCATTGCTATCAACCCTCTTTTGGATACTGGCTCCATGCGAGCACGAGCAGTGCATCGTGTGCGAGAAACATATAAAAAGCGCATCGATGCTGAACAGATCCTATAACCCATCTTTCATCTATTTCTCTCTTTCTTATACTTCCGCGTTTCTTGAACTTTTATACCTTCAACACTCTCCCTTGATATGAGATCCCAAGTCACTCTAGCACTCATCACGGTGCTCATTCAGGCCGTCCCCATCAGCTCGCTCCCAGTCGTGAGTTCTGTCAGGAAATTTCTCGTACCTTCCATCGCTCTGACTTATATCGCCTTCTAGGTAACGCATGAGACGTTCGAGGTAGAGAAACCAGTCTATAAGGAGCGTATGAGTATAGGCTCAGCTTCCCCAACGCCACTCCAGGTTTGTTGATTCGTTCGTACACTCAAAAGCACCGTAACTCACAGTAAAGTTAGCAGGACACCCCGAGTCAGCTGCTCATAGGGAATGACGACCCCGACAACCTTGCTACTGCGCTGAACTTTGGAGCAGAGTCTAATCTGTTGGCCAATATCGATGCTCATCTGGACCTCTCACTGGCCCAAGCGACCGTGGGTGCTGAGTTCCAGAAAGGCAGCCAAAATCCAACTCTTAGCGACCCTGCCGTTCCACGCATTCTCCCTGGATCACCCACCTGGAAGCGTACTGTCTCAGGAAGCAAGAATCCTGGGGGACCTCCGACGTGGAGGCGTGCGCCGGTGGAAGGCAAAAGCAAGGTCGAATCATCCTCAGACGAAGTCAGGTACCGTCCCAAGCCAGGTCCGCCAACTTGGAAGAGATCCGAGGAAGATCTAGAGCGCCCCACGGCTTCTGGTTCAAAGAAATATGTTGCCCCGGGACCACCTACTTGGAAGGCTTAAGCACGTTTGATCGTTCACCTTTCGGTCCTGATACGTTCTCCTTTTACTTACACCACAATTGTCTTTGCTTGTTATATTGTTCGTGTTCTACGATAAACATCTTTTAATGCTTCGCAGTTTCTTGCAGGATTCTATATACAATTATAGCTTACCGAATCGAATTGAACTTTGTAACTACGAGAATACCTTGGGTGAGATCGAGTGCATGAACGCGCGGTCATCTAAATCAAACTTTAGCAACACAATGGCAATCTAGAGCTCACAGAACGCACAAAATGGGCTCCCTGAATCTTAATATAACCTCTGGAGAGGGTTCTCCACCAATGCTATCGGGAACTCAACCGTTCAGAGACGGAACACACATCTGAGAGATTTCCGAAAGATGCGCAGAAGAAGTTTGTACCCTCACTCAATCTTGTATAGACCGAGTTCACCGTGTTGGAAGCTTCTTGCTTTCGTTCCCGCGGAGCGTAGGTATCAGGTCAAAGTTTGCGAGCTTATATCATAAACAGAGGCGGATTCCCTGCTCAGAGTGTAACGTTGACGTGGTCACAAGACTCAATGACGCTCGAAAGCAAGATCTTGGGGTACCTGGTCAATCTTGCGTCGTGTGTTTATTTGTCAAAGCTCCGGAAGGGTGGAATAATAGATACACGACTATTTCCAAACGATACCTCGCCCGAGGCTGGGTTTTGAAGATCAAAAAACACCCGCAACGCGCATGGGTCACTTTGTCGCCTCTCGGAAACAGACCAATGACAAGAACGTTGTCCTTGGTGACCTGAGGGCTCCGCCACTTCTCTACAAACAACTCTTGAATGAGGTACATCAGCTGACCGGGCCACTCATCAGGAACGTTGCTGGACACGATTTTGATGCATGCCTCCGGCTCGATTCCGGCTCTATCAAAGTTCAACAATATCATTGGGTTCTTCGTTCCTTCGACTATGAGCCTCTCGTCCCCGTGTAGACGACTCGCGGTCGATAGCGTGGCGACATGAGCCTCGATGATCCTGATAATGTAAGTTTGGTTCTGTTGGAAGTACGTATCTATCCAATGATCGAAGAACTTGTGGTCGTAATCACTCATAAGAGCCTGGTGATCTATGTCCAGAGTAGCGGAATTAGTTCAGTTTAAACTCAAGAAGTTAGGGAACTAACTTTTACGAAGTCTCTTGTCCGCACCACAGGACCATTTATGCTTTGCTTTCCAGTCCGAGCGCTGGCAAGAGACCGAGCAGTACATAACTTGATGACAGGCCGAACATCGAAGATACCGCTTTTGTGGACGATGAGGAGGGTTACCAGGGCTGCTTTGACGGTTGGGACACTGGAAGAAGACGTGAGCTCCGTGAGGGTAACACTGAACAATGCCGGGGGGTGCCTACTTCTGAATTGCTACAGAGGATACTGACAGCAAACGTCAGGTTCGACGTGCCTTTTTGAGAGCCAAAGCCTTCTCCTTCAGCCTTCGCCATCCGTCCAATACCCCTCCCGAAGATGCCTCGAGTTTTGCTTCCAAGCGTTCGAGATCCTTGATTTGCTGGAAAGACGAGAGGAACTGGTGCAGGACAGATGGATAGACGAGAAACTTCGATATGGTCTTGAAAATGCGGCACGTGTTACCAGTTGTCGATGAATGGGAGTCTCGTTCTGCGTCGTCGTGATGGCAGACGATGAGGTTACCCTTCAGCAAATTTACGAGGATACCCGCCTCGAGCGCCACCACAGACGAAACGGCATCCGTAATGATGATATTGAGATGAAGAACTGCGTAAAAGACGACTACGCAGAAGGGTATTCCTTCGTGCGTACCAAAAAGACGAATATGGAGCTTTTCTTTCATGAGCACCATCCCGAACCAGGTGATAAGGGCTGCAATCATGTGCTCGCAAACACTCCTTATTAGCGTAGGAGACGTTGGTCCAGGTAACGGAAAGAGATGACGACTGATGATTTCTGAGAATGACTGAATGCAACCGAGTCCAGCCCTCGTCATTCCGGTTATCTGGCCTGATACCGTGTTCATGTGGCGTGCAACAATGAGGCCAAGCTCTTCGTTCGGGAAGTAAGGTCCATTCTCTCTGAGTTTCGGGCGTATATCGACTTCAGGTTGGGTCATAGCCATCAGTACGTAACTCCACATTCCCCAGGTGGGATGCTGTATGTCGATGGCCTTGCACCAAGCCTGGGTGACGCAGGGTTGTAGGCTAGGTACCTTGGAGATACGATTGATGAAGGTGAAGAACAGTCTTCCGGAAGGATGGACGCTCAATATTTCAATACTGAAGGGATATAAGCAAACACCTCTTCCAAAAAGTCTTTCCCTTCCGCCGTTTGGGGGGTGTTTCGGCAAGAATAACCTCCTCAACAAAGAACCGGATCCAATGGGAGAGAGATGTTCAATCGTTGAATAGGTGATTCGCAAGGGACTCGATTGTCTCGCGACGTGAAGAATGATCGTAGATGTCGAAACCGATGAGAGCGGCAAAATGTGAAGTGCTGTTTTCACTTTGAGGGTAGGATAAGACACATCGAAAGTGGAAGAACGAGAGCTAGGAGGATTTCCGATCTTCTGGAGGCTGAAAGGCTGTTTCTGGGGAATTAAAATGCTTCATTGCACGCTCGAGTATTACTGGGTTCGGAAATCGGTTGTGAACATGGGGGTTCGAGCTCATAGAGTCTGGCATTGGTGTGCGTAGGTTCTGGTTGTTAAATTCTTGATGAGTTTCTCAGGGACAACAAGAAACGAATCTCTTACCGAATATTTGGCTCCGGGCGACGTACTGGTAAGAAAGAAACTCACAATCGTGAGAGTTGGCCAAATCTTTCCGGACCTCCGCCTCGTTCCCGACTCTTGTACGTAAACACCCATCTTCCTCAGCCCCGCTATTCTTTCCACGAGGCACGAAAGTCTTCTGGAAACTGTTCCTTCATTAACGTCAACGCATTCTTGAGAACAGTCTGTGCGCCTTAGCTCCGTCGCCCAAACTTTCCCCACAAAGAGCGTCAGAGGCTGTCAGAGGGTATACGTGGGATGGGGAAGAACGACACAAGACGGATGCGATCATTGAGAGTAATCGATGATCAACGACTGTCGATGTTAATTATAGCATATTGATGGCACCAAAGAAGGCGGAATAAGTCAATCAACAAGTTGCCCACTAAGCGCGTCCATATGATCCGGAATGGACGGGAGGTTCAGAGAGCGGTGTGAAGCATGTTGCTCGCCTTCCTTCCGCGGGATCAGCTTTTACGCCCGTTACGCGTTTCACCCACTTATCAAGAACTGCATATTAGCACCCGGCAGAGTGCCTGAACCTTCTTTCGTTCCCCTTTGTTCGCTCGCAATGACGTTCCTAAGAATGTAGATGGTCCCCACAAATATCATCCAATAACTATTCTTCAAGCTTCCAACGTTCAAGTTCTACATGCAAGATATGCCAGACCAAATTTCGGAGTCCTAGACCGCGACAGTAAATGCATGCATTTTGGTTAATCCGCACGACATTGCAATGTCAGAACAGGTTAACCCAGATTAATCCAAAACCTATGAGTGTTAAAATGGGAAAAAAATAAATTGCCCCCCCGACCTAACTTGGGTGTCCCCCCGTATTATAACTTTTCCGCGCGTACTCTACCTTTCCCGCGCATACTCCAGGTTTTTCGCGCGGCTGCTAAAATTTCCGCGCGCGCGCAATCAGGTTTCCCCGCGGAATTTCACACGCACGCTTATAGGCGCCTAGGCTAATTCCCACACATATCCTACATCTTTAGTCGTCCCTCACACCTCAGGCATAGTTTACTAAGCTAAGCTATGTATCCGAACATTGAAATATGATGTATAAAAGTATTCACAACAATTTTCTAATACTTCTGAGCAGATTTGACTGACCTACAGCCGCAAAAGTGTCTGGCTATCACAACCGGTGCTTAGTCTCTAATAGGCGCCAAAATTTCTCACAATCAGAGCAATATATGGGTAGTTTTCTACCTGCTTTGTGCTCATCACAATTATCCACTGGAATGCAATAGCACTCAACACCACCCTAGCTGTGCTATGTATGACCCACAAGATCTAAGGGTCTCTTTCAGTATAAAAAAGGGCAATGGTTCAACGATTGTTTACGCTAGCAGTATGTACAGTGGTGGGGGAAGTGATTGTGGCAAAGTAGTGGAGGAGGAGTGATAGTAGTAAGTACATGTAGGTATTGATCAAGCCAGCGAGCAACAACCACAAAAGGTATAACCATTGAGTTGAAAGAGCGTAGATGGTAGGTAACGAGTGTAGTGTTCGTGCGTGATCATCAAGAAATAATGGTCGCCTAAAATGTAAGCTCAGGAAGCGGGCCTGTGAAGACATTATAGACAACCAAGGGGTCATTCACGGCAATTGGTGAAGATGAACGTCGTTCAGATACCGAGACCATGGAATTGAACATAGCGGAGACCTCAATGTCCTCCTGTTCGGTGTCGGTGTTGTTGCATGACAGGGAATCAGGGGTTAGGACCTTAGCGTCGTCGCGATCACATTGCTCAAAGTCATCTTCTGAGTCGCTAATGTACACTGGGGAGAAATCAACACCCAGTCAAACATAAGACAGACTAGCTTACCACGAGTTGTTCGTTTCCGAAGGTTGCGTTTGACTGGCTTGACCTCTTTGTACACTGATTCAGATCCACCATCGTTGTCAATCGGGCTACTGCCTTGGTCTGCCTCGCTTTCTGTGAAGTCGTTGATTGTGTCCCGATCCTCGTCATCACTTTTGGCTTTGTTGCGAGGCTGGGTCGATTGAGGAGGAAGAGTCCTTGATGGTCTGTTCCAAGAACGAGTGTCACCTTTGCCAATTGTAGACCTTGTGACTAGGAAAAATGATTTGATTATCAAGGTGCTGCTCAATGAAAAAGAATATGAGAGACTCACAAAGAAATAGTGTGTGGGTGAGGGATGCAAGTGGTCCTCCCTTGCTCCTATTCGGGGACAGCCGAGAAAGATTCTGTGCAAATGTTGTTGGAGGGTACTCACAGGCACCAGCAGAAATGGCGAGACGACGACCCCTTGTGCTGACCAGGGGGATCAGAGGGGGAAGAAAGCGCTTGTGCTCAGGATCCATTTCTTCAAGGGGGTCCTTGTTAAGGACAGGTTTCACTGAGCGAAGATGGCTGATAAGGTCAGGAAGTGATGAACAAAGAAAGTCCATAACATCGTCAGCCTCCATGTCCAGTGGTAAACGCCAAGGCCCTTCTCGAATGTCACACTCTGCTGCACAACCATGGTGTAGGGCTTGATCGAATTCAGCAGGAGAGGGAACCGGCTTGGTGGTGCATGAGGAGGACTTGAAAATAAAGTCCCATTCGCCATTCTAGTTTGAATCACAGCTCGGTCAGAATTTATAGATATGTCGAATCATAGTGAAGAATGAACCTTAGCCTTGCTTCTTGAACACCCGTCTATGAACACAAAAACCTTCCCAAACTCAAAGAATTCAGGAACCTATAACATAGTCAATACATTGATTGCTGAAATATATAGAAAGCTGAGTGCCAAACAAGTTGTACCCACCTCACGAGCCTTGCCTTTAACCTTTGAGTTTGATGCTGACAAGGGACCAGAGCTACTAGATGCTACCAACTGTTGACCACATTGGCCAGGCCGATATCCACGATTGCTCTCTATGTCAGCAAAGCTCATTGGTGTAGATGAAGTGGCATTGGCCATGGCAATGATCCTTCCAACTGTACTCAAGTTCGACTTGGCTTTTTTTGGCTTGTTCATACGTTTGGATGTGGAAGTGACAGGACTGGGACTACGGGCATTTCTCTTCCGTTTGTTGGACATAATGATTAGAATTGAAATAGACCTGCACCCCGAATATGGAGAGAGAAAGGAGGAAAGGAAAGTAAGGAAAGGAGGGGAAAAAGAAAAAAAAAAATGAATGGAACAAAAGAGAAGAAAGGAAATACGTGCAAAGTTGATAATTCAGAGGCAACTTGTTTATAGTGATACAGACGGATGTCTCAGATCCACTCTAACCCATCTATGGCAATTATTATTCTTCATCTCCATCTCTGCTGTCTTCTTCTTCACTTTCCTCCTGCAATGCTGCCTGCATTAGGATAACTGCCTTTACCCACATGTTGGCCCGCGGGCACCATATATGCTCGGGTAGTGTTACAGTCAGCTGTTTGCTGCGTTTCTTGCCAGACGAAGGAATATTCTCAGATAACGGATATCCCTCGTCATCTTCATATTCATTGTCATATATGCCCCAGCCTTTTGGTAGTGTCACCTCATCCATCCGGTCCAGAGAGTCCAAGAAATCGGTACGAAGACTTGGTTGGCCTTCAAATGGGTCTTGATGCCGCGGAACCTTAATGGGTTTGTGATTGTACTCATCTGAGCACAACGCATCAATATTAGCTATCACGCCAGTCAGAGCAAGATCAGTAATCCATGCCGACTGAGAGTTGGCTTGAAATGTACCATATGTCTCTTCATCTTCTTCCCATTCACTCTCATGTTCATCATTACCATCTTCAAGCTCTGATTCACCACCAGAATCGTACTGGCTGCGAGTGTCTCTTTCTTCTTCTTGTTCAAATGCTAGTGGATCATAGTCATTGTCATCATCGCTGTTGTCTGCTGGTTCGTCATTGTACACTCCATGTTGAATCATTCCTAAAAGACGCATGTCCTTGATCACACAATCAGCCCATTCACGTCATACAATAGCTAAGAGATTCTGTACCTTTGGTGATTTCTCATGTCCAACTCCAGATATGGGATGGGAGTTCCACTCGTGTACGAAGACATCAATGTCTTCTTTAATAGAATCCAAGAAAAGAATATGAAGAAGCCATAAGTGAAAGGGGTTCTTGATGTCAAGCCTGTGAAGCCGCTCAAGCCGATAAAAAAAAGCTCTCCAGCGCCGTGCAAAACGGCTGCCAACCTCAACCCAGAGACATTCAATCCGGGTGTTGCGCATTGAACTGGATTGTATAATGTAAGAATCCCTGGGAGACAATGGGATAAAGAAGCAATTGGACGCACGTTCCCCACATGAAGCTTCCTCGATTCAGTCCCCGTATTGCAATCATTAATGTGGCGACCCTTAAGTCCGACTTTGAAGGGTCGTTCCTAAATAAAAAGTTAGAACCAGAAAACTGAGCTGCTAACTTGCACAAGCCTTCTTATGGATGTGTGTTATTGCTGTCCACTGGGTTTTGGTGTATAATTGTGGAGAAGAGTGCAGGAGATATGCAAACTAACATCAAAATAAATACCTAGAACACTCATTCAGAATAGAAACGTACTTCAAGCACCAGCCCTCCAAAATTTACAACCATAGAACGACCGGTTGACGAGATCGAATCCGGTCCCTGTATAGCCAGACCCTCCAAAAGTTCGGTTGAAGAAGGCTTTGGCTTTGATTTCCGATACTCCTTTTTGAGTGAAGGAGGATAGAGAGGGGTCTGATTGGATTTTTGGCCTCGCTGAATTTTCGACCCTGGTTCCAGTTTATCAACAAAGCCCAGCCTAGCTCTTGTTTTTGTCGGACTCTTTAGTTGTTCTACATTCGTCCGATCTGCCCATAAGGCCACTACATCAAATACCAACACTCCGGTCTCTCGTTATGCAACCTCAAAGGCATGTTTTGTTGTTAAAACATGAGCATGATCCTCCCGGAACTCTGGCATTGTATCTTCATAAACTGGTCGAATGTACATATATAAGCTAAAGTTTCCAAGCACACCTGTATTTGAAGGGTGAAGAGGACCTCAATCTGTGACAAGGGGGGTGGTTCTTGGTGGTTCAGGTCCAACCAGGCAACACACAGACATTGTAGAACATGCCATTGCCATGTGGTGATCAGCTGCTGATCATGAGAATTTTTGGAACTGGGTGCTATTTGTGATAGTCAGAGACTTTTGTTGCTGTAGGACAGTCAATTCTGCTCAGAAGTGTTAGAAAATTGTTGTGAATACTTTTATACATCATAGTTCAATGTTCTGATACATAGCTTAGCTTAGTAAACTATGCCTGAGGTGTGAGGGACGACTAAAGATGTGGGATACGTGTGGGAATTAGCCTAGGCGCCTATAAGCGCGCGTGTAAAATTCCGCGGGGAAACCTGATTGCGCGCGCGCGGAAATTTTAGCAGCCGCGCGAAAAACCTGGAGTATGCGCGGGAAAGGTAGAGTACGCGCGGAAAAGTATAATACGGGGGGACACCCAAGTTAGGTCGGGGGGGCAATTTATTTTTTTCCCATTTTAACACTCATAGTTTTCCCTGTATTTGGGCTCGCGCGGGAAAGAAAAAAACGCCCCCGCCCTAAGTTCCGGAAAGAGCTGTAACATTCACTGTTCTCAGAACCACAGATTTCATTCGATGGACTACGAGAATAGGCGCGGCTCCCTTCTAAATTTGGAGACTCGAATTGCGGGGGACATGTCTCCTATATGATATCTCGTCTGCTTTCCTGATAATCTCGGGGAACCAAATCACGTCCTTCGAGTACAGGAGCTAAAACTCGAGACGCTTACCGTCGTATTCAACTAATTTAGGCGTTTTCACATTTTTCAGGCATTTCCAATTCATACCTATGTCCAAAACCTCGTTATTCAGTTTTCAGAGAGAGGTTCCCCTGTGACCTAGTGACCACACAAAAAATATTCGTCAATTTTTGGGCCTGTGACCTGTGACCCAATGAATTGACTGAAATAGGTCAGTATCATATCAAACCCTTCTGTTATCGAATGGTAGGCTCAATAAGATGCATATTCCCTGTGATAGAATCTCCACCCCTCGACCAACCTATCGAATGCCCGAACGTAACAGAGGTCACAGCTCACATTTCTAACCTTCATGGGGTATATCCTCATCTGCAGAACATCCTCGACTCTGTAACCACTCCGATGTTGAGGAGGTTTTCATTCACGGGTCGCTATGGATTTGAAAATGGGCTTGTTGGAGGATGGCACCCAAGTTCTCTCGAGAAATTTCAGGATCGAAGCCGTTGCGTGCTAACCGATATTACGCTTAGTGGGCTGCGTTTGTTGGCAAGAGAAGTGACATTTATTCTTCGACAATTACCCGGCCTAGAGCATCTCACAATTGTAGAGTCTTGGGCTCTCGATGACTCTCTCTTTCTCCCGGAGAAAATCACAAACACCTTCCAAGCCGTAACGAAGCTGCTCATATCTGAGCTTGCCGTACAAGAGCGCGAGATCAACGACTCACGTTGGCCCTCATCCCTACTGGTACCCTGACACTTCTGTTTGGAGCTACGATCCCTGGGGCATTTCGACGCGGATCAGGAGATTTGGTGAAATCCAGATGGTACCCCACTGCCGTGGCGGCTCCCTACATTCACCACCAGTCACTCAGGGTGGCAATGATAGTCATCCGAGGGAACCGGGTGGACGAGTCGGTTTATTATCCGCTAAAGACCTACGATGAGAAAGGGATGCAGGTTGTGGAAAGCGGGCGGTAAAATCATGATCTGAGAATCCTTACATCCTTTCGTGTATAGTATTTATCAAGTATTTATCGGATTCTCATTTATATCAGTTATACATTACTTTCTATGCCCTTGGATCAACAGAAAAGTGGCGGTTTGAGTAACACAGAGCTACAGGAAACAGGCGCCGGATTGACTGAGTGTTTACTGGTCCGAGCGCGGGAAGATAGCAACAAATTTGCTGCTAGCTTAGGTACCAGTGGCGGGTGCAGCAATAGTTCCTTTCAGCCACGATGACGATGACAGCCTCGGTGAGTACACACCATACCTTCGATAATAGTTGTCGTTGCTGATTACAATGATGGCCTCGTCAGAAAATGAGAGGCACATCGTCATATAGGTGTAATCTCGATAGCGCTGGCCGTGGGTCCAACTACCGCCAGTCTTCAATCTAAACCATCCGTAACGAACCTTGGCCTTTGAGAGATACAAAGCATGCTGCAGGGCTACAATGGTCACACAACTCAAAAAACTGGCGTATGTGCTGGAGGCGCACTTCTAGACCATCTTTGACATAGAACTCAATGATTTTACTCGGGGACCTACCGTGGAACACTCGTAATCTCTGACAAGAAGAATGGGAAGGATTACGTCGAATACTTCATATTTATTAGCTCAAGGTTCGTAGTTGACGTCTCTCAGGACTTACTAGCTAAGATTTTCTCTCGTTATCTACAGCTGCTTCGCGCGTGGTACGAAGAGCTCATCCAAATCTAAATTTCTAATCACACCATGATGCTGCAGACTTTCGAACGCACCCATACTGAACGTGGAAGCCCGAGAAGATGTGTCTCGTGGCAATTCCAAGAACGCTAACGGGAAGGGGTACCCCAAGAATCCTCCATCTTGAACTCACCTATGCTACTAGGGAGTGTGTGATCGCCATTGAGTTGCCATCGGCGCCATCCCAGCATACATTTTGTCTCAGTATGCGCAGTGATAAGGGAAAAGGGAGTGGAAATAGACGATTTGTGGGGCCAAGAACCAGGCTTTCATAGAGCTCATAAAACTGAAAGTCGAGCAATTCACATTAAAAAGGACCCGAAGAAAAACTCTACTTATGGCCAAGTCAAAATTCCAAGTCACTCCGGCGTATAAGCCGGCGGAATCAGATCAATCCCAGGAGGAGCGGCTGCATTATGTAATGCCGTGTACCGAAATCCGCTGTCGTGCTCCTGGCGCGACTGCCCATTGATAACCTCCCGCTGTGCATGCTTCATGCTCGCAAAATTCGCTGCGAGCAATTCTCCAGATGTGTATCGTGAAGCTCCGCTTCCTGTCGGGGACCTCAAATCCTCCAAAGGCTCAATCGACCAAGCCCCGGACATGGTGCTAGGTGGTGCCTCATCTTGTTGCTGACCTTGCCACTCCCTCGGACCACCCCTCCGCCTTTTTCGCCTCTTCACCAACCAAGTCATCCCACCAAATGCGATGAGCCCAAAGATGCCAGCCAAAATGCCACCTACAACTGCTCCAACAGGGACCTTGTGATCAGCCCGCTCTTTTGGTCCAGGCCCCGGTTCTCCTGTCCCGGAAAAGTTTCCATTGACTTCAACCCCATTGTTCGCCACATAGAAATAATCAATGCCGAGCCTCTGCGGGTTTCCGGTGCCATTTCCATGGTAAGTAATGATCATTTCGTGCTCCCCGCTATTGACCAACCCAGTTTCAAAGTAAGGCTGGTTTTCCCGTGCAACTACTTTTGTTGAAAGGCCAGGCGGAGGCTTTGTTCCTGGAATTTCGAAGAGAATAGACTGCCCGCCGTCAATACTGTAAGATCCTGTGGTGCTATCCCAACGAATTGGATCGCTTCCAAAGTTGATCCCGTACACGGATACTGAAGTTCCTTTTGGACCGTTTGAAGTTGAGGTGACTAGCCTTTAGAGGTTTCTCGCGAAAGCGGACGCACCAGTGAACTTGAAGGACATCACGGCATTTGGACTTTGTGTCCATGAAATGCCACTATCAAAGTCCTTGTGAAAGATATGCCATTCTTCGCTATCATTGTGGTATGAGCAACTCTTGATATCGCTCGAATCCACCTTCAGAACCTGTTTCGTAATGCTGGCATTATCCAGGGGGGAATATTCGACTGAGTCCAGCCAGAAGACTTCTCTGCCGGGGTCGCGATTCGTGATATTCATAGTTAAGTTATGTCTGCCTTCGGAGAGTTGTTGTTCGCACAGGACAAGGTTGGTGGTTAGGAGAGTGTCGTTGTTATATGGGATAGACTGGATAGTGTTGTTGTCGATCTGACATGTGTAGTTGATGAAGGGATCTGTCGAGTGCTTAGCTCCCCTGACTTGAATAAAGCCACCTTCAAAGGGAATGAAGTGAATGGGCCAAGCTTGCTTTACTTGATAGATGGACAACCAACTCACCCTCAAAGGTGAATGTAAAGCTCGCCTCGGCAGAACTGGTTCCAGTCATTGAGCTGTTGTATGGACTACCAAGCGACCCAGTATTGTTAAAAGCTGTTCCATCAACGCTCCAAAAACCGACATCGTAGGTGATTTGAGGGTCTTTGTCGTCCACCATTATTCGGCGCGGGTACTGAATCACAAATTCACCATTCATCGTCAAGCGGATACGTCTCTCCTGTAGAAGTATGTGAGTGAGCTAATTGTAGGTTCAGGAGGGTATTGTACGAAAAGCTGTAGGACGCTATCCAACCTAATGTATACATAATTTTTCCGAAGTTTGAATCAATTTGTGAGATTTCATCAGTATCCCGTTGCCACCTTCCACGATCATTCGTAAGATAGATGGATGGATGTAGACTCGACGGGAACATTGAATGATTTACGGAATACTACTATTTTTGAGCGCAGTATTCCTCTTGAACGCGTCCCTTCCACGGTGAGTGATTGAGTTGCTAATACGCGAAGTTTCTATCTTCCTGTTTTGAATGATAGTTATAAAATACTTGACACTGCCGACGTGTTCATGGGGGTGGGCCTCTGAGGATAGTCACTCAGAATCAAGGTTCGCACTGCCGACCTGCGATGGTGGGCGACATGCTGATAATCGAAGGGGCTATGTCAAGTACAATCTTTGCACTGCTAGCATCTGATGGCAGAAGAGTGACGGTCCAAATGCGAGGGTAACAGCATAGTGAGGAATGCGAGCATGAGAGCGATTTACATCCTCATCTGCGGCGTTGATATCAATAAAACGGTCCGCCGTGGACCTATCTTGATTCTTGGGAAACATTGTACAGATTGAGCGTATAGCTTCAGGAGACCTTGTACAGCTCCAAGATACCCGTATAACACTGGGATATCTTGTATTGTTCCGAGCCCCCTTGTATAGCTTGCTCGTTACCTCTCGTGTCAATATGTCCCCATTCGTTCCTCACGGAAGCCTCTATTTCAGTTTAGTTCAGCCTGCATATGCTCTAAACGAGGTCTAGCACAGAGGGCTTGAAGCCTTTTTCGGTCGCGCGAATATCCTGATCATCGTCTGATACCTCTACCATACGGCAAGGATCAGTTTGAGTGCTTTTGCCATCTCTGTTTTGAATGTGTTACAAGATGCGCCTCGATCGCAACGAAAATGTGAATCCTTCGTTCTGGATCTCGTTAATTGTGAAGCGGGTCATCAATAACGCGGAACCCTTAAAGGCTTGTTGATGGAGAACTGAATACTTTCGACCAATCCGAGTACAACGACCTTGAAAATTTGGAACGCTGCTGGGAATACCAACCAGTCGGAACGCTGCCGGGACGCCACTGCACTGCTTGGTCGGCTATCTGCGAGACTGCTCGGGAAACGTTAGCTTTGAACCTTCGTTCTTCTGCTGCTCGAATATAGGTCTTGGACTCTCGCACCCTCAACCTGCGTAGCTCGACGTGGGTTGCGAGTTGGATCTATGTGAGTTGGATCAAGTGGCCCATGCCCACGCGTGGGAGGATCGGTCAAAAGCCTTTGACTGAAGTCTATGGGAGGCAAGCCACGTGCTGTGCCTCTGCCTTATGCAGAGCGCGATGCCGCATCCCACAGTTTCACGTTGCCACTGTGATACCACAGTCCACTGGCACAATAGGTGAAGCCGCTGCCACAGGTGCCGCTTTGGCACCCTCGTCTCATACTTATACTCACCGCGAAGCCTCTGTTTTTATTGTGTCCTTTTCTCCCTCACATACAGTTCGGATAGCCTCTTTGAGGCTTTTCTTTCTCCCACCCTTACCGCTTACCCACTTGGCAATTTTCTCGTAGTTACGGTCTCATCTTATGTACATTACTTCGCCCGTGTTGGCTTGATCATTGGCCTCTTCACCGGGGTTCAGTGTGAGAGAGCTAGGGCGACCAAACACAGTTTGTTTGCCGCCAAAGTCATACCACACGTATGTTTTTCCTCTCTCTATCTTCTGTTGAATCCGTGGACTATTATTAGATCCTGGTATATCTGAAGTCCCGGTTCATACTTCCTGCCATTGTATTATGCGGGACAATGCATTCACTATTGTTCTATTCTTCAATGTTCACTATGCTCATATGTACAATTTCTATTGTCATCTCTATAAGGTAACTCTATTGTATATTCATGTATATAAGCTTGTAGTTCTCTACTTGAATAGACAGTGTGCTTGAGCTTCTACATCTCGCCTCTACCTCTCTAAACTTCTCTCTGGTAAGTAGTAGTGTAGCCATGTTGTAGTCTTCTGCGCCAGGCGTCATGCTGGCTCATCAGGTTATGGGCCCCAGTTAGCCCAACTACAATAACGAGCGCCCCTAGGCCGCTGTCATTGGCTAGCTAGACTAGACCTGCATGTTGCCATCGACCTCTTAATTGAGTGCTCAATTTATGGCATTGATGTACATCCTTTGACGACATCGGATCTAAAGGATCCAATGCTCCTTGTTGAGCATAGCGCCTTGATGGCTGCTCCCTGTGTTGATTAGACGCATGCTGATGCTGTCTTTTCTAGATCCAACACCAATCTAAACCTCTTACTACCATGTTCGACATTAAGAAATACTTCTCCAGTCGCTTCGACGGCACCAACTTTCAAGCAGACCTACTATGGCGAGATGGAAGC
The DNA here is from genome assembly GCA_029532415.1 of Marasmius tenuissimus. Taxonomy (NCBI): domain Eukaryota; kingdom Fungi; phylum Basidiomycota; class Agaricomycetes; order Agaricales; family Marasmiaceae; genus Marasmius; species Marasmius tenuissimus. The sequence goes on along the minus strand of JAQOTA010000035.1, from coordinate 546,352 downwards.
CGTGTGCAAGACCCAAGGTCTTTATGGTCATCTCACTGGTGACGAACTATGTCCCTCCATGCCCTTTGGCAATGTGACTAGCCCCGCAGGGGTTACTCCAGTTGTTTGTGACACTGTCCCTCCTGAAGAACATGCCGCATGGCAAAAGGAGAGTCTTGCATGGGATAAGGAAGATCTCCAGCTCATGGGGATTACTCAGATCACGACCATCAAGGAAGTCTTCAATCCTATCAAGGACATGAACACCCAAAAGGCTTGGGAACAGCTGAACCTCACCTACGGCGAGCCCACTTTGCCTGCCATCTATGGCAACTTTGTTAAACTCGTCTCTTTCAGACTTACCACCTCTCATCCCCAAGCCAGCATCGCCAAGTTCAAGTCCTATATCGAACAACTCTCCAAGGTAGGAGTGGTTCTCCTCAAGTTGATCAAATCCCTCTTGCTTGTTGCCGCTATTCCTCCTGAATGGGATGCCGCCTCATCCAAATCCCTTCATGACTATGTTAGGGATCCCAAGGATGACGACACCATTACCGTCGCCAAGGTCCATGATGTGATCATGGTTGAATATGAGCGTCAGAATCCTCAGCTTGCCAACTGCCTCTCTGCGGTCAAGCGTGCTGGAAACCGTGAACCATTGTTTGGTCAGCAGCAGCACCTGCAGCAGCAATGTCAGCAGTGTGGGTATCAGCAGCAGACCAACAGTTGCCCACCACAGCAGCAGCAGCAACGCCAATCTTCGAACCAGAACAAGGGTAAGAAGAAGAAGCAGCAGCAGCATGGTACCCGCAGTGGTATCAACCAGCACCTGGGTCCCGGCAACGCCGGCAGTAACAACAGCAGTAACAATTGGTCTCATGGTCACTCCCATCTTGCGTCCTATGCATCTGTCATCGCTTCCCCTCCTCCTGTCTGTCCTTACTCCTTGATCACTGACCACAGGGAACGAATTGCATTGAACGCAGTCAACAACTCCTTGCATGCCAAGATTGCCAGCGCCCCTCCTAGCTGTGCTAGAGGATCTCCACCCCCAGCGCACTTCACTGGTCACTGGGATAGGTCTTGTGACAGCACCATTGCTCCCACTGTCAAGAAGAATCCGGCTGCAATGCAGTCCTTCACAGGCTTCAAGTCATCTGAGTCAGTATTTGATGATGTACATGAAGCACATTCCCTTGCTGACAGACTTGGTGTACCTAAGACGGTGCGGCATCTCAAACCATTCAAACACATCGTCATGTCCGCTGCCAATCGTTCGCTCCAGGATCGTATCTCGAAGCCTGGTTCCTTGTCCAAGTGAGTTCTGGAGGACGATTCGGAAAATGAAGGAGCCGGATGTTCTTCTTCTACTTCTTCTAAACACACTCGCAGTGCTGATCTTGATGAAGATGTAGAGATGGACTGGGGATCTGACAACGGTATGGAAGACATGACCTCTCTATTCAGTAATGATGTTGACAATGATATTGCCGAAGCTGCAGGGGTTGAGGATGTCCCAGATAACATCTCTCTTGGATCGTTCCACAACGAGAGGCAAGTACCATACCTTGACCTGCGATGCAACCTTACAGCGATGCTCACAACTAGTTGGTATCAGTAGTTCGCGTCGTAGTCGTAGTGATCTGGCATCACTTGTATCATATTGCAATGCTATGGAAACGCGAAGAAGTTAGCCTTCTACTCTCCACAGCAACGACAGTTACTTGTTTCCTACCCTCATACGCCTGGTCAAACCATTTATTGGGTTCACTTGCAGAAAGCATCTGCTGAGGTTTTATTGGCCAAGTCTGTTATGGATTCAGACTTTACAGAGAACCGTTCTTATCTGACCGAGGTGCACACTTTATCGTGTCCCCCGATCAACTTGGACTTTACTACACAATTAGTGTACTTTTCGGGTCAATACCAACTCAATTTCACCTTATTCGGCTTACTTCCTGGTAAATATCTCCAGTCCCTGATTTCAACTGGATAATTTCCTTTTTCACTGAGGTGCATTCGGACCAAATTGCATCCTTCACAATTTGGCCCCAGCGCCTGGATTAAGACTTCCACAGGCCTTCCTCTGTTAGTCATATACTGACAGTTAACTGCCTTCCTCTACTGTGCCTGCGTTGCGACATCTCAAGCTATGAGGAGCTGGCCATTGAATAATAAGGTCAGCGGCAGTACTACACACTGCACTATGGGCGCCACAGCATTTCCAGGCCGCAAAATAAATTTACATCAATTGATTCAAGTACTACACTTGCACAATGTCTAGCCTACAACCTCCTACAACTGGTAGCTGAGTTGATAGCATATATTTGAAATACTCACCGGTGCACAAAGGAGTACGTGATCACTAGCACTGATAATCAGTCGAGGAGGCGGAGGAGGAAAGGAAATTGCATGGCCCACAGAATTCGAATCCGTACTCACCTGCTGTGCTGCAGCAGGTCCCACCTTATGAATTGTTTACAATGTCGACTACAATATTGAGCACAGACGCTTTGGGCATCCATCAGATAAAGCCCTGAACAAAGCTAGGAAACATACGCAAGGTTTCCCACTTGACCTTAGGATGTCTACCATGTCATGGTTGTGCTGAAGGCAAGATGCATGAGAAATTGTTCCCCAACTCTACTACTAGAGCTTCTAAACTGTTTGAACGCATACATTTGGATCTGAAGCCATACCCGGTAGAGGTATATCACTGGTACAAGTACTACATCTCTTTTCTCAATGACTGCACGTCCTACGTTTGGACCTCCAAGCTCAAGACGAATAACGAGGCAGTACCTGCTTTGAGGGACTTCCTTACCGTGGTCAAGACACAGTTCAATGCTGTTGTCAAGACCTGGATGTCCAATGAAGGGGGAGAGTACAAAGGAGATAAGTTCGATGCAGTACTAAAAGAGTATGGGATCCAAAGGGATCAAAGCATACTGTATACACTACAGCCAAACAGTCGTGCTAAACAATTCAACAGGACTATTCATGAGAAGGCCGAAGCTCTTCACTTTGGAGCTTGTATGCCTCAGTCCTGGTGGGAATTCTGCCATGTGCATGCCATCCACCTCTACAATCACACTCCTGTGCAACGTTTGAGCTGGCAAACTCTGTTTGAAATGCTTTACGGCAAAGCACCTGATGTTTCACATCTCTGAGTTATGGGTTGTGCAGCCTATGTCTTCATACCTGAAGATCACAGGAAGAATAAACTTGCTCCTTGCAGTGAGTTGATGACCTTCATCAGCTACCAAGATGGGATAAAAGGCTTCCTGTTCATGCAAAGTAATAATTCTGTATTCAAAGGTAGCACTGCACTATCCGATGAGACACTGTATAACAAGTGTCCTGATGCCAAAACTCGTGGCTTCACACCTGTTGGTAGTGAACCATTTACTTTGGGTGAAAATCCCAACATTCCTTTGGAAGATGAAGACTGATGACGATTGGGACAATACTCTGTTTCCAGATCTCAGATGTTGCTCCAAACCTTCTAAGAGATCAGAACCTTAGGTTAACGAACCTGCAGGTGGCCCTGCGCCAGGGGATATGCCACTCCCTCAATCTGGTCCTCTGACGCCTCCAGGCGAACCCGCCGTTCCTCCGCCTGCACCAGCAGCGGATGGTCCACACTGGCCTTTGAGGCAACGAAAGGGTACAATGCAACCTGGTAATATATTTGGGGAAAAGCGGAACCCAAATAAACCCTCAGACATTGTTCGTGACTTAGAGAATAATAAAACTTGGAGAAACATCACTGGAGAGAAGGAACCTCCGCATCCAGTTGATCGTCCTAGCTCTTTGCAATCTAGGAAAGTGAAAAGGGGATTCCTGGTCCACTTCCACCTCCGCCTGCTCCAGGACCTAGTGGAAGCACTGAGTTGCATGAGGAAGAAAGCGTAGTCAAAAGACTAACCCAAGAAGGGGGAGTAGGATTTGTGATTTACCTGTTGAACAATGCCGTTCCAGTTCACGATTTGCTTCCAATGTCCAAAACTCCTGACTTTTCCAGCATCAGAGAGTGGACACTCTGCGATATTCTAAAGCTGCCTGTTGAGCAACAGAAGGAATGGAAGAATGCTTGCCAAGAAGAACTTGAGGCACTTTGTAAGCGCAAGGTCTTCAAACTCTGTGACTTGCCTAAAGGTCACTGATATGGTAGGGCACGCCTAGTGTCCTCTCAAGTCACTCCTTTAAGCAAGGGCGAGGTTCGAAGGTCAAGAGTCAAGGGTCAAGGGTCAAAGGTCAAGTGTCAAAGGTCAAAGGTCAAGGTGGGCTTTCACTGGTGTATTAACCAAGTTGTTAAGCTGAGGAAAGGTTGTATGTACATTGGGCTTATATACTGGAATCTGTCTAGGTCCAGAGTCGCTCTGAGTCGTGCTGAGTCGTAGGCGTGTGAGTTGTTTGTAGTTGGACTGAGTCGTTGTGGGAGTGGCTGCAAATGTTGTGTGAGTCATTGCAGCTGTTCGTATATTATGACTCGGGGTGGCATGTGGAGATGTCTGCTTGGCGTGGTCTGGAGCTGTGGTCTGGATGCATAGCTCCACTTACTCCACAGAGTCGTTTATAGAGATATTTGAATGAGTGGGAAAGGTGGTAAGGGAGAGGTGAGTTGGGTAGGGAGAGGTGTCTGTATGGGCGCTTGTTGGTGAGAAATAGAGGTAAATCGTAACAGTACCCCCCTCTTAAGACGTGTTTTTGCCTGGAACACGTTTATTTCGTTTGCTCTGTCTCTTTTCTGGCTCCTGAAATGCTGTGGGGTGTTTTGAGTGGAATTCCTCTACTGCCTCTTTTGCGTTCTCCAGATTTGATTTGTGTTCCCACGAGTCCTCTTTCTCTGGAAAGTCTACCCATCATACAAAGTATTTGATGGGAATGTGCCTGTCATCAGGTTTCCTCGAATCTAAGATTTCGTCAACCCCATATTCTGTATCCTCTGGTACGAGTTCTGGCGTCTGTCCAGGGTAGTTGGGTCCATGTTCCTCTGTCTCCCTGAAAGATTTGAGCAGAGATGCGTGGAATACCGGGTGGATACGCCATTTCTTTGGAAGTTTAAGCCTGTATGTGACTGGCCCCAGCACCTCTGTTACCTAGAATGGGCCGTATCGACGGTTTGCAAGCTTTGCTTTTGGCCTAGTTGTTTTAACGTTCTTTCCATTTAGGGTTACGCTGTCTCCGACTGCAAATCCTTTGCCTTCCTTCATGTAGTCGTCATGGGTTTCCCGCATTTGTTCTGCTGTCAGGGTTAGGCTCGATTGTATCTCCTGTCGTAGTTCTTCAAGTAGGCAGAGTCACTCATTTACTGCTGGAACTCAGGATATGGGGTTTACTGATGGGAACATCTTGGGGAGGAATCCATGGAGTATTTCAAAGGGGGATCGTTCTGTAGACGAGTGTATTCTGGTGTTATGGCAGAACTCGGTGTATGGCAGCCACCCAGCCCAGTTGTCTTGACAATAGTCGCAGTGAAGTCTGGGGAAGTTTTCCAATTCCTGGTTGTATCGCTCAGATTCTCCGTCTGTCTGGGGGTGGTAGGCAGTGCTGAGTCCAGATTCTATTCCCAACTTTGTGTAGACTCCCTTCATGACCTTGCCTGCAAATTGTGGCCCTTGGTCTGAGATCATTTTATCCCATAGTCCAAAGTGCTGCCATACATTTTTGATAAGGAGGTCCACTGTGCCGTCGCTGTCGATAGTTTTGTTGCAGGGGATGAGTACTACCGCTTTGGACATTCTGTCGACCACAACTAGTATAGAGTCATGACCGTCAGAGAGAGGGAGGTCGGTGATGAAGTCAGCAGTTATCACAGAGAATGGTCTGACTGGTGTTTTGTTTGGGATTAATGGTACATGGGCTGGGTTATTGTCCGGTTTTGTTAGTTGGCACATGGCACATCCTTCCACATAGTCTCTGACAAATGTGGACATCCCTGGCCACCAATATTCTCGTCCTAGGAGTTCGTACCTTTTAAAGCGTCTTGGGTGTCCTGCGATTGGGCTGTCATGGAATTGTTTCACAAGATCCCTTCATAGTGCTTTGTCTGCTGGTACATATACTTTTCCTTGGTATAGGATTAGGCCATCTTTGTGTGTCCATTCTTGGAGTTGCTTCACAAGGTTTTGGGTCCTCCCCGTAATAGTGCTTCGAGGGCCCTGATGTACTTCAAGGTCTCTCTTGGGTGATTCCTTGATTTGTTGAAGGAGCTCTGGGTCTCCTAGGTCCAACACGGTCCCTTTCCTGAGGGCTTTGATACAGAAGAATGTGGAGTCAAGTAAAATTCTGTCTTTGTTGTTGTTATCTGCCCCCTGCTTATGGTCTGCTCTTCTCGATAAGGGGTTGCTTTTGTTTGTGGTTCCGGGTTTGTGGATCAGCTCGAAGTCAAATCTAGTGAGGAATGAGGCCCATCAGGCCTGTCGTCAGTTCAAGTTACAGGCTGTACAGAAGTATTCAAGGTTTTTGTGGTCTGTCCAGATGTCGATGTGTGCTGGTGCTCCCTCCAGGTAATGTCTGTTGAATCCGTGAACTATAATTAGATCCCGGTATATCCAAAGTCCCGGTTCATACTTCCCGCAATTGTATTATGTGGGACAATGCATTCACTATTGTTTCATTCTTCATTGTTCTTTATGCTCATATGTACAATCTCTATTGTCGTCCCTATATGGTAGTTCTATTGTCTCTACATGTATATAAGCTCGTAGTTCTCTACCTGAATCTATAGTGTGCTTGAGCTTCTACGTCTCGCCTCTATCTCTCTAAACTCCTCTCTGGTAAGTAGTAGTGTAGCCATGTTGTAGTCCTCTGCGCTAGGCGTCATGCCGGCTCATCAGGTTATGGGCCCCAGTTAGCCCGACTACAATGACGAGCGCCTTAATGGCTGCTGTCAGTGACAAGCACCCCTAGGCTGCTGTCATCGGCTAGCTAGGCTAGACCTGCATGTTGCCATCGACCTCTTAATTGAGTGCTCGATCTATGGCATTGATGTACGTCCTTCGACGACATCGGATCTGAAGGATCCAATGCTCCTTGTTGAGCATAGCGCCTTGATGGCTGCTCCCTGTGTTGATTAGACGCATGCTGATGCTGTCTTTTCTAGATCCAACACCAAACCTAACATCTTACTACCATGTTCGATGTTAAGGAATTCTTCTCTGGTCGCTTCGACGGCACTGGATTCCGCCAGACCTATAACGGCGAAATGGAAGCTGTTACCAAGGCTCAAGGCCTTTATCGTCACCTTACTGGTGCGGCTAAAAAGCCAACGTACCCTCTGGGGGACATCATTCCGACCATTACAGTCACTCCTTCCCCCGGTGCTGCAGCACCTGCAGTTGCACCTGCTGATTCCGATGAGGAACCTGATCGGGCGGATCCTACTGAAGCCCAGATCACGGCGTACAACACCGCGCTGGAAGCATGGGAGGAGAAAGATCTCCAGCTGATGGGTATCATTCAGTTGACCTCTACAAAGGAAGTCTTTGAACCTCTCAAGGACATGGACGCTGCCAAAGCCTGGTCCACCATCGTCACCACCTATGGCGAACCAACTTTGTCTGCCATCTATGGCGACTTCGTCAAGCTGGTGTCCTTGCGGCTTACCACTAGCCATCCCCAGGCTTCAAACATTACATTGAACGTCTTGCCGAGGTCGGGGTTGAACTCCCTGAGTTGATCAAAGCCCTCCTTCTCATCGCAGCTATTCCTCCCGAATGGGACGCCGCTTCCTCCAAGTCCCTTCATGACTTTGATAGGGATCCTGAGAGCTCCAGCGCCCTCACCGTCGCCGACGTTCATGAAGCTATCATGATCGAATACGAGCGCCAGAACCCTCAGCTTGCTAACCGCCTTTCTGCAGTCAAGCGTGCTGGCAACCGCGAGCCATCCTTTGGTCAGCAGCAGCGTCCACCACAGCAACGTCAGCAGCGCGGACAGCAGCAGCGTGGCCAACAGCGTCAACCACAGCAGCAGCAGCAACGCCCCTCTTCGAACCAAAATAACGGGAAGAAGAAGAAGCAGCAGCAGCGTGGTACCTGCGGTGGTATCAACCAGCATCAGGGTCCCGGCAACGCCGGTGGTAACAACGGTGGTAACAATCGGTCGCATGGTCACTCCCATCTGGCATCTTATGCATCCGTCGTAGCTTCTCCCGCTCCCATCCGTCCATACTCCTCGATCACCAACCGCAGGGAACGTATTGCGTTGAACGCAGTCAACAACTCCTTGCGTGCCGAGATCACCAGCGCCCCTCCTGTTCGCGCTATGGGATCACCGCCCCCAGCTCACTTCACGGGTCACTGGGACAAGTCCTGCGACAGCACCGTCCCTCAGCCAGCTGTCAAGAAGAACCCGGCTGCCATGCAGTCCTTCACTGGCTTCAAGCCATCTCAGTCAGTATTTGATGATGTCCGTGGAGCACGTTCCCTTGCTGATAGACTTGGTGCCCCCAAGACGGTGCGGTATCTCAAACCCTTCGAACAGATCGTCACGTCCGCCACCAATCATTCGCTCCAGGACCGCATTGAACAACCACGTGCGTCCTCGTCCAAGCGTCTTTTGGAGGATGATGAGGGATATGAGGGAGCCGGATCTCCTTCTTCTACTTCTTCTAAACGCTCTCGTAGCGCTGATCCTGATGAAGATGTAGAGATGGACTGGGGATCTGACGACGGTATGGAAGACATGACCTCTCTATTCAGTAATGATGTTGACAACGATATTGCCGAAGCTGCAGGGGTTGAGGACGTCCCGGATGACGTCTCTCTTGGATCTTTCCACGACGACAGGCAAGTTCCATATCTTGACCTGCTTTCCCGAACTGATACGACCCTACAGCGATGCTCACAATTGGTTGGTATCAGTAGTTCGCGTCGTAGTCGTAGTGATCTGGCATCACTTGTATCATATTGCAATGCTATCTCCACCCACTTCGTGGGTTGTACTCAGTGCAAGGGAAAGAAAAGTGTGAACAACGCACAGGGTTGGCTCCTTGATTCTGGTGCCTCCTCTCATTTCACGAATGATTTGAATGATTTCGCTGAATATGAATTGCTTGATGGCCCTATTGTAAATACTGCGAATAAGGGCAACCCTATACAGATCAAGGGTAAAGGCACTGTCTTCATTAAGCATAACGTTGAAGGACATGACGGGAAACTTACTGAGCGTGTTTTGCGACTCTATCCTGTCTATTACATACCTCAATTGGACATACGTCTATTATCAATGGGAGAGTTCCTTCAAGATGGTCTATCAATTCGTGGAAACGCGAAGAAGTTAGCCTTCTACTCATCACAGCGACGACAGTCGCTTGTTTCCTACCCTCATATGCCTGGTCAAACCATTTATTGGGTACACTCGCGGAAAGCATCTGCTGAGTCTTTAATGGCCAAGTCGGTCGTTTATAACGTCAACTACGATATTGAGCACAGATGCTTTGGGCATCCATCAGATAAAGCCCTAAATAAAGCTCGGAAACATACACAAGGTTTCCCACTTGACCTTAAGATGCCTACCAAAAAGACACCTCTGTGTCGTGGTTGTGCTGAAGGCAAGATGCATGAGAAATTGTTCCCCAACTCTACTACTAGAGCTTCTAAACCGTTTGAACGCATACATTCGGATTTGAAGTCGTACCCGGCTGAATCGTATCACCGGTACAAGTACTACATCTCTTTTCTCAATGACTGCACGTCCTACGTTTGGACCTCCAAGCTCAAGACGAAAGACAAGGCAGTACCCGCTTTGAGGGACTTCCTTACTATGGTCAAGATGCAATTCAATGCCATTGTCAAGACCTGGATGTCCAATGAAGGGGGAGAGTACAAAGGAGATAAGTTCAATGCAGTACTGAAAGAGTATGGGATCCAAAGGGATCAAAGCATACCGTATACACCACAACAAAACGGTCGTGCTGAACGATTTAACAGGACTATTTATGAGAAGGCCAAAGCTCTTCACTTTGGAGCTTGTATGCCTCAGTCCTGGTGGGAATTCTGCCATGTGCACGCCGTTCACCTCTACAATCGCACTCCTGTGCAACGTTTGAGCTGGCGAACTCCGTTTGAAATGCTTTACGGTGAAGCACCTGATGTTTCACATCTCCGAGTAATGGGTTGTGCAGCCTACGTCTTCATACCTGAAGATCGTAGGAAGAACAAGCTTGCTCCTCGTAGTGAGTCGATGACTTTCATCGGCTACCAAGATGGGATAAAAGGCTTCCTGTTTATGCAAAGTAATAATTCCGTCTTCAAAGGTAGCACTGCACTATTCGATGAGACGCTATACAATAAGTGTCCTGATGCCAAAACTTGTGGCTTCACACCTGTTGGTAGTGAACCATTTACTTTGGGTGAAAATCCCAACATTCCTTTGGAAGATGAAGACTGATGACGATTGGGACAATACTCCGTTCCCAGATCTCAGACATCGATCCGAACCTTCTAAGAGATCAGAACCTCAGGTTGACGAACCTGCAGGTGGCCCTGCGCCAGGGGATATGCCACTCCCTCAATCTGGTCCTCTGACGCCTCCAGGCGAACCCGCCGTTCCTCCGCCTGCACCAGCAGCGGATGGTCCACGCCGGTCTTCGAGGCAGCGGAAGGGTACAACGCAACCTGGTAACATATTTGGTGAACAGCGGAACCCAAATAGACCCTCAGACATTATTCGCAACTTAGAGAATAATTACCTGTTGAACAATGCCGTTCCAGTTCACGATTCACTTCCAACGTCCGATACTCCTGATTTCTCTAACATCAGAGAGTGGACACTCTGTGATATTCTAAAGCTGCCTGTTGAGCAACAGAAGGAATGGAAGAACGCTTGCCACAAAGAACTTGAGGCACTTTGTAAGCGCAAGGTCTTCGAACTCTGTGACTTGCCTAAAGGTCGCAAAGCCATCAAAAATAGATGGGTCTTCAACGTTAAGTCGAATGGTCGCAAGAAAGCTAGACTTGTTGCCAAGGGTTTCTCTCAAGTCGAAGGTGTCGACTTTGATGAGATCTTCTCACCAGTCGTTTGTTATGAGACTGTTCGTATGATGCTTGCTCTCGCAGCTCTCAAGAACTGGTACATCACCTCTGTTGATGTCAAGAACACCTTTTTTTATGGTGATCTTGTTGAGGAGGTTTACATGGAACAACCTGAAGGCTTCAAAGTCAAGGGCCAAGAACGTAAGGTTCTACACCTGCGTCGTGCATTATATGGACTAAAGCAAGCTGCCCTTGAGTGATGGCGAACCCTTAGCTCGTCCATGGAAGTACTAGGCTTCAAACGCCTGACTTCTGATGCTGGACTCTTCATCTGCAAAGATCCAAAGAGCGGTGAAGTGGTGTATGCAATCATCTACGTTGACGATGCACTCTTTATGGGTCCTAACAAATTTTTTGCTGACAAGAAGAAAGCCGAGTTCATGGCTTGATGGGAATGCTGTGATATGGGTGATGCTAGCAAGTTTCTCCGCATGAGCATTTGTTGCGAAGGCAATAAGATCATGATTGACCAAAAGAATTATATGAAGAAAGTCCTTGAACGTTTTGGGATGCAGAATGCAAAAGGTGCTCCTACACCCTTACCTGCTGGCTATGTGCCAACTCCCAACGATGGTCCAGTTAATCCTGCCATTCGCTCCAGATTCCAGTCTGTGATTGGGTCGCTTCTGTACATTATGCTGGGCACACGTCCTGATATTGCCTATGCAGTTACAAAGCTTTCCCAGTTCTCTTCTAATCCAACAAAGGAACACCTTGATAAAGCTCTGTATATCTGCCGCTATCTTGCTGGCACATCAGATTATTCACTTGTCTACGATGGTGATTCTGATGGAGGTCTCCTTGCGTTCACAGACTTGGATTGGGCTGCCGATCCCATCAAATGCCGTTTGATCACTGGCTACTTCTTCAAGTTAGCAGGCAGCATCTTCTCGTGGCAATCACATGCCCAGAAGACTGTAGCTCTTTCTTACACTGAAGCTGAGTATATGGCACTGTCGGATTGCAGTTGTCAAGCTTCCTGGATAAGATCGCTACTCTCTGAACTTGGAATTGACTTAGGTCCTATTCCAATCTGCGGAGACAATCAAGGCTCTATCTTCATTGCATTTAATCCGGTTCAAGAATGCCAAACCAAGCACATCGATATTCGATATCACTATATTCGATCGTGTGTTGAAGATGGCAAAGTCGAATTGTTCTTCATTGAAGGAGTTTATAATCCCGCAGATATGTTTACGAAGAATCTCGGACATGAGAAGTTCTTACGATTCAGAGATCACCTTGGACTTGAATTCTATTTGTCCACTTGATTCGCTCAGATGCGCTTTTCAGCTGCACTTAGCGAGGGGGTGTGTTGAATCCATGGACTATAATTAGATCCTGGTATATCTGAAGTCCCGGTTCATACTTCCCGCAATTGTATTATGCGGGACAATGCATTCACTATTGTTTCATTCTTCATTGTTCTTTATGCTCATATGTACAATCTCTATTGTCGTCCCTATATGGTAGTTCTATTGTCTCTACATGTATATAAGCTCGTAGTTCTCTACCTGAATCTATAGTGTGCTTGAGCTTCTACGTCTCGCCTCTATCTCTCTAAACTCCTCTCTGGTAAGTAGTAGTGTAGCCATGTTGTAGTCCTCTGCGCTAGGCGTCATGCCAGCTCATCAATGTCGCCATGCCTCCAGTGCTCTTATGATTGCAAGTAACTCTTTGTCGTGAATCTCATAGTTTCATTCCGCTTCTGATAGTGATTTTGATAGGTATGTGGCTGGATGCCATTTGCTGTCGTTTCCTTGTTGTGAAAGTATCCCTCCTGTGGCGTAGTTTGAGGTGTCGACTTCGAGTCGGAAGGGTTTCCCTATGTCTGGCATGATTAGACAGGGGAGGTTAGGAAGGCTGCTTCCAGTCAGAGGAAGGCTTCCTCGCATTCAGTTGTCCATTCCCATGTGTGGTCTTTCCTCGTGAGGTTGAATAGGGGGTGTGCGACTGTTGAAAACCCTTCGATGAATCTGCAATAGAAGTTCCCAAATCCAAGGAATGCTTGGATCTCCTTCACTGATTGAGGTGTTGGCCATTCTGCTACTCCCGCAACTTTTACCGGGTCCATGGCTAACTTGTTGTGGGATACGATGAGCCCTAGGAACTCAACTGCTTCCTGTTCAAACAAGCATTTTTCTGGTTTGAACCAGTTTACGGTGTTCATTGAGGCTCTTGGTGAAGATCAGGATGTCATCCATGTAAATGACGACTTTCCCTGTGTCAATGAGGTCTTTGAATGTTGCGTTCATCATGGCTTGGAAGGTGGCAGGGGAGTTGGTGAGGCCAAAATACATGACTGTTGGTTTGTATAGCCCTCTGTTGGTTTTGAAGGCCGCTTTCCATTCGTCTCCGTCTCGTATGCATACGTTGTTGTATCCCCATCTGAGGTCGATTTTTGAGAATACCTTTGCCCCCTTTAGCTTGTCGACTAGTTCTGATATTAGAGGGAGAGGGTATGCGTTTTTTACTGTGAAATTGTTGAGGCGTTGAAAATCGTGTACCAGTTGTAGGGTGCCGTCCTTTTTTTTTACAAAGAAGAATGGGCTTGAGTTGGGTGATTTGGATGGTCGGATATATTCCTTCCTTAACTCTTCTTCAAATTTGTCCAGTTGGATCTGTTCTACTGGGGCCATGGGGGTAGGTTTTCCTGCTTGTGGTGTGAACTCCGGTTTTAGGCCGATAGCATGATCCCATTCCCCCCTTTCCAGTAGCCGTTCAGATGTATTCTTGTCAAAAACATTCAGGAATTTGTGGTAGTGGTGAGGTACAATTTCTTCCTTGGTCTTTGTTTGGCAATTGTGGTGTTGCTCTTCTGCCAGTTGTTGGGATCTGGTGAAGGCTGCTCTAATCGATATTGGGGTTTCCTGGTACATTTCCTCGTATTCGCGAGGGATCTTTCCTAATATTGATGCAATTGTTTGGCCTTCCCATTCCTCGGAGACCTGGAATTGCTCTTCCTCATCTTCTGTGTACCAAATGTGGGGAAGTTTCTTGGCTCCTCTTCTTTCTTCCATGAGTTGTCGAAGCTCTTCATTCAAGGTAGGAGTATGGGAGTGTTCATGTTTGACCATCCTCCTACTGCCCGCTATTTTCTCTACAGGTTGCGGTTTTCCTGTCTTCTGGGTGTCGATGTTGACAATTGGTGGGTTCTTCAGGTCGCAGTCGTTTGGGCAGCGGTCCAGGCTGATAGCGTGTTTTCCCCAGTCAATGTTGGGGTTGTGTTTTTTCAGCCAATCAGTTCCAAGTATCAAGTTGCTGCTGCAACATAGAATTCTATGTCTTCTGTGTGGTGACTTCCTTCACTGGCATGTATCCTCATGCGTTGCCTGGTACAGTATTTCACCCATCCCAGCGTGTTTTCTGAACCATCTACATTTCAGATTGGAAATGGTTGTGGTATTCGGGTTAGTGTGAAGTTGTGATTTCTGGCGAACTGGTTGTTGATGAATATTCCTTCTGCTCCGCTGTCTAGTAACACTTGAGCACCAATCTTTTTCCCTGTGACTTTGCCTATGATTTCAATTCTTAGAGTGATGGGAGGAGTCCTTTCATTTCCAGTAAGGGCAGGGATCCTAACTTCACTCGGGTAATTTGAATAGATATGTGTCATGTTTGGCAAGTCGTAGTTACTTCTATTTACAACTCCCTCTGGCAGTGCAGCAGGGGAGTTGATCAAAAATCTGTTTTCGAAAATTGAGAAAAGAAGGCAGTGGATTGTTCTGGGGAAAGTTGGCTGGTCATATGGGTAACGGAAGTGACAGGGTCATCAGCAGGGGCAGGGGGAGACAGGTTTGTGGAGGTGGATGGAGTGGGAGCTATGGTGGCCTGTACAGCAGGAGCCTGGTTACGACGGAAGGGGTTGTTGGTTGCTACCTGGGGCTGTGTTGTAGGTACCGTGTTTGAGGGGCACTGTGGTGTGTTGTGGCCCTGTTGCCGGCATCTGAAGCAACGTCCCTCCCTGATGCATCGTTCCCTTTCCTCAGGGGTAAGTTTTCCTACCGGGGTACCATTGAATGGGTTTTGGGATGGGGTGGTCTGTTGGGGGGCAGGGGCAAGTGGCACTGCTCGAACATTGACTATGGGGGTGGCTCTCGGCTTCCTCCATAGTTTGGATTCTGCCTGCTGCTGTTCAAAGCGGTTCTGCTTGTGGATTGCCGCTTTGATGAACTTTTGTAGTCTCTCAGGTTCGGGTTCCATTCCTTCGACTGCCCGGCATAGGCCAGGGTTCATCCCCGCCTTGAAGAATCGGAGAAGTGCTTCACCGTTGTATCCAGTGAAGGGGGCAGCAAGCTCAAAGGCAGCAATGTAGTTTTCCAGCTTTGCTAAATTCCCGGACATGGATATCTCCTCTAGTACCACCTGTGACCTTCCCTTTCTTCCTTGCACGCCAAAGTCCTGCTTGAATCGATGGCGGATGTCTACAAAGGTTGTGCACTGTTTTTTATTCTGGGGAATGTCGTCGTCCCAGTGGTCATCTTCTAGTTCAAGGCTGTGGGCGTCTGCCCAGGGGTGGTCAATCAGGGACAGGAAAAGGTCAACCAGTTCAGATTCTTTAGGGTAGAACCTATTTTTGAAGTGTAGGTATCTTCCAAAGTCATAGCAGAAGTGGTCTGTTTTGTTGCGATCACCCATGAAGTGTTTGGGTTTGATTCCTCGCTCTTTGAGCTCGGAGAACCCTCGAGTTGTGAGTTGTAGTAGATCTGAAGCTATCATAGCTGCTTTTGTCATCCCCAGGGTCGTTGGGTGGAGGGGGATCTGTTTCAGGGTCGCTTTTGTCTGGGCTGTCTGGGCGGGGGGTTCTGCCTCGAGGAGGGATACCCACCGGCTTCTTCCCTTCTTTCACTTCAGTTTTGATCTTGGTAACAGTGGCAGACATGTTAGGGTTGGTGAAGCTTCCAGCTGGGTTGTCGGTGTCTTTTTGGTCTTCGTTGTGGGCTGGGATTGGATTGGCTTTCAGGAAGGGGTTTGGATAAGTCAGTAGAGGAAAGAATGTTTTCAGGTGGCAATATACGTCGGTTGTTTTATGCGCGATAGCTCCACCCAAATTCTCCTGTTTGTTGGTTGCGTTCCCAAAGTGCTTCTGCGTAGTATCCATTGATGCAGATGAAATATGTTGATCCTCGTAGTATGATCCTCCATGGAAAGTCTACCGGGATAGGTTCGGAGGAAGTGCTGTGCAAAATGGTGGGCAAATACATTGGGTTTCTAGTGGTCTAGGGTTGTGGTGGTGGAGCCTGGGGTGGAGATGGGGGAAAGGATCGGTGAGCTAGGAACGTAGATTGGTGAATCAGCAATGTAGATTGGAGACGGGGGTGCTGGTGTGGGCTCTTGTGGGGGTTGTCGAGGGAACTCGTAGACGGAGATAGTGGGGTACAAGGGGAATCCAAAGAGTTCTGCAGGTGGGGGAAGTACAAAGTCGTCTCTGCTGAGGGTTCATGGGAATACTTGTTCTGGTTCAAAGACCCACTGGTTCAGGGCGATGGTAATGAGTTGATTGATAATAAAGGTCCTGTCAGTTCTGAGAAATGTGATATCAAGGTGGTGGTACTGTGTTTGGACTCTGCACTCGTTGTTGTTGACAACGCAGACGAGTCTATGGGAGGCTACCCACTTGAGATGGAAGAAGCGGGGGTCTTCTTGGATTTGCTCCTTGATGTGGTAGTTTTTGATGCTGGATGGTTCGTCAGAGTAGGTGTTGGTATTCAGGTCAAAGTTGCAGTGGTATTCAAAGGATAGGTTGGCCAGGGTGGTGATCTTGGTATGAGTGAGGTGAGAGTAGGAGAGCTTAACAAAGTGATATGGTAGGGCATGACTAGTGTCCTCTCAAGTCACTCCTTTAAGCAAGGGCGAGGTTCGAAGGTCGAGAGTCAAGGGTCAAGGGTCAAAGGTCAAGTGTCAAAGGTCAAAGGTCAAGGTGGGCTTTCACTGGTGTATTAACCAAGTTGTTAAGCTGAGGAAAGGTTGTATGTACATTGGGCTTATATACTGGAATCTGTCTAGGTCCAGAGTCGCTCTGAGTCGTGCTGAGTCGTAGGCGTGTGAGTTGTTTGTAGTTGGACTGAGTCGTTGTGGGAGTGGCTGCAAATGTTGTGTGAGTCGTTGCAGCTGTTCGTATATTATGACTCAGAGTGGCATGTGGAGATGTCTGCTTGGTGTGGTCTGGAGCTGTGGTCTGGATGCATAGCTCCACTTACTCTATGGAGTCGTTTATAGAGATATTTAAATGAGTGGGAAAGGTGGTAAGGGAGAGGTGAGTTGGGTAGAGAGAGGTGTTTGTATGGGCGCTTGTTGGTGAGAAATAGAGGTAAATCGTAACAGTCACAAGAAAGCTCGACTTGTTGCCAAGGGTTTCTCTCAGGTCGAAGGTGTCAATTTTGATGAAATCTTCTCACCAGTTGTTCGTTATAAGACTGTTCGTATGATGCTCGCTCTTGCAACTCTCAAGAACTGGTACATCACCTCTGTTGATGTTAAGAACGCCTTTCTTTACGGCAATCTTGTTGAGGAGATTTACACGGAACAACCTGAAGGAATCAAAGTCAAGGGCCAAGAATGTAAGGTTCTACACCTGCGTCGTGCATTATATGGACTAAAGCAAGCTGCCCTTGAGTGGTGGCAAACCCCTGGCTCGTCCATGGAAGTACTGGGCTTCAAACGCCTAACTTCTGATGCTGGACTCTTCATCTGCAAAGATCCAAAGAGTGGTGAAGTTGTGTATGCAATCATATATGTTGATGATGCACTCTTTATGGGTTCTAACAAAGCTTTTGTTGACAAGAAGAAAGCCAAATTCATGGCTCATGGGAATGCCGCGATATGGGCGATGCTAGTGAGTTTCTCGCATGAGCATTCGTCACAAAGGCAATAATATCATGATTGACCAGAAGGATTATCTGAAGAAGGTCCTTGAGCATTTTGGGATGCAGAATGCAAAAGGTGCTCCTACGCCCTTACCTGCTGGCTATGTGCCAACTCCCAATGATGGTCCAGTCAATCCTGCCATTTGCTCCAAGTTCCAGTATGTGATTGGGTCGCTTCTGTACATTATGCTGGGCACACGTCCTGATATTGCCTATGCAGTTACAAAGCTTTCCCAGTTCTCTTCTAATCCAACAAAGGAACACCTCAATAAAGCTCTGTATATCTGCCGCTATCTTGCTGGCACATCAGATTATTCACTTGTCTACGATGGTGACTCGGATGGAGGTCTTCTTGCGTTCACAGACTTGGATTGGGCTGCTGATCCCATCAAACACCGTTCAATCACTGGATACTTCTTCAAGTTAGCAGGCAGCATCTTCCTGTGGCAATCACATGCCCAGAAGACTGTAGCTCTTTCTTCCACTGAGGCTAAGTATATGGCACTGTCGGATTGCAGTTGTCAAGCTTCCTGGATAAGATCGCTACTCTCTGAACTTGGAATTGACTTGGGTCCTATTCCAATCTGCAGTGATAATCAAGGCTCTATCCTCAGTGCATCTAATCCGGTTCAAGAACACCGAACCAAGCACATCGATATTTAATATCATTATATTCGATCGTGTGTTGAAGTCGAGCTGTTCTTCATTGAAGGAGTCTATAAAGACATGTTTACGAAGAATCTCGGACATGAGAAGTTCTCACGGTTCAGAGATCACCTTGGACTTGAATTCTATTTGTCCACTTGATTCACTCAGATGTGCTTTTCAGCTACACTTAGCGAGGGGGTGTGCTGAATCCATGGACTATAATTAGATTGTCACGAAGTGCTGAGCATCTATCAGAGATGGCAGAGGCAGAGAGCGGTGGTAGCAGGCTTGGAGAGGAGCAGCGGGCTCGACTCAGACAGAGATAAGGCAGAAACTGGTCCCAACAACAAGTTAGATCTATTGTAGAGGAGGGAAGAGAGGGAGACTGTACTACTCACCTGGTCCCAACAACAAGAGGTCAAGATGAGGGACCAGGTGAAGACTAGCTAGCTTATATATCTATCCTATGGTCAGAGCTGGAGTTGGAGTGGCTACCTATGAGTTGTGTATGAGTAACATATGAGTCAGGGATGAATAAGAAATGAGTTGGTATGAGATAATGGGATGGCTGCACGATGCGGGTTAAAGCTGCGCGGTGGTGGGTTAAGAAAGGGAATTGTGAGAAAGAAAGATGTATAGTAAGTGACTGTGAGAAAAGAACATGTGATAATCATGTGAACCAATGGTGGAGGGAAAAGTGGCATCTTCATGACATAGATCCCAGTATATCCGAAGTTCCAGTTCATACTTCCTGCCATTGTATTATGCGGGACAATGCATTCACTATTGTTCTATTCTTCATTGTTCACTATGCTCATATGTACAATTTCTATTGTCGTCTCTATATGGTAACTCTATTGTATATTCATGCATATAAGCCCACTGGCCGTTCACTGTTACTGCAGTGGCACCTGACCAAATTGCCTTAAAATTGAACTCATCAGTACTCCTTAGCATGTAGAGTTGTATGGGAGATTCCCTCCAATAGGATGGTGCTCGAGGGCTCATTAGAATTTCACCAACTGGTCACAGGTCACTCGGTGTCATGAACGGCCTCTGTGACTGGGAACCTCTCAGGCCATCCAATCTGGGACTAGGGATCAAGGGTGAAAGAGATAGTTATTGAGCAAGTACACCCTCAACATAGCACAAGCTAGGCAAGCGGTATGGACGAAATGGACAAGCTGGGGAACTATCTAAAAGTGACCATGAGTATATATGACAGTCCTAAGCTGTATACTGATCATGGGAATGAACTGGAAAGGGATAAATGATGTATCTATGGATCTGATCAAAGGGGACCATGTACACATCAGTGGAGAACACAGGTAGCAATGTATCAAGGAAAGAATGATATGGAACATCATAGAATGAAATGGGAATCATAAAGTGATGCTGGGACATGTATCTGTGTGAAAAGAAGTGGAAACAAAGGGATGTTGACCAAGGGACTGGAAACGTGAAGAATAGTGGGTAGATTCGTAACACTCGGTGGTCAAATGAATTCCTATATTCGTATGAAATGGTCACGGGTCACAGCCCATACAAATTGAGTTAAATAGGTCAGTACCTCCCTTC
This sequence comes from Marasmius tenuissimus, assembly GCA_029532415.1. Lineage (NCBI taxonomy): Eukaryota > Fungi > Basidiomycota > Agaricomycetes > Agaricales > Marasmiaceae > Marasmius > Marasmius tenuissimus. The sequence continues at coordinate 526,239 of JAQOTA010000035.1, read as the reverse complement.
ACTGCTTCTCACAACAGACCATGTAGGATCATGATCCTTGATGGATTGGGGGCCATCATTATAATGATTGGCGGGGCTTATAGGACAATTATAAGGTGTGAATTACCTGCCCAATCTGACATTTCAATGCCATAATAAAGGTTGTCCTTTTTTGCCCCTGGGTTTCTTGGGCTCTGTGCAGCGGGGGAAAAAAAAACAGTGTTTCTTGTGGAGAACTAGAGACAAATCCTTGAGGAAGAGCTCATGTCCATGACACACAATACATATAACTAACAACAGCCCCTTGAAGGTATTTGTGTGCTACCATAGGCATACATGTTTTGTCATCATAAATCTCCTGCCTGGCAAAGCTGATTATTAAGGCTAAAAAATGAATCTCCCAGCCACAACTGTAATGGATTCTTGGCCTTGAGAAAGGCACATGTGCTGAGAGTGTGGACTTTTTAATCTTGAATTCTCTGGCCCAGGATTAGGAAAATGCCTGTTCAATGTTTTCGCCCGCTTCAATTACAATCACATGGTATCCCTTACACTACAGGCAATCCTCAGCAGGCTTGCTAATATAGTGTGTCTCCAAGTCATTGACTATCCACCTCTTCATACTGCATATTTACTTTCAGGCCATTTCACCCTTTCAGGTCCTCCCCTTCTTTTTGATATATAGGATATAATCTTGTATTGCCTTTCTTTTGTAGCAGATCTTCACTCCCTCCCTGGTCATCAACTGATCTTTATCACTCCTCCTATCATTCCTAGAGTCCAATATAAATTACATTGTGAATGAGACAGAGGATTTCTTGTGGTGAATGTCCACCAGTAGTTGCCGCCACATCAAAAAAGGTGCTTCTGTAGCCTCTACTTTTGGCCGGCTTATTCAACTATAGCTGTATTAACAGTGTAGGAAGATTTAATACACTCACATACATGCAGTCCCACTCACTGGCAGATTTTCAGCAGAATAAGTTTGAGTTTCTCCATCAGACTTGGTCTGACATATGGAATCCCACAGAAAAAGGTAGTCGGAGGCCATATGTAAAGAGGACAAGAAGCCAGGATAGTACTATTAATACTGACTACTTCCTGGATACTGTTTTGAACTTTTGGTTGTGGGTTGGTTGCTGCTCATTACTAGGCATGGAAGCTAGGTCTAAGTCGCACTGGCATTTGCTTCAGCTTTGGTGATTTTGGTGTACCAGTGTCTCATTTTTTCATTAGGCTGTATTTCCATGCCGTTTATAGATATGGACTTTGTCAAGACATTCCAGACTCAACTGTAACAAGAACTAAGGGTGGCACAACTGTCACGGTATTGCACTTAAAAATGGAATAGCAGTAAAAACAATGAGCTTTCATGTTATTAAGTGCAAAACAACACCAACAGGACTCAATCTAAGTGTCTATTATACTTAGTATTGTGCCAGCGGCAATACCACTCGACTAAGAGAGCTCGGTGGAGTACTCAACTAACCATGTAGACATGGCTTCTGGCACAATTAGGCCATGTCAACGGGCTTGCAGAGAAAGATAATGGTTTCAACGTAGGTTGACTAGCAAAGATACAAGGAGTGATATATGTCTACGGAGCGAGAATATTCCTCTTCTAAGAGGCTAGCTGGCACTACTGATGGGTAAACTAAGAAGACCTTTAGTATACAATGGTAACTGTTAGAAGAATTCCGTACTAAAGTTAAGAGAGGCATTGTATGGGCTAAGTTCCAGATCAGAGAAGTTAGGACTGCTATCGGCATCCGATGGAGGTGGAGCTGGAGTATGGGCCATCCTACGAACAGCTTCTGCAGGATTGTAGAAGAACATCTTGACAGGTATTACTTCACAAGGAGTAAGGATTGGAAGCACATTGAACACCGCATCGACCCAGGCTCTAGAAGCACCAGGGATGAGTGCGGTCGAAATAGAGAGAACACCAATCTCGGCTATGGACTGGGAGTACCAACAGGTCTGAGTGTTGAGGATATCATGGAGGGTGGTTTCGTCGGTTTCAGGACTAAGATATAGAAAATCCTGCAAGGGGTCGAGCCTAGCCACAGTGTCCTGTAGGAATGGGTTGGCTTGACCACATAAGATGTAAAACTGGAGGAAGAGAGCGAAATAAGCTTCTCAATTTCTGGTGCAGAGCTCATCCAATTGGCGAGCACACTTGGAGTGTCTTAGCTGGGAGGATGATAGCCTTTTCAAAAGGAGGATGGATCAATGTAGAATAGTTAGAAGACTTCGAGGTAGATGACCAGGGAAGACAACAGCTTGAAAACAAGATAAGATGCGAGACAAATCCATGACAAGATCGTGGTAGCAGATTAAGGACCAACAGTAAAATTTGCACTGTTGGAGTTGAAAGCTAAGCAAGTCATCTTATCGATGAAGGAGAATGAGACCGACGGAGGTCTATACTTTACTGAAGAATTAATATGAGTTGTACTACTCTAGTCTAACATATCAAAGAAGTGGTGCTGTCCATTAAAAGGAAGTACCAGCTCTTGAGCAGCATCCAAGAAGACATTGTTACACCAGGTTTCTGCATATCTGGGCATTTGAGCCATAACCATACTAAGGAATCTGACCCGCATGATTGCATGCACATACTTCTCCACTAGAGGAGTAATCCTAGAGAGCTCATTGTAGGTGTCCTGGAAAATAGCTGTGGGTTCATATAGAAAGGCCTGCATGCTATCAGCTTGAGATAAGAAGAAGACAGCCACTGGACAGGTGTGTCGAGACAGCACAAAGTGTTGAAAGAGTAAGGCCGTAAAGCCATCAGGAGAATGATAGTAGAGCTGAGCAAAGCTAGTCACCAGAGTCAATGATATGGGAGATTGCCTGTCATTACTCTGTTGGGGTGAGCAGGGTAGATTTCTATAGAACCATGTTAGACTATTAGAGTTTCAGGAACTCTCATAAGACCATCATGACGCACCTTTGTAGAACTCTTGAATCAGTTTTGCTACAGGCCATTGACCGTCAGGAGCTCAGTCCCAGAATATTAACACAGGCATATAGGTGATTGAGTTGTGATTGTCTGTGAAGATTGGAATGAGAGTAGAGAGCAAGAGAAAGAAAGGCTACGCTGGAAGAGACCAGGGCCTAGAACCCTTTACTTCCGGACATCCAGGATGACTGAGCCAGAAAGTTGTTAGAGCCAATGAGAGAACTTGGAATTGCACATATAGTTCTGCTGGTCTGACTCATACTCGACAGGGGAGCTATAACCATCAGTGTAAGAAAAGATAGTCCCAACGGACTGAGGATCGTAGGAAATATTGGTCAATGGGGCAGGAATTTACCTCTTTGGGCAATATTCTTGTAGAAACCTAGAATAAACAGGCAGAATACATAATTGGTATGATAGATAGTCTGTAGAGTATATAAGAACGTAGGATCTATGTAGGTTCTCCAGCAAGTACTACCCCATACCAGTAGGAAAGTTCAGAACATCTGCCCACACGCATTAGAGCATATAGCAGTATTGTATCCTTATAGACCATTGCCCGGCTTCTGCAAGTACCGTGTTTGTAGAGAAATCCAAAAGAGCTTTATTGCTTGAGTCATTCTAAGTTGTTGTCCTTTGTTTCATCTATTGTGTTGTTTTGTTGACCTGTCGAGTGGTCTTTTGTCTGTTGTTGTTGTATAAGATTCATCAAGAGGTCTATCTGTTTTGCCTGTTGAGAGGTGTTCATCTGTCGAAGTTTGTTTTGTGTTGTCTATTGTCATGATATTGCCTTTTCATTTCCCACCAAACACCCTGTCTCCAAGTTATTCCCGATGGAGTTCCCTATTGTTTTGTCTATCTTTAGCAGGGCATAATCTTTGTCAAGCCAACACATCCCTAGCATTCTCCAGACTAGTGGAAGTGTTATTTGCACCTGCACTTTTAGTGTCTGGTTTGGCTCTTTAATTTACAACGTCCATTAACGGGAGGATATAAAGTGAGCATATGTTGCTGGTAAGTAACCAGCTTTAGCACCTGTGGAATTACAACACCTGTAAGACTTTAGCACCTCATTGGCATCAACAAATATGACTAGTGCCACAACATACTAGCACACCAGGTATTGAGGAAGTCTAAGTGGGATCTAGGGATGATCGAAGATTGATACAGTACCTTCATTGAACCCAAAGGTTGACATCCTAGAATCTGGCCTAGGGCCAAAAAGGGTGAAAGAGCACTTTGAGCAATGAGGATGTTTTTATTTTTTCTGTCAAAAAACTATGAGGTACATAACAGCCATGTTCTCTGGAATATTTTGAAAGCCTCAAGACCCAAATTACATGGACATGAGAGCTTCTATTATGCTGAATATTGATGCAATTTCATGCCTAAGTACTTGAGTAATTATGCTACAGCCTACTTGGCACCCCCCCCTTTTCTGCCATGAAAATTTTTGATCTATAAGGGGTGAGAAATATTGTGGCCCAGTGGAGGAACAAGCAGTGAGCCCCCCAGCCCCATACATATCTGCCCTTGTCCCTGTGAGGCATCAAGTAAGAGACCTGAGAAATGTCCCCAATGCATGGTCCATTGTAATGGGCCTCTTTTCTATGTCAAGCCAGAAAGTGAAATGGGAAAGTTGAACACAGAAGAATATGGCCTTAGCCCAAACGCAGCAGATCCTCTGACTGGTTCAAATGTATGGACACATCCTACAGCACAATGTGGACACCTGAGATAGCCAATCAAAGGTGTTTTGCTGGGTTGAACCTGACCAGGAGCAACACAGATATTCCAGGGGGTTTGTCCTTTGGGGTACGCAGACAGTTGCAACTGATGTAGGGCTTTAACCAAAGACCTAAAACAATGAAAGAGAGGTTAGAGACAAGACTTTGGATGTGAAACACACCAGATAGAAAGCTTGAAACTGTAGACTTGAGATTTATAATAGACAGGAACTAAAGTACATACTTCATAGTTAACCAGCTTATATACCAGTGAGGATCATGGTCATGATCTGAACTGGAGTCGTACTGTATCATATGGTTCATAAAAGTCCAAGAGAAATAGTGAAATACGCGAGAAATGATTGGAGGATTGAACATGGACAATGTGGTTTAGGAGTGCAGCATGGCTGGGACAAATGCGAATGGAACAAAGGCGGAAATACTGCTCGAAGGGGTATGGCGGAGTGCTATGGTCATGAATATGGAGATGGATAGTTGTGACAAGCTGGGACAAGGTCTAGAGATGAAGGGAATGTAGAGGAAGTGCTTTGATCGAAGGATTGGGCCATTAGATGCTGGGTACAGGTGGCAGTGCCTTGGGTGCTCAATGCTCTGGATGCAGATATCCTGGGTAGGGCTTATACATGGGGTTATAATGTGTTGTGAGGGGGCTGTAGCTTGCCAATGGAGTGCTTGTTGAGTGAAAAATGAACAGACCCTTACATCCATAGTAAGGGGTGTCACCAAAAAAATTGGCAGATATCATCCCATTTTTTTCTGTTAAGGTCCCACTGGGCCCTCTCCCCCTCCCCCTCCTGATCTTTCAGGAAGGGCTTTACCATGGTTTTGCACCAGTTTGGGCCTTCAAGAAAGTTAAAACCTTGTTGTTAGTCTCAAAAATGACTAGAAGTAATAGTTAACTGTGTATACAGTGCCAATAGTGGGTTTGAAGACCTAAAAATGACTGTGAGCCTGGTTTTCAGAAGCTTGTACTGACTGTCAGCAACTGCCAAAATGGGATATGAGAGGTCCTCAAAGGAGAGGATTCAAATAAAATCTTTCCTCTATGAAAATCTGGGACTGCTGAAGTTGAAAAAGCCTTGAAATGGACTTCCCAAACTCAGCAGGCTCAAGAGCTATTGGTAAAACCCATGGGCACCCACTGGAGCACCCACAGTGGGTTCTTGTTTTTCCTGTTAAGGTCCCTCAGGACCCCCCTCCCCCCCTCATGATATCACCAAGTTGTCCGAGTGACACCCCTTGGTCCATGGACAAGAAATAGAACGGGCTGCTGGGAGGAGGCCTATGCCAAGGGTATCCACAGTTTTAATGGCTGAAATTGGGTCCAGTAAGCCCACCTATTCATTATAATGTCTGCCCCCAGTCTAACAAGGCATCATTATAATGATCTTACATGATCTCCTCCTTCTCACTCAACTGTTGGATGTCTAGACTCTTGAGTTCTTTTTCCCAATAGAGATTCCATGAGTTCTGTTTTACTAACACTATGTCCCAGGACACATATATAACATATACTGTATCAAGCTGTATGGAGGTGACAGGAGTTTTGACTGTTAAGCCCCCCATTTGTATCCAGTGTTAGCAACAGGCTGTGGAACCTGCTGTATATAGCAAGTACCCAGGGCTCTAGGGTCAAATATGGTACATTTGGAGGTCAAAGCACAACTAGAGAGCAGTTTTTCAGTGTTATATAATGCTATTTTAGCGACAGAATGAGCCCATTGTTATGTGTTACATTACCTCTATACAGTTTCATACAGTATAACATATGTCAGCTTGAAGTCATTCCTTGAATTTCATTTTTCAAACTTAGCTATGGAAAGTATGTGTCTTAGTCTATCCTTCAAGACAAGACACTCACCATGATGCTGTCTCAACTGAGTTTCCTAGGAGAGTACTCAATGCCTACAGGGACCCACAGGAGCCTCAATGTAAGATGGGATAGCTGATGTTGAACAATAGATGATAGGCAGTCCAAAGGATGTTGAAAATGAACCTCAGTTTCCACAGGCTAACCCATATTTTTCCTGGAACAGCTGGCCTTGTTCATGGTAGGAGAGACAAAATCCCTTATTCGGCAGACTGTCACGAAGTGCTGAGCGTCTATCAGAGACAGCAAAGGCAGAGAGCAGTGATAGCAAGCTTGGAGAAGAGCAGCAGGCTCGACTCAGACAGAGATAAGGCAGAAACTGGTCCCAACAACAAGTTAGATCTATTGTAGAGGAGGGAAGAGAGGGAGACTGTACTACTCACCTGGTCCCAACAACAAGAGGTCAAGATGAGGGACCAGGTGAAGACTAGCTAGCTTATATACCTATCCTATGGTCAGAGCTGGAGTTGGAGTGGCTACCTATGAGTTGTGTATGAGTAAGTATGAGTCAAGGATGAATAAGAGACTGAGTCGGTATGAGATAATGGGATGGCTGCGCGATGTGGGTTAAGGCTGCACAATGGTGGGTTAAGAGAGAGAGTGGTGAGAAGAAAGATGTATAGTAAGTGACTGTGAGAAAAGAACATGTGATAATCATGTGAGCAACTGGTGGAGGGGAAAGTGGCATCTTCATGACACAGACTCAAAGTCATAACAAACAACACTGTCCATCAAATTTTGTAAACTCTTTGGGAGCACCACCCAAAGGATCCACCCCCAATCAATTTTCTTTGGCATTTCCCTACATGCTCTTATAATCACAAAGAATGACCAAAAGTCAAGAAATTTGAATGAATTCCTTGCTCTTTTGTAATGACCCCTTTTATTTTCTATTGACACCAATGTATGGACCCACAAAAGCCCCCATCAGTCCCTACTTGTCAAGCTGAAACTCTGTAATTTTGAGGATTCCCACTCCTACATCATACACAGATTCCAAAGTACCCAACACAAGCATTACTGCCAAGTGACATCCCAATCCGACTAGATGATAATCCTGACCTGACCTTTTTCTGACTCACTCAACAAGACCCTGTACACCTGCATACCCACTACACGACACTACTCAATTCACTACAGCACATTCACCTACTGAGTCAATACCATCCCAAACATGTTCATACCATCTTCAACTTGGCCATACCTGGTCCCAAGGAAGAGTCCAATCACATCTTGTACTTTACAGAAACACTCTGTCAGCAATCACCAGATCTGACCTGGTGACATGTCACACTAAGCTTTCAGACAAGAAGGAATGAGGCAAAGAATAGAGAACTCTATACTGGTGAGGAATAAACCAGCTCAAGACTGGGGAATACATGCAGAGTATATACTTCTTATATACTACTGAGAGGACTACAGCGTGTGTCTACAGTGAGGTATGACATCAAGGTATGACATTGTGAAACAGTATCTGAAACAGTCTTGAGCTGGTTAGTTCTCTTATCTTTACCTTGTTTCCTCTTGTCTGAAAGCTTAGTGTGACGTGTCACCAGGTTAGATCTGGTGATTGCTGACAGCAAGGGTCTGAAGGCAGACCTTAAACGATTATTGGTGATGATGGAATTGTCCCAAGGAGAACCCGCCAATCTAACTGAACTGGAAACACGAGCTTGCAAAGCAGAGAGGTCCCTGCAGGAAGAAGGATTAGCAGCCAAGAGACAGGTAGAAACGACTGTCACTACTATTAGCGTGATATGTTCCAACATCCCCACAGGAAATGGACACACTAGGGAGGACTTTGTGAAAGCAATGCGGGGAAAGTGTTACGGATGTGGGGCGAGTGATCATACCAAGGCTAATGGGAACCATGAACAGGATAAATGCAACTACTGCGCACACACAGGTCCAATGTATGCCAGGATAAGTACCTAGGGAGAGCACCCGGATGAGGAATCCGACGCCAACAGATTTCAGCCATCCCTTTCACTCTCTTCCCAGATGAACTGACGCCTACACCTTCGTACTCACTGCTGCCAATGACCCCTACTGCCTAAATCTCTGCCACTCCCTCTTCCACCCCCAACATGGATGCCGTTGCCCAAATTGCTACCCTCCAGCAAGCCCTAGCCCAGCAGAACACTATTCTCCAACAACTCATGCAAAAGGATTTTTAAGTAGGGTGTCCGCCTTCGCCGTGACGAAGACACCCTCACCAGCTTCAGTCTATGCTCCCTCCTCGTATGACTCAATTCACTCATGTACAATATCCTCCGTTCATGAAATAGACACTCTCTCACCTCACTTCCGCATACGAGTCACACTGAAAGGAAAGCATTGCCAGACTGAAACAACAGCCATGATCGATAGCGGGGCCACCGCATTATTTCTTGGAAAATCCTTTGTCGCAACCAATCACATCACTACCTTCCCTCTCCAACACCCGATTCGAGTTCACAACATCAATGGAACGCTAAACCAGGCTGGAACCATCACACACTACGCCCGTCTAGGTCTGGTAGTGGAGGACACTGAGACGTGGACGGACTTCTTGGTCACGGATCTAGGAGGAGAACATGTTATATTAGGACTACCCTGGCTTCGGAAGACCAATCCTCAGATCAACTGGAAAGGGGGACAGCTTTCAATCCCAAAACGAGGAGTGGAGATAGAAGAAGTGGAGGACAAAGAGAAATGGGCAGAAGCAGGTAATCGAACAGTCAGTGAGGCTATTCTTGAATCTATCGACGACCCCTTCAAAACCATCCATGCATCCATTATCGAAACGCCCCCGGTGGAGCCTGAAGATACAATGCCACTGTATCATATCATGGCCAACCGGGCCACACGCAGATCTTTAGTCAAAAAAGGAATCTTGGAGGACTGTCATGACGAGGTATGGGTTGCAGCAGGGTACATGTATTCTCAACAGATTGCCGAAGAAACCAACAAGGAAAAGCCAAAACAGTCATTCGAGGAGATGGTACCAGAATCATATCGGGAATACGCTAAAGTCTTTTCTGAGCAGGAATCCAAACGACTTCCAGCTCGCAAGCCATGGGATCATGCTATCGAACTCACACCAGGATCACCACGGACCATGAAAACCAAGGTCTACCCTATGTCACTCAACGAACAACAAGAACTGGACAAGTTCCTGGAGGAGAACCAGCAGAAAGGCTACATCCGACGCTTGAAATCACCTCTTGCGTCACCTGTTTTCTTTGTGAAGAAGAAGGATGGGAAACTCATATTTGTGCAGGACTATCGGAAACTTAACGATTACACTATCAAAAACCGTTACCCACTCCCCCTGGTCACAGATATTGTCAATCGACTCCAAGGTGCAAAGTATTTCACAAAATTCGATGTACGATGGGGATACAACAACATACGGATTAAGGAAGGAGATGAATGGAAGGCTGCCTTCACAACCAATAGGGGACCTTTTGAACCAAGAGTGATGTTCTTCGGACTCACTAACTCACCTGCTACGTTCCAATCCCTCATGAATTCTATATTTGCTGATCTTATTGCCCTAGGAAAGGTTGCCGTGTACCTGGACGACATTCTCATCTTCACCAGCACGCAAGAGGAGCATCAGATCCTAGTCAAGGAGGTCTTGTCACGACTACAGAAACATGACCTCTACCTATGACCAGAGAAATGCCAATTTGAACAACAGGAAATCAAGTACCTGGGACTCCTGATCAGTGAAGGCCGAGTACGCATGGACCCAGCTAAAGTCAAAGCTGTATGGTAATGGGCAACTCCTTGAAACCTGCGCGATGTCCAGGGCTTTTTGGGATTCACCAACTTCTACCAACGTTTCATTAAGGATTTTGTGAAAACGGCACGACCACTGAATGACCTCACACGGAAGCATGTCTCCTTCAACTGGGGAACCCAGCAACAAGCAGCCTTTGACGAACTTCAAACAGCCTTCACCACTGCTCCAATCCTGACTCTTTGGGACCCAGACCGGCCAACACGCATTGAAGTCGACGCCTCTGGATTTGCTACAGGAGGAGTACTATCCCAGAAATTAGAAGACGGCTTATGGCACCCAGTTGCATTCCGATCAGCATCCATGCAGCCAGCAGAGAGAAATTATGAGATATGGGACCAGGAAATGTTGGCCATCATCGATGCCCTGAAGAACTGGCAATACTTCCTGGAAGGACAGCCTCAGCCATTCGAGATCCTGACTGACCATTCGAATTTGGAGTTCTGGAAGAACGCTGAAAACCTAAGTCGCCAACAGGCTCGCTGGGCACTTTATCTGTCCCGTTGCCACTTCCAACTCGGTCATCGCCCTGGCAAAACTAACACACTAGCTGACCCCCTCTCTTGTATGACAGCACATCAGGTCTCAGATAATGAGGACAATCGCCAACAAGTGGTCCTCGGACCAGAACTCTTTGTACAAATTGCAGCCACAGCATTGGTCAACCCACTCAAAAATCGGATCAGGGAAGCCCCTGTTAGAGAAGCAGAAGTATTGGAAGGACTCTGGCAGTTGAAGAAGAATGGGCCGTCGTGATTGGTAAACAGACTAGCTGAGTGGGAGGAGGAAAATGGACTGGTATACCACAGAGGGCAAGTATATGTACCCCCAGATGAGGAGCTGCGAAGGGAGGTAGTGCGACAGTGTCATGACAACCCAACCGCAGGACATCCTGGACTCCATGGCACGCTTGACCTGGTAGACACCCACTTCTGGTGGCCAACCATGCGCTCATTTGTGGAGAAATACGTGGAAGGATGTGATTCCTGTGCACGCAAAAAGCTGCACCGACACCCGCGCGCTGTTACACAACCCCTTGAAGTACCAAATAGCCCATGGGAGGAAGTCGGAGTCGACCTGATCACTGAACTATCAGACTCTCACGGCTACAATGCCATCCTGGTCTGCACTGATCTCTTCACAAAACAGGTCCACACCATCCCTTGCACCACTACCATCACCGCCGAAGGGATAGCAGACCTCTATTACCAAGAAATATTCCGACTACATGGACTACCCCTGTGTTTCGTATCCGATCGAGGCCCTCAGTTTAATGCCGAGCTCACCAGAGCGCTACTAAAACAACTCGGGATCAAGGGTAGCTTCACCTCAGGATACCACCCCCAAGCCAATGGACAGACAGAAAGAGCGAACCAGGAGGTGGAAAAGTACCTGAGGTTGTATACAAACTACCGACAAGATGATTGGTCTGAACATCTTCCACTCGCAGAATTTGTACTCAACTCCTGCACGCACTCGGCCCACCATTTATCCCCCTTCAAACTCCTATATGGGTACTTGCCCCTTTTCAATATCCCAGTGGGACAACGATCTGGAATTCCAGAAGTCGAAAACCGCATCAACATTCTGCGGGAAGTACACCAGGATGCGGGGGCAGCTCCACACTTGACAAAGTGACACCAGAAGGAGGGATATGAGCGAGGAAAGAAGAAGGCACACAAGTTCAAGGTTGGGGACTTTGTTTGGCTGGATGGATCGGACTTCAACCTGAAACTGTCGAGCGAGAAATTGGGCGATCAGAGCCTGGGCCCCTTCGAGATAGTACAGGAAGTGGGAGGTTTGGAATATCGGTTGGATTTGCCAGAAGAGCTGGGACGACACCACACCATCTTCCACATCGACAAACTCTACCCCTACAAAGGCAACCTGATTAACAGTCTACTACCTGAACCCCCAGGGCCAATCGAGATCGAGGGTGAGGACAAACCGGAGTATGAGGTGGACGAAATTCTTGACAGTCAGTACAGGTGGCACCGGTTGGAGTATAGAGTCAAGTGGAAAGGAGACCAACGAAGCACATGGGAACCAGCACCGAACCTAAAGAACGCACCACGGAAGGTAAAAGAGTTCCACAAGAAACACCTGGCAGCAGCAGGACCAGCACCCCCGAGACAACTAAGGTGTAGTCATCGAGGACGATGAAGCGTAGAAGGGGGGTGATGTCATGAAGACACCACTTTTCCCTCCACCATTGGTTCACATGATTATCACATGTTCTTTTCTCACGGTCACTTACTATACATCTCTCTTTGGGGTGTACACAATGTAAGGGAAAGAAAACTGTGAACAATGCACAGGGTTGGCTCCTTGATTCTGGTGCCTCCTCTCATTTCACCAATCATATGAATGACTCTGCTGAATATGAATCGCCTGATGGTCCTATCGTAAATACTGCGAATAAGTGTCATGAAGACACCACTTTTCCTTCCACCATTTGCTCACATGATTATCACATGTTCTTTTCTCACGGTCACTTACTATACATCCTTATTTCTCACAATTCCCTTTCTTAACCCACCATCACACAGCCTTAACCCACATCACGCAGCCATCCCATTATCTCATACCGACTCATTTCTTATTCATCCTTGACTCATACTTACTCATACACAACTCATAGGTAGCCACTCCAACTCCAGCTCTGACCATAGGATAGGTATATAAGCTAGCTAGTCTTCACCTGGTCCCTCATCTTGACCTCTTGTTGTTGGGACCAGGTGAGTAGTACAGTCTCCTTTGCTTTCCTTCTCTACAATAGATCTAACTTGTCGTTGGGACCAGTTTCTGCCTTATCTCTGTCTGAGTCGAGCCCACTGCTCTTCTCCAAGCCTGCTACCACCGCTCTCTGTCTCTGCCGTCTCTGATAGACGCTCAGCACTTCGTGACAATAAGGGCAACCCTATACAAATCAAGGGTAAAGGCACAGTCTTCATTAAGCATAACGTTGAAGAACATGACAGGAAACTTACTGAGCGTGTTTCACGTCTTTATCCTGTCTATTTATCCTGTCTATTACATACCGCAATTGGATATACACTTACTATCCATGGGGGAGTTCCTTCAAGATGGTCTTTCAATTTGTGGAAATGCAAAGAAATTGGCCTTTTACTCATCACAGCGACGACAGTCGCTTGTTTCCTACCCTCATATGCCTGGTCAAACCATTTATTGGGTTCACTCGCGGAAAGCATCTGCTGAGGTTTTATTAGCCAAGTCGGTCATTTACAACCTTGATTACGATATTGAGCACAAACACTTTGGGCATCCATCAGATAAAGCCCTGAACAAAGCTCGGAAACATACGCAAGGTTTCCCACTTGACCTTAAGATGCCTACTAAGAAGACACCTCTGTGTCGTGGTTGTGCTGAAGGCAAGATGCATGAGAAATTGTTCCCCAACTCTACTACTAGAGCTTCTAAACCGTTTGAACGCATACATTTGAATCTGAAGTCGTACCCAGTTGAATCATATCACTGGTACAAGTACTATATCTCTTTTCTCAATGACTGCACATCCTATGTTTGGACCTCCAAGCTCAAGACGAAAGACGAGGCAGTACCCGCTTTGAGGGACTTCCTTACTATGGTCAAGACACAGTTCAATGCTGTTGTGAAAACCTGGATGTCTGATGAAGGGGGAGAGTACAAAGGAGATAAGTTCAATGCAGTACTGAAAGAGTATGGGATCCAAAGGGATCAAAGCATACTGTATACACCACAGCAAAACGGTTGTGCTGAACAATTCAACAGGACTATTCATGAGAAGGCTGAAGCTCTTTGCTTTGAAGCTTGTATGCCTCAGTCCTGGTGGGAATTCTGCCATGTGCATGCCATCCACCTCTACAATCGCACTCCTGTGCAACATTTGAACTGGCAAACTCCGTTTGAAATGCTTTACAGCGAAGCACCTGATGTTTCACATCTCCGAGTTATGGGTTGTGTAGCCTACGTCTTCATACCTGAAGATTGTAGGAAGAATAAGCTTGCTCCTTGTAGCAAGTTGATGACCTTCATTGGCTACCAAGAAGGGATGAAAGGCTTGCTCTTCATGCAAAGCAATAATTATGTATTCAAAAGTAAGCACTGCACTATTCAATGAGACACTGTATTCTAAGTGTCCTGATGCCAAAACTTGTGGCTTCACCTGTTGGTAGTGAACCATTTACTTTGGGTGAAAATCCCAACATTCCTTCAGAAGATGAAGACTCTGATGACGATTGGGACAATGCTCTGTTCCCAGATCTCAGACATCACTCTGAACCCTCTAAGGGATCAGAACCTCAGGTTGCAAACCTGCAGGTGCACCTGCGCCAGGGGATGTGCCACTCCCTGAATCTGGTCCTCCAACGCCCTCCAGGCGAACCAGTCATTCCCCCGCCTGCACCAGCAACAGCAGGTCCACAACGTGGTACAAGGCAGCAGAAGGGTACAACACAACCTGGTAATATATTTGGTGAATAGCAGAACCCAAATAAACCCTCAGACATTATCCGCGACCTAGAGAATAAGAATACCTGGAGAAATGTCACTTGAGATAAGGAACCTCTGCATCCAGTTGATCGTCCTAGCTCTTTGCAATCTAGGAAAGGCAAAGGTGGTAAAAAGGGGATTCCTGGTCCACTTCCGCCTCTGCCTGCTCCAGAACCTAGTGGAAGCACCACTAAGTCACATGAGGAAGAAAGCGTAGTCAAAAAACTAACCCAAGAAGGGGGAGTTGGATTTGTGATTTACCTGTTGAACAATGCCGTTCCAGTTCACGATTCGCTTCCAACATCCAATACTCCTGATTTCTCTAACATCAGAGAGTGGACACTCCGCAATATGTTGAACATGATGGGTATCATGTGATACATATTGACGTGTTGTTTACGCGTCACACTATTTATAGAGCTACACCTCTAGGAACACTTGCGCTCTCATGCAAGAATGTATCTACGTAGTTATTGCTTCACAAATGACACTGTAGATATCTACTACGTATGTAGTTACATCAAGTATGATGCTTATAGTCCAAAGTGCGAGGCACAACGGACAAAAGACTCATTAGTATTGGCTAAATACCTACTTCTAGTGGTAGTTTCATACTATTGTAATTACTCTTACATGTACAGAAACTTGTGTATAAAAGCTGGTATTCCAAGGCCTTAAGCCTTAGGACAATCCACTTGATTATCACCTCTTCACAAGCATCTCAAGTCTACAAGAACACTCTGTGTATTACCCATGTGAGGTTTACTTTGTTATACCCACTGTGCACTTTAACTATGCTGGCTCAACACGATATTCTAAAGGTTGCCTGTTGAGCAACAGAAGGAATGGAAGAGCACTTGTCATGAAGAACTTGAGGCACTTTGTAAGTGCAAGGTCCTTGAGCTCTGTGACTTGCCTAAAGGATGCAAAGCCATCAGAAATAGATGGGTCTTCAATGTCAAGTCGAATGGTCACAAGAAAGCGAGACTTGTTGCCAAAGGTTTCTCTCAGGTCAAAGGGTAGACTTCGATGAAATCTTCTCACCAGTTGTTTGTTATGAGACTGTCCATATGATGCTTGCTCTCGCAGCTATCAAGAACTGGTACATCACTTCTGTTGATGTCAAGAACACTTTCCTGTATGGCGATCTTGTTGAAGAGATTTACATGGAACAACCTGAAGGCTTCAAAGTCAAGGGCCAAGAACATAAGGTACTATGCCTGCGTCGTACATTATATGGACTGAAGCAAGCTGGCCTTGAGTGGTGGCGAACCCTCAGCTTGTCCATGGAAGTATTGGGCTTCAAACACCTGACTTCTGATGCTGGACTCTTCATCTGCAAAGATCCAAAGAGCGGTGAAGTGGTGTATGCAATCATCTACGTTGACGATGCACTCTTTATGGGTCCTAACAAAGTTTTTGCTGACAAGAAGAAAGCCGAGTTCATGGCTTGATGGGAATGCTGTGATATGGGTGATGCTAGCAAGTTTCTCCGCATGAGCATTTGTTGCGAAGGCAATAAAATCATGATTGACCAGAAGGATTATTTGAAGAAAGTCCTTGAACATTTTGGGATGCAGAATGCAAAAGGTGCTCCTACACCCTTACCTGCTGGCTATGTGCCAACTCCCAATGATGGTCCAGTCAATCCTGCCATTTGCTCCAAGTTCCAGTCTGTGATTGGGTCGCTTCTGTACATTATGCTGGGCACACGTCCTGATATTGCCTATGCAGTTACAAAGCTTTCCCAGTTCTCTTCTAATCCAACAAAGGAACACCTCAATAAAGCTCTGTATATCTGCCGCTATCTTGCTGGCACATCAGACTATTCACTTGTCTACGATGGTGACTCTGATGGTGGACTTCTTGCATTCACAGATTCAGATTGGGCTGTTGATCCTATCAAACGCCGTTTGATCATTGGCTACTTCTTCAAGTTAGCAGGCGGCATCTTCCTGTGGCAATCACATGCCCAGAAGACTGTAGCTCTTTCTTCCACTGAAGCTGAGTATATGGCACTGTCAGATTGCAGTCATCAAGCTTCCTGGATAAGATTGCTACTCTCTGAACTTGGAATTGACTTAGGTCCGATTCCAATCTGCAGTGACAATCAAGGTTCTATCTTCATTTCATCTAATCTGATTCAAGAATGCCGAACCAAACACATTGATATTCGATATCATTATATTTGATTGTGTGTTGAAGATGGCAAAGTTGAGTTGTTCTTCATCAAAGGAGTCTATAATCCTGCAGACATGTTCACAAAGAATCTCGGACATGAGAAGCTCTTATGGTTCAGAGATCACCTTGGACTTGAATTCTATTCGTCCACTTGATTCGCTCAGATTTGCTTTTCAGCTGCACTTAGCAAGGGGGTGTGCTGAATCTGTGGACCATAATTAGATCCCGGTATATCCAAAGTCCCAGTTCACTCTTCCCGGAATTGTATTATGTGGGACAATGCATTTGCTATTGTTCTATTCCTCATTGTTCACTATGCTCATATGTACAATTTCTATTGTCGTCCTTATATGGTAGCTCTATTGTATCTCCATGTATATAAGCTCGTAGTTCTCTACCTGAATCTACAGTGTGCTTGAGCTTCTATGTCTCACCTCTATACCCCTAAACTCCTCTCTAGTAAGTAGTAGTGTAGCCATGTTGTAGTTCTCTGCGCTAGGCATCATGCCGGCTCATCAAATAGCTCAAGGATGACAGCATCAAGAGAGCAACAAGATGTATGTCTTTCACTCTAGGCTTCCCAGCTCAAATCATCCTGATCGCCAGTAAGTACATCTATTGTTCGTCTATAGAACTAGTCTGGGGTCTTGTTGTTAACAAGTGTTTGAATTAGGGATGTAAAGGTTTACACACCAAAAGCATCTCACAATATTTGATATACAGTGTCTTGTTTTGTTATTCCGTGCGGTAGTCAACAAGCCCAGTCGAGCCCGAATGCAACCATGGTTTCAATGACAGGTTTCCCATCACGACTCTGACCTCACATACTTCCCATTAGATTGAGCTGTAACCCACCTTATGAATCAATAGAAGTAAGCCACGGAGGTAGAGAAATTAGGTGGCAGAAGCTCTGGAACGTTAGCTGTCATCGATAGAAGAAAAAAACGACTATGTTCCCAATCCCATGGGGACCTGAGCAACAGCGCGGAGAGACCCGTAGCGGTTTTATAAGCCAATAGGACTACCCATACGGTATTCTATTCCTTTGTTGCTATGCTATTTGATGGAGTCGTTCTGGAGCGGCGAGAGATGAAGGAATATGGTAGCTGAACTCCGAAGGTTGAAAAGATTGAGGTTCTCTACATGCACAGCTCATTACATTGATTGTGTGACTACTGCTCTCCGGCGCCAATGATTTCCACCACCATCCCCCGAACCTCTCCAACCCTGTTACTTCTCGATCTTGATTTGTAAGGGCTACGGATTTAATGGAAATCAGGGACCCCTGCCATATTAGATTAGATTAGATATTCTATATTATCTGTACACTTATCACCCATTATTGGCAGATAGTAAGCTCTTTTATCTTGTTCACGTACCAGTACAATCCATACTGCTGGCACACTCTCGCGGCCCTGGGGCCTTGTCTCTGAACAAGATTGGAGCTCTTACATGATTGCAGATATGGTGCCGTCACGACTCACAATACCCATGAACACGTAGCTGATATTCTTTTTTTGTTTTTTGCTCGATATTAATGGTTGTTTACAGCCTTGAGACTGTCCTTATCTACTCACATGGTTGATGCATTGATGATCATTGCTGTTGATTATGAACCTTTTCTCCATCAATCAGAGGCTGCCTCATGCAAAAAATAACAGGATGGCATGGGTCAGAACAGTCATTGTGGAAAAGACACCTGTTTGAAGGATGTAGAGCTAGCATACGCTGGAGTGTCTCTGAGTGGCGATACAAATTTAGATGAGTATCAGTAGCCTAGTAACAGTCTCTCAGTTTGAGCTATCTCATTTATATATATATCTGAGGACTACTTTGGTGCCTTAGTGATTAATTATGATGAGCATCACGGGGGTGACATAGAGTGAGGTGGGATGAGTTGTTTTTGAGACTTAAAACTCCCATTTGCGAACTCAATGCTGTTGAGATCCGTTCCTTCCTCTGCCCCGTACCTTTGCCTCTCTGCAATGGCCCTACAAGTCTCGTTCCTGGAGGTACCCAGTATTGTATCGAAAACTGACACACTATTGTCGGGGTCGACGATTCCTGGGCTCGGTTCAATCTCAGGCAAAGCTATCAAGCAGCTAGGAGAGGCACTTCTCAATGGCGTGGACTATATTCGTGTCAATCGCGAGCTTACAAGGATAGAGTCACACTTTCAACAGAGTCCGACAAACCAACTTCTCGATATCCAAAGTGTAGAAGGAATGTATCACACCCTTTTTGAATTGACGCAGTAAGTGATTCTAACTATTGTCTATGGCTTCAGCCGCCTGCTGATCCGCACCACTCAAATTTCGAAGTCCCGGATATACACAGTCTGTTCGTATGAGAGCCTTCAAGATAGTTATGAAGCGGATTGGAGGCATGAACTTCAAGGACCTCGCACGAGCATTAGTATATTTGGACTCCTGGTCAACGACTTATCGACATCTCCGCAGTGCTATAGAGTGCTGCTGGCGTAGCGGAAGTCCCTGGGACTCTGACTTGTAAGTGTGACTCTATTGAGACTATACTATCTCAATAACCTGTGGTTTCGTTCCAGTGATCACCATACAGCCGGCTACTACTCTTATAGGCTCCACCGGAGGGAAGGCTTATCATACGTGGACCCTATGGCCTTATATCTCACCCTCGTGGCTTTACTCGGTTCAGAGAACCACTGCCAAATGATTCTCAACCTCGTTTCTTCTTCAGCTTACGAAGGCGCCGATGCCAGAAGACCAGAAACACAGGAAGTCACATGCGGAGTGTTAAAACGCGTTCTTAAGGCGAGATTGAGACTAGGTGAAGATGACCAGCTCATCACGGATGCAAGAGCCATGCTTGCCTCTGCCGTACTCCGCATGTGAACATATGATGGTTCATCTTCGAGTGTTAAAATGCGTTCTTAAGGCGAGATTGAAACTAGGTGAAGATGACCAGCTCATCACGGATGCAAGAGCCGTGCTTGCCTCTGCTGTACTCGAAGATGAACCATCATATGTCTATCCGTTTGGCCACGTCTCTAACATTCTGACAAAGGTCACTGAAATCTTGTCTCTTGCGAATGCGAGCCCAATCAATGCACGCCCAGTCCTCCGGCGGCTAACCTACATTCAACTCTGGGGTTCGCCAATCGACTTTCCGACTGCTACGATTGAGGGCGACACGACTGGTTCTGTAACTCCAATTGAGCGACTAGGAACAGACACCATTCCACCGCTGGATCCAGAGCTCAAGTCGAAGGGTATAATCGACGGCATTCCTCACATCAACCTACAAATAGAAGGCACCATGCCATCGGTGAACCTGAATCTCGAGTTGAATGGCGAGATCAGCAAGAAAGGGACTTTGGCATCGTTTCCCGAGGCCTTGATCTCCCCTAATTCTGAGGGAATGTACCATGACCACAATCTTGATGAATTGCACGCCCGTCCCGCTTCTTCTCGCGGGTTGCTCAACAGTCATTTGTTGCTCGAACCTGACAGCTCCCAAGACCGGAATTTCAGCCAACAGACTCAGATCATAACGTTTACAACAGAAGCGTTCGATGATTTGGTTACACATGGCAGTCCGAGCTCCAACCTGCTGGGATTTGATCCCTCGGATCTGGCGTCGCAACTCACCCTGATGGAAAGTTCGTGCTACAAGAATGTGCGCCACGTAGATTGTCTCCGATACATTGATGAGCATGTAGGAGCTGTCTCGGACCTCATTGATTTGAACAATACAGTGAGTCACCTCAATTAAATCCAGGCTCTCAGGGACCTCATGAACACCCTAGGTTGCAGTCAATATTCTAGGTATGGCAACTTCGGCCTAGCTAACCATTGCGCCTACCTGACCCTACACATTGTATGATATCATTATCCCTTTGCCCTACATTACTCACTATACTCCTCCGCACTCCACAACCCTTTGCCTTACTGATCATACTTACTCCTACGTACATCATGCACAGTTGGACCTACATCATGCACAGTACATTCTACTCCATTCTACTATATTCTAGCTATCTAGTACTCTTGTATATAAGCTAGCTAGGAATACCATACTACCTCAGCGGTTTGTTTACCACCGCCTGAGGCTTTCCGCCTTCTCTCTTTCTCCTGCTCCCTGCAGTATTGCAACTGTTGCAGAGTGGATCCTGTTGTGCGTCAAGAGTGCTCCTGATCAGGTTAAGGTCGTCGAGCATTTTATTGAAACCGCCGATGTAATCTCTGTTACTTTCCATTGGCCCGCAATAGTCTCACCTGATACGCTAGGAATGTCGAAAGCTGCACAACTACTCAACAATGGTCTCTCTTCTGAAAGGACTAAGCATGTCCCCTGTGGAGGAGGTTTCGTGGAGGGTGGCTCCAGCCGTCAAGTTCATATGGGCGCAATGTTCGGTGATCGCCGTACAAATACAAACATCGGAAGGCTTTCATGACACGATGATTGCCCTACGTTCCTCGCCCGCAATCCCCGTTATTGGTAAGCACACAATCCAGCGGCTTTCCGTAAATAATCTTTCGGTCCCCTAAAATCAAAGTGCGCAGGGCACGTTTTGAACTGGTTGCGGACGAATAAACGGGAGTATAACAATATGATATTGAATGAGCAGGAGATGATGAACTTTAACGACCTTCGGAAGCAGCACTACGTCGTTGACCTCTACCTCTGGTGGCATAGGCACACGTATAACCTTCGGAAGCTGCCGCTCATTCAGCAATACCTCCGTACCACTTTCTCCTCATTGGGGAACATTCCTATGGATGGGCCTTCGCAGAAATTTACAACGGGAACCTGGGGTTTGATTGGGGCGGAGGGTAAATGATTTGGTTGTACTGATTATCTGTTTTGCCTCGTACTGTTCATACATCACCCATAAGTCGTTGAGTTTTTTGTCGAACGTGCCAAGTAATTCTCGATGTCTGAAGAGCCGAAGGATAGGTCTATGTAAGCTCTTGATTGAACGATGGAGAAGCAGTCTTGATGTGAAAAATCTTCAGACCGTGGCTGCCACGAATCACGATACCAATACATCCGCGCAACATCCACGATCACGCTCAACACCTCTCTTCCCACCACCATGTCTCTGTTCCAAACTCCTGAGCAAATCGTTTGGCTCGTTACTGGTTCGATATCAACTCCAGCGCACGAATTTCATCTCGCCAATTGACCTTTCTTGCGTTAATCGAGGCTCCTCATGATCCGGCTTCAGCCTGTGTTTGGTATCTTCAAGCTCATTGAATACCCAGGTGTTTTGGTTGGACTCGATTGAGTACGCCCCGTTGAATGGCGCAGACCTAACAAAGTAGATAGTCAGGGTTGACACTAGTTACTTGTACTTAAACTAAACTGGGGAATGGGCCAATGATACCCCGGGAATTAAAACAGGCACCACAGAGGCAAGAATGTTGTTGAGGTTCAATGGTGTGTTCGAATCTCATTGACCTTTTCTACCCTTGAACCGCCAGCAGGAACTTCTGTATCCCTGTATGGCAGGAACCTCGTACTTCGGAACTCAATATTTGCTTTGGAGAAGACCATGCCACGGCTATGACTCCATCGACGGTGGAGACTCCATTCCTTTTACAATCCCCGGCTCAAGTCCTTTTCCTTATGAACCAGCCAATGACATGGACTGGTCCAACCAACATTTTTTCACCACCAGCCGCGTTAACGACGGGGGGGAACACAAAATGCTTATCCCCTATTCCGGAGTTCACGACAGCTCAAAGCGGGCACAGTGGTTGTCCCTCGGGTACTCTCATGTCACCAACGACTGGGTGCAAGCAGATGGTAGCCCGCCTGTGACAGGAGATGGAGAGAGGCTTGAGGGTAAGACACCGGGAGGGGTGATTGTAGGCAGCGTCGTGGGTGATCTCTTTGCCCTCGTCACAATCGCTGGCTTGGTTGGTTCGCGCTAAGGAAGCAAAAGTTGCGGATCAGCAATTGCCAAAACAGGTGGACGGTCACACCGTTCAATGGCAGGGCCGAGGCAGGAGATGTTGGGATAAACAGTATCGGCCCAAAACATGCGAAGCAACAGGAGGCCATTGAGCAGGTTGCTGGAAAGTGGGACCGCCCAGTTTGCTTTGGTCAATTCAAAGCAAACCCTTTGCCCCCACCAACAGTTGCTGCTCCA
Source organism: Marasmius tenuissimus (assembly GCA_029532415.1). Classification (NCBI taxonomy): domain Eukaryota; kingdom Fungi; phylum Basidiomycota; class Agaricomycetes; order Agaricales; family Marasmiaceae; genus Marasmius; species Marasmius tenuissimus. Next base: position 503,085 of record JAQOTA010000035.1, on the reverse strand, counting down.
CCCAACTATTTGTTGGGGTAGGGCTTGATCATCCTCAAGTCCATAGACCTCCAATGTCTTGTTATTCCGTATGGTGGTCTAAAAGCCTAGTCAAGTCCAATTCAGCTGTAATTGTAACTACAGTTTCCTGTCACGACGGTGACCACGTCTGATGCACATTTCAATGAACTGCGATTGGTCAGCTTACAGATCAGGAGGATCCAGCCCCGACAGGGGGAAGAGCGAGCTGTCAGAATTTTTAGAATGTGAGTTTTCGTTAATGAGGTCAGACGGGGATGCTGCCAGACCCGAGAGACCAGAGCAACAGCGCGCAGAGTCATCCCTAGCAGTTTTATGACTTCAAGGCTCTGTTTCCCAGAACTCGATTTCCCGAGTCTTCTTCATCGTACCTCGAGTTGAAAAATGTTAGGGAACTAAGTTTGTATGAAGGAATACATGAAATTAAACCAGATGTGGCACATACTCCTCAGCGTCGACCATACTGGCTGAGCCCTTCTCATCTTGGTCCAGCTGATCGCCCTACAGATGAGCAGACCAACGCTACATATCTGGTCATCCAGACCGAACAATGCCCAAACGTACAGGGCGTGTATCGAATCTTGTCTCACCTTCGACCCGCTTGACTTTTGCTTGGAAGGATATCCTCTTCCTGTGGCCCATAGAGGCTCATGAGCCGTCTTTTCCCCCGAGGTATAGGTAGTACCTAATGAGCTCCGTTAAATTAGTGAGAGAACAATGAATGCATGTACCTGGGGGTGCCCTGAAAATGCAAACGGCCGTTACTATCCATTCGACCTGACCTTCCTCAGATGTGCGCCGTGCTCACCGATTTTCGAGTCTGGTTCAAACTCCGAAGTAAACGGAGAAGTGGAAATGAGCATGGAGAGAATCATGAATAGAGTCAAGCTAGATACATATATACCTTCTCGGCGGTAGTTGCTCGCAGTTGAAAGCTGCCCTTTGCATCCGTCTAAAGCTTCTGTCGAGCATAACACAGGCACAACAAGACGCTGAACGTCTGCAGCTGCATTGCTTCTGATGTCATTGAATACCTACGCAGAATCGCACAAAAACACAGGCAAGACGCGTGCCTCTCTTCCTAGAAACCGTTATCAAGCATATGCATCTATCCGCCGTGGTGTTTTGTCACGAACCGGATGTATGCACTGTACATTCATCACAGCGGGAAAGAATACGAGATACCACCATCTTCCGGTGAGCTTTAATCCGCTGAAGCTTGAAAGTAGGCAACAACGCCGAGACGACCCAACCGTTAGGCATACTTTTCTCGTCTATTATTAGGTCGGATTGGGTTGATAAGAAGGCACGAAACCAAGGCTACGTACCTCGAGACACCATTCCCTCGTTTAGCTGATGACTTTGATCTATCTGAAAGGGCCGAAGGAAGGGTCGATGGAGCAACTTTCGACGCCGGTTAAACATACCTATGCTTTGTGCGGCGTCTGCATCCGGTCCATGATAATAAGAGCGCAGACCCTGACATATTTCATACCAAAACGATGTCAAACGGGTATTCCTGTGAGTTGTTTTCGAAGTCGTTCATGTCCCGATGATCAATTGAATAAACTCTATGATCGCGACATTAGATAAGGTAAAGGATGATACTGGCGATAAAGCAGCGAGACACACATCCATTGATACGTTGTTCGCAAAATCATGGATGGGACAACCTGGTAGATGATCGTTAACGGGTGTTCAAAAAGGTGATACGGGACTTTACGCACCAGAATCAAGGTTTGAGTTTGATCTCATGCGAACGGCTTCAGAGGAACTGCGACCTCGGTCGAAATCAGACCCTTCTCTGGGCGTAGAAGCACCGAATACGCTTCAATCCCTCCTTCTCCTGTGTAGTCCGATCCTATCTGGTTGGCGCAACCGCCATTAAAAATGGTGAGGTATCTGGTGGGGGCAAATGAGCTTCAGCAGTTATCGATAAGATCGATAGATATAGGCTGGGTGTCACCGCTTCGGTAGTCTGACGTGGCATGTCGCTAGAGAACGACATTCATCCATTGGGATGACCACAAAACCTTCATCATTCGACTATTCGGCTGACAAAGCATTCATGGTCAAGCTGCGGCATTCATAGATTATTCTGCGAGGTTTTTCTGTCCCCTGAGTCGCGCTATCGAGCAAGAGATTAGTCATGTCTGACACAAGAGAGAAAGCAACCGAAACGCACCCCTCCAAGTTTCCCTGACCGACCGTCGCTCGTGATTTCCCATCCAGCAATCCTCCACCACACGAATATCGGGTAAAAGAGGAATAAGCCTACTACGCCATCGTGAATAAGAATTCGAAGGGAAATTTGAGGATTTGTACGCACCAGTTTCCACCAGATTTCATTACTACCACTGACTCACTCCAGTCAATTTTACTCGAAGGAGAAGTGCGTAAGATTTAAAGTTATCTTCTATTGAATAGTGTGTTCATTCCGTTGATCAAAGAAGGGCAAGGAAAGGTTCGAGTTTTGAGAAGATGATGGTTCAGAGCAGAATTTCGGCACGGGCGCCTACGAACGGAGCCGAGCGTGGCAGTATTCCCACAGGCGAGATTAGGCATTTTTTGGAACTGAACGTCCCATTGCGATGAAACGACTACTCGGTTTGATATACGTCTACGTCATCAAGAACTCCTACGCCTCACCTACTACCACCTCAACTTCCGCTTCCACGAGCCCTGTCATCACTACTACTCATGATCTTTATGCGACGCCAACCACATCTAGCTGTAGTGTTCGATGTCAGTGGCTACTACCATGAGACCTTAACGCCGTTCCAACAACGGCCACTACTACTACTAGCGCGATCACCTCACCCACAGATCCACCACCTATCATCATCACTACCTCCACTCCTGAATACAACTCCCCGACGCCAATAGCTCCCACGACCACTACCAGGGTCACGAGTCCCTAACCTCCCCAACTTTCCATACATCGGGTTGTGACAAAACTACTTTCACGACTCACCACACTCAGCTGCCTACGCCCATCACCGTGCCTATTTCCATCACCGTGACCACCGGTTCATGTCAGGAAATTGATCTTGATCTCAGTGTCAGTGCTGCCAGTGTCGGTTTGGGCGCTGATTTCGACCTAGATGTCGTCTGAGCTATTTCATCCGCTACGGTGTGGACAGGAGATTTGATATTGATATTGAGCACTCGGATCTGGTTTTGGTTTCTCTCAAAATCATTTTCCCTTCCTTCGGCCTTTCCCCTTCCTGATGGACAGGCTTTCGTCGGACATTGGCCTTTGTGCTGTAGGGAGGGGAAATCGATGCATTTGACTCAGAAGATGGATTGCGGTCCTATCAAAGCTTACCTAAAATTGTACACACCATGCAGGACTACACTCCAGCCGACTTGAACGACTGACCTCTGCATATTCGACATGCCACTAGGAAATACTAGTCGGATACGTCAACCACTGGCCAAGAAGCCATTCTTTTTGCTGGTTCAGGTATCTTGGATCGATTCCACCTCTCATACGGACAGTTTTGATATAGAGATACAGCAGGCGTAGTACAAGTACGCACTACTCGATTGTCTGGCCTTCTATCCGGGGCTCGCCTCCGGGCGTAATCACGAGGATTCTGGTTGTTACAAATGCTTCTGGTGGGTGACTAGTAGCTTTTTGCTTGTTTTCTTATCGTTCGCTGTCTCAGCATTAATAATCATTCCAGCATGGATTAACTAACGTATGAGCTCGAGGTGAGTTCCTGTTCGCGTTGAGTCTTTTTAATCCATTCAGCTTGATATATTCCTCACACCCACACACTGTTCGGCGAGTGATTGTCACAGTTTTGGTATTGTAAATGGGCTGGGTATCGTCACAATTTCGAGGATACGACCATCTCAGCCTGTTACATTTCGGCTCTAACCCGTCATTCTGCACCGTTAGTTTGCCACATGATCAAGGGCATTGCACTTAATCGTCCTATCGCTGATCTTGGCCATAGGCTCCCTTGAACGAAGCTCTATAGGGACTAATAATCATAGAAGAGAGATGAAACAGCGATGGCGAGCGTGAACTAGATGTGGGTTACGTCGAGCTTCTGAAACGTGAACAATATACCTTCAATTGACATTCGATATCCAGTTTTTATGTTTTTACTCTAGCCTCAACCGACGTCTCTCGTTCTCATTAGGTCTGATACGCGGAAGATAGGTTATATTAACCGGAGGAGCGTGTGTGGGCTTAGATGAGATGGTGGCACGACTGCAGGTATGTACCTCGCATCATCATTCAAGTTGGATCTGGCTCACGATTGTCCTAGGCTCACGTAAGCGCCTCAGACACGCTTCTTTCCTCGATAATGCCGACCAAGGGCGAGTGATTGTCACTAGTCTGTTGCGACACTTTCAGAAGTACGACCATCTCGGCCTATTAGGACCCTACCCTATGCCGTCACGATACCGACGGACTCTTTTGCTTTCCGTTCAATTATACTAATGAATGCAAGAGAGTTCATCAGATGCCACCAATTCTTACGTCGCATGGCTCTTGCGTGGCGACCTTCGGCAGGGAAAGCCGGGCAGCTGAACGTGAGTTGAATTACGTGTCACCTCTCTTCCGTTGCGACTCTCGACGCGCTATGACCTCGTAGCTTCTTTGAGAAGCTTCATGACACTCAAGGAATCATACTGAAGACACCATACGACCAATAATTTACGGTAGACCTTCATTGTGGAAAGTCATGCGTTTCTGTCGTAATTCAGCCATGCAAGAGCCGTGCGACACTTCAGGTGTACGAATCGGTGGAATCTGAACCCTCCTGAATGAGTGGACCGGCCTTGTGTTCATGATTTGATCCCGCCGAGGTTTCGCTGCATGTGGTCAGTGCTGTTCATCATATACCTCCTTTCTTCATTGATCAGAAGCGCTGCTCCGCGGGACATAACAGGACAGCATGGGTCAGAACGGTGATTTTGGAGAAAACACCTATTTGAAGGACGTAGAGCTGGCTATTCCCAGTCCATACCCGCGATTCATCATTCGCCAATGAGCAAATCAGAGCTGGCATAAACTGGTGTCTCTGTGTGGCGGTCTGATGGTAGGTAAGGTTTAGTAACGGTCTCTCGGCCCAAGTTACCTCATGGACATCTGACGATTACTTTGATGCTTGAGTGATTGATTATGATGAGCATCTCACGGACGATGGAGACTGAGGTGAGATCGACTGTTTTCGAGAGTTAAGACTCCCATTTGCAAATTCAATGCTGTTAAGGTCTGTTCCTTCCTATCTCCCATACCCATCCCTTTCCCTCCACAATGGCCGCACAAGTTACATCTGGCCTCCTTCCTGACTGGTCATCCTACATAAAGGTGTATAACACGACTAGTAAAGTCATATCTGCATACTCAAGTTTGAGGTGCACGGAGCCTTCGAGACGGGATAGCGTTCGCTGTCCGTTCTGTTAACCACAAAACACCTTCTATCGCACTCCACGCGTCTTACAAGCCGAAAAAAAAACATAGACGATTATCGGTATAAGCAGAGCTCAGCTGGTTTCAACTCCATTCTAAGCATTGTCGAGATATCAGATCCACCGCTGCAGGACTATCCGAAGGTGTATTTTTGACTCATAGCTTGGGATCACTGCAACAGTCACCCTCACCTCCCATCTTCCTCATGCCGGCATAATCCATGTACACTCGGCAGTGTCACTGCACAGTGCAGAGCTTTCACATCTCCGCAGCAGTAGCACCGCGATTAATGATCGTGTGCTATACAAATAATCAGAAGCCTTCCATGTGGAATGGCGGATAGGTGGGAAAAACTCTGCCAGAAGGGTAGAGCCGGGCGCCCTCGATGTAATATGGCCTACTAAGTAGAGATGTAGAGTTTCCCGGTTCTCGTTGGGTATTTGAGCCTTACTATTTTGCAGTGACCAATCACGATCTCCCACGAGGTACACATCGCTGGGCGGCGCGGTGTTAAACTTAAGGCTCACAAGTCGATGCTATAGAGGACCGCTCCTCCTTCCCCCCATTGCATCCTCGGCTTCTGCACATACACATTCATCTACAATGACCGTTGAAGTCTCTTTCTTGGGGGTACCCAGCATCATCTCGAAGACCGAAACGCTATCGTCGGGGTCAACGGGTCTTGGGCCTGGTTCGATCTCGGGAAAAGCAATTAAACGACTGGGGGAGGCAGTTCTGAACGGCGTGGATTATATTCTCATCAACCGCGAGTTTACCAGGATAGAGTCGTTCTTTCGGCAAAATTCCACAAACCGATTTCTTAATGTGGAAAATACAGAAGGAATGTACCGCACACTTTTTGAGTTGACACAGTACGTAGTCTCAAGCCCTGTTCACTATCTTTAGTTTGCTGCTCAACAATCATCTGTCGCATTTCACAGCCCTGGATATACAAAGTCTGTCCGTACGCGAGCCTTGAAGATTGTCATGAAACGAATTGGAGGCATGAGCTTCAAGATCCTCGCGAGAGCCTTAGTGCACCTGGATTCCTGGTCAACGACATATCGACAGCTGTCCAGTGCCATTGCATGCTGCTGGCGGAGTGGAAAGACCTGGCTCTCTGATACGTACGCCATATCCCTTCACTCACTTCGGCCTACCCAGCTTATGGCTAAAAGTGATTACCACACCGCAGGATACGAGTCGTACAGATCAAACCACAAGGGAGGCCTGTCATCTACGGAGCCTATATCATTGTACCTCGCTCTGGTCGCTTTGATTGGCTCGCGCAACCACGCCCGAATGATCTTCGACCTCCTGTCTTCTGCCAACTCCGAAGTCGCCGCTGCTAAACGGCCGGAAGACCAGGAGGCTTTAGATGGGTTGTTGAAGCGTGTCCTAACGGCAAGGATGGCTCTGGAGGAGGATGACTCGTCTATTTCTGATGCAACCGCTGTGCTCGGCTCTGCCGTCCTCGAGGACGAACCCTCATACTTCTATCCTCATGGCCATGTGTCCAACGTCCTGGTACAAGTTGCTGGCATAATGTCTCCTACCATCCCGAGCATAATTGCCACGAGTCCATCCATCATCACAGGTCCTTCAACGATGAGCTCATCCCTTGGGAGCCCAACAGCCGACTCGGATAATCAAGTCGAACTATTTTTGAATCCGGAACTCCAGATAAACCACGGTATTATCAAAGGGGCAACATTGGAAGCACTGCTCGAGTTTCTAGTTTCACCCAAAACACCAGCTTCTTATGGTCAGTACTCGCTAAATCAAGTACAGCGGTCTCTCAACAAAATTCCCGTCCATTTAGTTTCACTCAATCTCAGAATCTTCGCTATGACCTTCAAGACTTTTGCCACCCTTGACGAGCTCTTCAATTTACTCGCCCTTCGCTTATCGGAATCTCCGTCCATAGATGCTCCACCTGAAGCCGAGGAGGAATGGACAGAAATCTTCCGTTCAAGGTAACACCTCTGTTGTAGCTCGACTCTAATTCATGGTTTTAGTTCTGACATCTACTTTTATCAAGAGTATTATCAATTCTTGTTGCTTTGACTCACGAGGATGTCTTTGACATTAACTCTGATATGCATGTTCTGTCAAAGATGGAGCAACTATTGTTAGTCGAAAAGACTGAGCTCTCCGTTTGTGCTAAAGCTCAGTCGCTTTTGAGTATAATCCGCCGGAGCCGGATAGCGGTAAGTTATTTGTATCCCCGCAGGCGTGGCTGAAGACCTTATGTTTGTCAATAGAAATATCGGCCTCGCCGACAGACCCAAATCACAATATTTCCCACAGAGGTGTTTGATGATTCTGTGGTTGTACATGGCAGTCCGAGTTCAAACCTACTGGGATTCAAACCCTCGGATCTGGCGTCGCAGCTGACTCTCATAGAAAGCTCATGTTACGAGAACGTGCGCCCGGTAGATTGTCTGCGATACATTGACGAGCCCGCAAGAGCTATCTCGGACCTTATCAATCTGAATAACACAGTGAGTTGCTTCATCGCACCGAGTCATCAGGAATCTCATCTGAACGTCCCAGGTTGCCGAGTGGGCCCTGTTATGCGTAAAGAGCGCTCGTGATCGGGTTAAGGTCATCGAGCACCTCATTGAAACCGCCGATGTAATCTCTACCTTTTATTGTTCTGACAACAGTCTCATCTGTTTTGCTAAGGAATGTCGGAGGCTGCACAACTACTCAACGATGGTCTCTCTTCTCACGGGGCTCAGCATATCGCCCGTGGAAGAGGTTTCATGCAAGGTGGCACCAGTCGTCAAGTTGATATGGGCGGAATGCTCGGCGACCGCCCTACAGATACAAACATCGGCTGGCTTCCACAACGTGATGGCGGCTCTACGTTCTTCACCCGCAATTCCTGTTGTTGGTAAGCTCACAATACATCGGCTACCCGCATCGTTATCGGTCTGACATCAAAGCGCACAGGACACGTTCTGACATGGTTGCGAACGATTGAATCGGAACATAACGATATGGTATCCGATGAGCAGGGCATGATGAACTTTAACAAACGTTGGAAGCAGCACAACGTTGTTGACCACTACCTCTGGTGGCGTAAGTACCCATACAACCTTCCAAAATCGTCACCAATTCAGCATTATCTTCACACCACTTTTTCTTCATTGGTGAACGTTCCCATGGATGGGCCTTCGGAGAGATTCACTCTGTGAACCTGAGCTCGATCGGGTCAGAATAAAATCATCATTTCAGTGGTCAGACGGAGCAGACTGGATTCAATAATTCCCGGTGATCCAACCCTGGACCTACGACTGGACAGCGCTCGTGTATATAGTACCAACAGGAATATAAGGCCTACATGTAATGGGTGATCTGTCGAGAGCCCTAAACTACTTACAACTCCTCGAGGGAGGGCGGAGGGTAAATAATTTGGTTGTTCGGACTTGCCCTGTGCATCACCAGGTAATCGAGCTAAGAACGTACCAAGCAAATTTCGATGTTGGAAGCGAAGAACAAGTAGTCTGAGTCATGTTTTCCGTCGAACGCCGGAGAAGCATACTTGATGTGGCAAATCTTCGGACCGTGGATGGCATGAGTCACAATACCAACGCATTCGCACTCTCACGCTCAACACTCTTTTCCCTTTCCACCACCATGTCTCTACCCAAAACTTCTGACCAAACCGTCTGGCTCGTTACTGGTTCGGTATTACATCCAGCACACCATCATTTTCTTGTCGATTGACTCTTCGTGTGTTATTCTAGGCTCCTCATCCGGCTTCGGCCTGCGGCTGGTATCTTCAATCCTGAGACGAGGCGATCGAGTCATCGCAACCGCACGTTCGCTCGATAAACTGAAGACCAACCTCGCCCAAGAAGCTGCCAATCCCGATTGCCATATCATGGAACTCGATATTACCTGGGATCCCGAATCGATTAGATCTGCGGTTGATAAAGCTGTGAACATCTGGGGTCGGATAGATGTATTGGTCAACAATGCGGGGCTGGGATATAAGAGTTTGATCGAGGAGGCGAGGCGAGTGTTGGTGGTTCTGGATCGCGCTGGAGTTGGCTAACATCCCACGTCAATTGGATAATCGATATCCCACCAGCTCGAAGGAGTTTAAACTCCAATTCCAGGCGAATCTCTTCGGACATATCGACGTGACGAATGCGGTACTTCCGGGTATGAGAGAACGAAGGTCTGGGATGATCGTGATTTTGGGTAGCAGGAGTGGTTGGAAGTCCGAGATACCGGTGAGTAGGGCTAGCTATTTGTCGCCGTGATATTGACCAATTTGCTTGGATTAGGCCACAGGTATGCTCGTTACTAGCCTCGAAGACCTGGGTAGTCCATTGATTCTTGACAGCACTATACGCTTCATCTAAAGCGGCCTTACGAGGTCAGTTCCTGTCGCTCATACATTCACCTCCTCATTCTCACCTTCGTTTTCTGCTTCCAGTGTATGGAGAAACCCTTGCCGCAGAAATCGCCCAATTTTCCATTCGCGTACTTATCGTCGAGCCTGGAGCATTCAGAACCGAAGGAATCCTCTCCATGAAGTACCACACCGATCACCCAATCACAGATTACGACGAAACCCGTACGAAATGCGTCAAGATATTTGACGAGACTGAAGGCAGGCAACCCGGCGACCCGGAAAAGGCAGTAGAGCTGTTGGTCGACATCGTCAGGGGCGAAGGCAGAGCTGAGGGTAAACCGTGGACAGGTTATCTTCCGATGGGTGCTGATGCGGTAGCGGATGTAAAGAACAAGTGTGAGAAGATCGTGAAGGCCGTGGACGTATGGAGTGACGAAGCGACGAAACTCGGTATCGACTCCTAGTGCGATGGGGGTGTAGGATACTTCGAAGGTGAGCTCAGCACTCTCGACGAGTTTTCCTTTTCTAATAAACTCATTCTATATTATAGAAATGAGGCTGATAGTGATGTGATAAATAATCGTGAAGTTTCGATACAAGATACAGTGCTCGCCAATCAGGGCAATCAGAAATCCGAGCACGAAGCCTCGGTGCCGACCTCCGCTCCTTTAGGGATGTCTCCAGTGTTGTATTGGTACCTGCGACTGTAATGAATAATCAGGCCTCAGGAATGCATGGGAAGAAACGTACCAGACGTAGTGTCCTTTCATCTGAGTTCCATAGTTGATTCGGATACGGTTGCACTGAAAAAACTCGCAAGTTAGCATTGGAATCGCCATGTAGACGTCGAAGAAGTGGGGACTCACGGGCCTCTCAAGGTTGCAAGCATCAGCGACACCACTACCAGGGCAGTTGCGAAGGTCGTTAGGTTCCCCCTTCAAGCCCAATTCAGGCGGGGGAACGAACTGTCTGCCTTGGACGTTCGCAGCAGAAGCGGCTGAAAAACAGGCAGCGAGAGCAACGAATACGGTCGTAAATTGCATGATGAAGTCGGAGGATGTGTGAGGGAGACTGATAGAGAGATTTAGATGTCGTGAAGACGATGCAAAATTGATGCAAAATTGTTGAGTGCTTTATAACCCTTAGTCGCACAGGCTCTAGCCAGAACCAAGTTCAAACTTGCGAACTAGGGAGCTCCACTCGACGCGTTTCAAATGAGACTTTTTGCTCCAAAGAAAGGATCGTTCAACTCAGGTCCGACTCCGAAGCGATGCAAGTGTGTTGTTGAATACATCCTGAGCTCCACACTTCTACACCCGCTGCCGCTTCGGGCCTCACGGGAGTTGGTTCGAATTCTCGTTTTCGGTTTGTGAGAGCGCTCTCAGCGCTCCAAGGTCAGACCTCGTGTTTTCTCTGCAACGAAGCAGCTCCAGGTGGACTGCGGCATAAGTAAAGCCAAGTGAAACATGCAAACGAGGACTGACTCCGAGGCTAGCCGTGCATCATAGAACGTGCCGAAGTTTCAGGCCGGAGTCATCGGCACACCTTGGAAGCTGGCAAGCACCAAAATGTGATTCGGCAGATCCAAACTAGAACTGGGAATGTTTTATGACAGCTCAAAGCCCCTCATTTGCACGGTGGTCCTGACCATATCGTCAAAATTCCTCATTCAATACCATGAGAGAGACCCTTAAGCATTCCTGAGTCACTCGAAACTCGAAAGTGGAGTACTTCATAACGCTCAAACACCCGATCCTGACGTTGTGGAAACTGGATTCAGTCCACTGTGGAGTCCCAGCGCTTTCCACTTACACAAACACGGCCATGAGTTACCCCAGAATAAAACAGCTATGCTGCACTCAGCAAGGGACACTGGGATTGAGAGGTACAAAAGGCGTCTCGCTCGCTGAGAAGTCTTCACTACCCCCAGGGTGTTCTTTCGCGACCGTACTACCACTACTCCAACTCCATTGCCAAATACCTCTTTTTCGTCATGCAATTTACGACCATCCTCGTTACTATCGCTGCTTGTGCCACTGCCGCTTTGGCTGCCTCTACACCCGACGTCCAGCGTCGTACACCCGTTGGTAGCCCCCAGAGCCTACTTAACTGCCCTCCCGGAGGTACTGCTGACAAGTGTACCCTCGAAGAACCTGTAAGTGCTCGTTCCCTCTTTGGTACCGGCGAAAGGCATCCTGACACTACCATTTCTCTCCTCAGTGCAAGCGTATCCGCATTAATTACGGCCAGAAGGAGAATGGTCATTATATTTGGTATGTCCCCTCCCATTCAAGAGAGATCCTCGCGACTAGATCGAGATGGTACCAGGTTCAACTACGATGTCAATGACATCCCGAAGGGAATTCAAGTCGGTGTGGAACAGTCTTGCTCTGACTTTTGAACGGAGCATGTTACGAATCTGAGAGCGTAATATAACGTTCGACTGAGCGGAAGTAATCCGTTATGTAAGATGTAGTTGACGACGTTTACTTGCATATTTATTCAAGCTAGGATGAACATTTGAGCCCACATTCCTCACATCTTAAACTCACTAGTAAACTTGTGTAGGGCGCGGGGCTGTCCATCTGGAGCCTCTCGGAAACATCAACCTTGCATCAATTCAGTCGAACCTAATCGAGTTTTGCACGTAAAAGCCCTGAAGCCAGCCTTGTACCGCGATGTTCCAATTCACAACTAATCATCTAGACTGAATATTAGGCTGGACTTCGGTCGGAGGAAGCTAAGTCTGAGACTACACGGATGCCGTTTAGTCAGTGCAAACTATACCGACTGAAAACCGCATATGCTCCGGTATTGGCTCCCACTTTCCCCAGTGATCTGCTTCAGCTCCAAAAGATCCGGCTTGACAATATCAGCGAACGAGATCCTGTACTCTAATAAGATGGATTGCGAGACCCAGAGCTGTTATATGATAGTACCATAAGTCATGTTCATTGCTCGAGGCTCCTACGGTTACTTATCGTCAACGGGCGTGGATCTGACTGGAAAACGAGTAAAACGGCACGTAAATCCTCTTTCGCCCCTTCCGGCCCTTCTTAAGCCAGCCTCTATGGGTGTACAGGTTCGTTGTAATGGGCCCATGCGTAGGACTGAGCATCCATAATTTTTGCCGCCGGCCTAGGCACGAGTGACAGTACAACGACTTTTCTCTTGACGGTGATAGGACGAGTTGACAACGATGAGCTCAACTCCACTCGCCGCTTCGAAGCATTACAACAATAGAAAACTAGTTGGATAACCCGAGCCAATTTGCAACAGTCAGCTACCATTGGGGACTGGCAACCTGGCTGGTGGGAAAATCACGCCAGCTGAGCACAGCCACTCTGGTCAAAGGGAAGGGTAATGGTCTCCCCTCGCACACTTTTAGTGAGGCCTATCGTATCGCCCAGAATGTATTCAGCACACTTGAATAGAAGGTTTATTTGTATTCTTGGGAAAAAATCGGAGTTTCCAGATGATTTGACCGAGATCACATGCGGAAATGCGTGATAGTCCCGGGTTTTTTTGCACCTCAGACCAAGAATACACACAAAAAACCTAAAGACACGAAACGAGTACAAAAAAGCAGTCAAAATATCAATGTGTCGCGTCTAACCAGGTGCATTCTGTTTTGGGCCGGTTTTCCCTATTTGCTGCTTATGTAACATGACTTCACGCGTCTGCCGCCCACATACAACCACCGAAAACAGAACATGCCACGGCAATCAAAGTCTTTCCGGTACAAAGGCACCAGCCGTAAACGTTCCAAACTACAGAAAACACAAACCGAACATTTACTGAAGGAAAATGATCCATCGCTCGTATCTGTACCACCAAAATCAGCCGATTCCCCCACTACAACTCGCCGCAAGTCTACAAACCAGAGAGATACGAAGAGCCAGAAGCTCTTGGCCACGGGAAAGAACCTGAGACGAAAGTTGAAGAGAAGAGATGAAAAAATTGAGGAGCTTGAGCAGGAAGTCAGAGAGGCAGAAGAACGATTAGAAGTATCCGAGGGAAAAAGGGTAGAAGCAGAAAAACGGACCGAACTCGTGCAGTATGCACTCGACTGTGTACAGGAGCAGATGAGAGCTATGCTCTCAGAGAAATCAGAGTGGAAACACAAGATTAGCGACCTAAAACGAGACAAACACGCGCTCACCATGCGTGTTTCACGATTTGACGATCAAATGGAGGAGGCAATTTGTCGAGCACTCAGGGACGCGAAAGTGAATACATGGGTAACGAAGGAGAAAGGAGAAATTACGTGGTCATGCCGCATGCTGATCAGAGACCTCGCGAGCGCACAGGTTGGGGTTGAGCACATGAAGGAGGTGATTGATATGGTAGCAGAGGCGTTGGGAGTTGAAGTAGATGGGAGTTTTTCAGTTCGATCGGTTGGAAGAGCAATTCTGGAGGGTGGAATAGGGGGCCAAGCACAGATAGCTGAACATATCCGAGAATGTGATGGTATGCACCCCATCGGCTGTTTTATATGACGGTTAATTGAATGTCTACAGGTCTCACGGTTAGCGGCGACGGAACGACAATCAAAAACATCAATTACGAGTCTCGTCACATCAATTTCAAGATGCCCGATGGTTCCGTTGTGTCGGAATTTGCAGGCGTCACCCCCGCAGTCAATCATCAGTCACAGACCCAGCTAGATGGCTGGAAAGAACTCGGATCGACACTCACTGATATTCATCGCGAGGTTTATGGCAACCAAAAGCCAACTGCGGATGAACGAGACTTGTTCATAAAGTCAACGGGCGGGAGTTCTGATCACTCAGAGGACCAGAAGAAGCTCTTCAGGTTGTGGGTGCTACACAAGTCAAAGGTTGACTTAGAGAAGCGAGGAGAGGAGACGATACTCAACATGGCCGCGAAGGAGTCTATTCCACTATTGCTGGATGTATTCCACCAAGCCGTTGACGAGGCCGGGGGATTTTCAGCATGGACGACCCTGACAGATGCCGAGAAAAAGGAGTTTCACGGCAAGGCCTACTTAGCATTCTGCGAGAAGTTTGGAAAGAAGGAGTTTGAAGCACTTACCGAGAAGGAAAAGGCGGCGGCGAAGCTTTTTCTGTGGGTAGGGTGTGGAATGCATAAGGAACTGAATGCATTCAAGGCAGGGGTTCAGGCGTTGATAGTTTGGTGGGAGAAGAATAAGTCGGAAACCATCATTCCCCCGCGCAAACTGATGAACCGTGACAACCGGATTGCTGCCCAGTCTGGTACGTCGGCTGCAGCAGATCATGCGGAGACCGTATCGAAGGGCGGGGCAATCAAGTTGACAGAATTGGCGGGGTCGGTTTTTCGGCATAAAGACAACAAGAAAGGTCAGCAAGATACTGTGAAATTCTATGCTGAAGACATACTTGGCATGTCAATTACATTTCCCGACACCAGTAACATACGTTACTTCTCTCACGGTGATGCAAGCTCCGAGCTTTTGGTCAACCAGGAGTTTTACATCATGCTTCTGGAGATGGTCCGAGATAAAAAGGCTGCTGGAACATTCACAAACGTCGAGGAGAATGTGTATATTGGGCTGAAGGATGATCCTACCATTTCGGAGCTATGCGCTGTCTCTTTGTACTCAGAGGCCGTATCTCATCCATTGCTGCGGTGTCTTCAAGGTCCTGAAGGAAAGGGTATCAACGCACCAGACTTGGGACCACTTTATGCCAGGGTCATATCTTTCATAGAGTGAATCATCGATGATTCCGACCTTCTCTTTTCCCCAACCATATCGTTCGAAACAGGCACGTTTGATGGCAAGCCATGACACCGACCTGAGGTGATTTATTCCATTCATTCCCGGCTACCCAAGCTCCCCCTCGTTTGCCCACTGACAGTCACCTATTTTTGTGGGACATTGGGTGGCTGGAAAAGGTTCTCGGCAGAGTTCAACCAAGGAGGACCGGTCGACCTAGCAACCAAAGAGGAGAGAGCGTGGGCGCCGATACCTGTCACTAACGACTGTAATGAGGGTCGCCTGGGAGGGAAAAGGTGCAGCACGCACCTGCAACCCAACATGTCTCATCACCAACATAATGCTCGTGCTGTGTACAAGGCAAACAAAGTGCACAGCTACATCGCAGGGATGAACTTGAAGTCAAGATCAAACTTGAAGAGGATAGCTCGGAAAGTGGACTCGTCGCAGGCAACAAAGGAGTTCCGTATCAAGCAAGCTTCATATGATCAGGACGTTGCAAGGAAGAACAAGGTTAAGTTTGCGGCCCGAAAGGAAAGGGCAGAAAAGCGGGCAGCAGACATTCAAAAAACTATTGTTATTCTTGACCCTACAAGGATTGACAGCCTGGGAGTCAAAGAACTCAACAAGCAGTTCAAATGGCACCGGGCCCAGGGTACTGTTGAACATGATGGAAATCATGTGATAGACTGTTGACGTGTTGTTTACGCGTCACACTATTTATAGAGCTACGCCTCTAGAACACTTGCGTCCTCATGCAAGTACTATGTCTCTGTCTACGTATCTTACTACGTACATCTAGTTTCATCATATATGACACTATAGACAGTCGCTATCCAATAGCATAAGTAGAGCCTCCAATACATGAGGCAAACACGACTATGCTCACCAAGCATACTACCATTCATGGTAGAAGTACTTACACAGTACTAATGTCTTTTACGCCTTTAGGGCCGAATACCTACTTCTAGTAGTAGTTTCAGTTAGTGTAATACTCATTACATGTACTAGAAACTTATGTATAAAAGACTGGACGAAAGGCCTTAAGCCTTAGGACAATCTACTCGATTATCACCTCTTCTCAAGCATCTCAAGACTACAAGAACACTCTGTGTATTACCCATGTGAGGTTTACTTCGTTATACCCACTGTGCACTTTAACTATGCTGGCTCATCAGGTTATGGGCCCCGCAAGCGGTGGTCAGGTCGATGTTATGATCGGAGTAGCCTAGCTCCCGTGTGTCGCCACCATCCTAGCGGACGACCTGTAACCTACATGGGTTATGGAAGTCTCTAGCGATGTCGGGCTTGTCATCATCTGGTGTCAAGGTCAAGGGTTGTTAGTTCCCTTTACACCTATCTACTATGTCCCTGTACTGTTGCATGTTGCATGAACGCATGTACATACTGTCTTGGCTTCATCTTCTTCGGCATAGACCTATCCGTGTAAGCGGCTCTGTCTCCCTGCTGATAACCCGGATTGGGCTTTGATCTTATATTATCACTGCCTAATGCCGATGAAAACCAATGGTTGGCGATGATCCTCACCATGAGGCATCGTTTAGGGGTCTATGGGGTTGTGCTTATAAACCAACTTGCCATGATTCCTGACGGTCGAAAGACCGGGCATGACATACATGCTGGGAGATTTGATCTCCTTACAACTAGGTTTTGATACTATACAATTTTACGGTATCACATGGCCATTTTAGTATGTACAGGGACTCCCCTCCCGATGACCCCTCTCTTCCACGTTATTGTTAAACTCTAGCTCACCTATGATTGCTTTCTGGTCACCGACATGCCTAAGGCAGAGGGTGCATGAACTCAATTCATATGGATGACTAGGTTCAATAATAACTTTCTATGGGTCATTCGGACAGTATGAGCTGATCACTCATACTTTTGCTAGTCTGGGGTTGAGATCAGATAGCACGATGGGACACCAGACACCGATACACACTGGGAACGTTGTAAGACCCTAGCAATCGGGCAGGGCTTCGTAACCAGATTGACTCCCCTGCACTACCTGCACGTGGTACACCCCATGATCTGTTTGACGCATACAGCCTGTTAAAAGTCCTAGACCTTTGGAGCATTTCTTGGTGTGCATCGAACCCTATTTATTTATGGGTGCTTCTGAGAAGCCTTTGTCGATTGACACTCTCTTGGCTCCACCCTTCTATATTTGAAGAGTATGCTCACAGGACTTTTGGCAGACCTCAATATGTCTCAAACTGGATCTAGGTCTGCTTCTCATTCCCCAAGTGGTAATCCTCCAACGACGTTTGTTTGCAATACGCCGGGATACACTTTAGGAACAGAAGTAGAAAATTCTGTAGAAGTTTTTAACTACAATACGGAACCGTTGTACTCTCAGGTTGCGGACAGCAACTTTCCTGCTGGGTCAGGAGGAATTAGTTTTGCTAGATGATGGTTCGAATTTCGAAGATTGGTACCGATTACTTGAGGGTTACCTCTATACCCAAGGCATACCTCAAGTCTTGGATGAAGTAATGCCTGAAACATCTTCTCCTGCTACTTCAGGAGAAGCTACCGCTCTAACCGAGTGGACTTCTAGGCGTAACAAAGTAATTGGTATTATCAAAATGTGAACTCGTCGTGCTCACGACGCGCATGTTGAAAAAACTTCGGTAATTACAACCATATCCAATCTCAAATCTACGTTTGGAGTTCAATCCTCTTCGAAGATGATGAATCTATATACGGACTTGCATAACGTCCAACTTCCTGAACACCTTAATCCAGTCCCTGGAATCAGTTACATGTTGACTGTTCGGGATCAACTTAAGGATCATGGAGTAAATATTGAGGACGACGTGCTGTGTTTAATGATCACAGCCAAGCTTAATGAAAAGCGCTGGCAGCTTTTCAAGCAGCAAGTATCCCGTATGAAGAAGGAAGAACTTAAACCTACCGATTTGATTGCTGCAATTACGAATGAATGGAATAGAAGGAATGGGATTCATTCTGGTCCTGCTGCCTACACCGCCCATAACGCCAAAATTTCTGGTGTTAATAGATTTAACTCTCCTCCTAAATGGTCTGATCAGTCTCGTTCTGGTACTTCTGCAAATCAAAAGAAGAACAATAATAAAAACAACAACCAGAACCAGAACAATCAGAACCAAGGTGGATCTTCTCCCAAGAAAGGGAAGAAGAAAGGAGGAAAGGGCAAAGGAAAAGGCAAAGGAAAGAAGAAGGATACTCAAAAAGGGGGGCAACAATCGCATACTGCGGTACTTGAACCTTCTGAGAAACCTTCTGAATACCAGAATCAAATTAATGCAGTAAACGAACAAATTAGCTCAGTTTTTGAACGCGAAATGGCTGGGCCAGTAAATGTTCATATGTCCTACCACTACCCCACTGGTAGCACATCTGCACCAAACCCGTTCCAAAACACGTATGATCTTCAACAAGCACGCCTAGAGGAGAGAATCGCTGCTAACAGAGAAGGTCGTCCTGAACGACACATTTCTGTTCAAGAATGGAACAATAAACGAACTGTTCAACTAGATGAACAGGTTCGACAAGTAGAAGAAGCTATCGCTTCAGCTACTATTTCCAATTCAAACATAGACAGCGATGGAGATGAGATACCATCTTTGGTATACATCTCCGATACTCCGACAGAACCTGAAAGTGACTCTTCATCTGATCATTCATCAAATGATAGTCATACATGTTCTGCATACTCTTATGGCGCGCATAGTAATGAAGAAATTATCTTCACAATGCCACGACGAGAGGCGACACCTAATCACACTCCGCCTGCGGACGAAGTTGACCAAGGTGAGAATCTCGAAGTAGCACCACCCACACAAGAAGACATGCGCGTAACAGTTTCAACACCTCCTGATGATTATGGACCATGGGCAGATTCTATGTTTCCTAGGAACCACGCCGATCTTGTTCATTTGTTCAGACCAGAAAACTATTCTCAAGATGGAGATGACATCACTCAGCCACCTCTCATCAATAGAAAAGTTGAATGGCGATTCTTACAAGAATACAAAGAACAACATGACAACTTGATGCGACGAGTTAACCTTAGGAATAATAGACCACATGTAATAAATGGGATTAAACTCCCACTTCCTGTCGTCGAAACATTCCGAGACTTCGGAGATCAGACGACTAACGACATAGCATTGAAGGAATCCATGATCAGAATGCGTTATAAATTAATACGCAACTCACCAGACTATAAGTTTTGGATCTGGATTCTGATCAGGACCAAATATTATGTCTTTATGTATGCTATTAGAAGAGATGCAGTCCATAACATGACACCTCGTCAAGCTCTTCATGAATTGCGCATACAACAAAGGATATTACATGTGGAAACAGTAGAAGATATCAAGTTCACGCTTCATTACGAATACCAAACCTGGAACCTTCAACACCTATCGACAGTTATGGCTGAAATCAATAACAAAAATTGGATCAGCACCGTTGAAGATTTTGTTCAACGAGAGAGAAACCCTCGTTCAACTTTGGTGGATGAAGCCTTCCGAGTCAACAAGAAGAATGTCACACTTCCTATACAAGTGTTGAATCCTATCTTCTGGCATTCGTTAATCAAGCTTGGTCTTGAAGGGAAATGGTTATTCGGAACAACAGACATAAGAGCGAGTCAATTTAGAACATCTCAATGGAGACAACCAGGGTTTAATAGGCGCTGGGTCCGCTTCATCCCTCACCTTAGCCTTCCAGATGTTCGTAACTGGCACACGCACTTGTACAAATGGATGAACAACATTAGAATGTCTGTTCCCATGACTCAGGCTGATATTCCTCGAAGAGAACTCAAGGGTAGTTGCTTCAATGAACGACCAAGAACATACCCTGGAGATTTCATGGAATTAGCCGAGTCACTTAATTGTTCCAAATCTCCAGTCCTTACAACCCATGAATACATAAATCGCCCCGCAACTACACCACCTCGAGTACGACAATGGCAGGACCAAATCGTTCACACACCTCCAAGCTCTCCCGAATCTTTTTATGGCATACAATCCTTAGAGGATGATTACATTGAAGTACCTTCTCGCCCAACCACTGCTCCACCAGATCAACCGGAAAGACTTAGTCCGGTAGATGAACAACCTGAGGTTGACCCCTGGGTTACATCTCCAAGTGATCCCGGAAACTCTCAATTTGAGAATTACGGACCTGCAGTAATTGGACTAAGGACCAATGGAATGCCCTTACATGTTGCTAATGGCACGAGTATTGGCAATATCACTATGGTTGTTAATGACAATCAGCCATACCAAGCCACGAGATTCGTTCAATGGCAGAACTATAAACGCCAATTGGAAGCTTGGATAGAAGTTGAAGACGCCGCCAATCAACGTTATCAAGAAGAACTCAGAACAAGACGAGAGCTTCTTGTTCGTCAAGGATTCCAAAGTCAGAATCAAGAACCGCTTCAATGGCATGAACGGTACTTCGATGATGGTGACTATGGAGATGGCCTTGAAGGAGTTGATAACGATTGGGCTGAAAGCAACGATCGTGGAGACTGGCAAGTTTTTCAAAGTTCTAATAGTCAAACTTTCACTAAATCCTCGATGCAGAACTATCATATCCTAAGGAACTCAGTACCAAGGAAATGTAGTATTACTTCTGTATATGCAACGACGAAATATAAGTCGTTTTCTGCTGCATTTTCGAGTGATTGTGAAGTGAGAAATACGCAAAACGCCTGGCTACTTGATAGTGGGGCATCAGCGCATATGACTCCGTATAAAACAGATTTCTCAGACTATCAGACTTTAGAAATGCCAATAGGTCTTACTACATCAGTGGGTGATAAAGCAAATGTGCAAATAGTAGGCTATGGTACTGTCCTCATCCGACATACCAATAGCGCAGGAGTGACACAAGTCACAAAGTTATACCCAGTGATGTATAATCCCGACAGCCCACATTGTTTAATCTCTAGTGGGAAGTTCCGGAGTATAGGTTACTATACTATACTGGACTCTCCAGAGACTTCGATCCGGAACAAGAAAGATGATTCTCTTTTAATGAGCTTTTACCCAAGCCATAAAGATGATCCTTTACGATGGATGAACGCGAAGGTTCTTGTGGGAGAAACTTCCTTCACATCTGTTGTATCTTTCAATACTTCTGAATTATGGCACAGACGTATGGGACACTGTGATCCCAGAGTCTTAGGAAAATTAATGGATAATGTTAAAGGACTTCCAACGAAGTTGGTTACTTCGAAGGAAGAAACGAAACCATGCCAAGGCTGCGCCAAAGGCAAAATGGTTGCCAAATCGTACCCTTTATCCTCTAAATGAGCTAAGGAACCTCTTGAGCTTGTGCACGGTGATTTGATAGAATATCCAACTCGCTCTTACTATCAAAACGAATATGTTTTAACCTTATTTGATGATGCAACATCATACGGATGGGTATATCCAATTCGTAAAAAGAGCGATACAGATCAGAAATTGCGCAATTGGCTAGCTCTTGTAGAGCGCCAGACTAATAAAAAGGTCAAAAGTGTGCATTTCGATCGAGGGGGAGAATTCTCTTCAAATGAACAATGGGATTGGTATAACTCTCTAGGAATATTTCCACAAAGAGGTTCTCCCAACGTGCATGAACAGAATGGACGAGCAGAAAGATTTAATCGTACACTACGAGAAAAATCTGAAGCTATGCGCTTTCAGGCTTGTGCGCCTGAAAACTGGTGGGAATTTGCAATTCTCACAGCCGTCCATATCTACAATAGAACTCCTATTCGTTCGAGGAAATACAGAACTCCAGTTGAGTTGTTTGAGAATAAGAAGCCTGATGTTTCATACTTCAGGACGTTCGGATGTGGCGCATATGCATACATACCGAAACGTAAAAATAAGCTTGCTCCACACTCTGAAGCAATGATCTTCATTGGTTACAAGAGCGGATCAAAAGCTTATCGATTCTTTTGAACAACCAACAATTCTGTATACATTACTCCACAAGCAGTTTTCGACGAGAACTGGTTTCCTAAATGTCAGAAAGAAGTGCCCGGATCCATAGAGTTTGATAAAACCGACAAACCTGTCCAGTCTATACCCTTTCCAACGTACCCGTATGATGGCCATGAAGATCATCACAATGATGATGATTTCTTCAATCCTCCACCTCCACCAGGATCAGATGATGACGATCATCAGCCTGGGGGAGATCCTCCCTTGGATCCTATCCCGGATGATAAAAGCGATGATGTGCACAACGGCAATCATCCAAATACTGATGGATTCGGATCACCGAAAGGCTCCGATCACAATCCTAATCAGTATGGTCCGGATCCACGGTCTGCTGGTTCTTCTGGATCGACAAATCCATTTGATTTTCGACAAGCTGACTACGATGAATGGGAGAGCTTACGAGCTCCTCCACCAGCAGCTCCCAGAAGAAACCCTCCAAGAAATAGAGTAACTCCCAACCGTCCGTTTAATGTTTATGGAAATCGACATCCTGCTGAGATCGAACGCGATATCGAATCTCAAGCATGCTGGCAAAGTCAAATTAATCCAACAAATGAACCTGAAACAATACCAAATAGGATTCCTGATCCAGCTGCTCCTATGGACACGGATGACGATATGAGCGATCTTGCTCAGCAAGGGGGAGAAAATTACTTGGGTTATATGCTGAATAACGGTCATCAACTATATGGTCTTCAAGCCAGTAGTTATGATGACGTTCGTGAATGGACATACAAACAAGTCCAGAAGCGTCCTAAAGATGAACGACCATCTTGGGAAGCAGCATGCAGACTGGAATTACAATCACTCAAAGATAGAAACGTCTTTGATGTGGTCACACTACCCAAAGGCCGAAAAGCGGTGAAATCCCGCTGGGTATTTGACATCAAGTCTGATGGCCGTAAAAAGGCAAGACTTGTTGCGAAAGGATTTTCGCAGAAACAAGGGATAGACTATAATGAGTTGTTCTCTCCTGTAGTACGATTCGAAACCGTACGACTTCTATTGGCACTAGCAGCGCTTGAAGATTGGGAGATCTCTGCGCTAGACGTTAAAACAGCATTTCTTTATGGTGCCTTAGATGAGGAGATTTACATGGAACAACCTGAAGGCTTCGTTACAGACTCCAGCAAGGTTTGGAGGTTACGCAAAGCATTGTACGGATTAAAACAGGCTTCTCGTGCCTGGTGGCGTCAATGTACTGAATCCATGAAACGTCTGGGATTCAAACGATGCTTATCTGATGCTGACGTATATGTCTTCAACAAGAATGGCAATATGGTCATTGCCGTTGTCTATGTCAACGATGCTTTATTTATGGGTCCTGATCGCAACCTTGTCAACAGACTAAAAAGCGAATTCATGAAAATCTGGGAATGCCGAGATCTAGGCGAGCCAACAGAATTTCTGCGAATGCGAATTACTCGAGATCGGAAGAATCGCAGACTGATCCTTGATCAGCGAGACTATCTTGAAAAGATAATTCGTAAATTCGGAGTTCTGAACGCCGAGACGGCATATACGCCTTTGCCAGAAGGCTATAACCCAACCCAAAACCAGGGGGAGGTTAATCCCGAGATTAGGCATAGATTCCAATCGGTTATCGGATCATTACTTTACTTGGCTCTCGGAACGAGACCAGACATATCCTTTGCTGTAATCAAGATGTCACAGTATGGAGCTAATCCTAATCAGGAACACCTCCAGAAGGCACTTTAAATACCTTGTTCACACTGCAAAGTACGAACTCATTTACGATGGTAGATCCAACCAAGGACTACTTGCCTTTGCTGACTCTGATTGGGCAACTGATAAAGATGATCGTCGATCACAGACTGGATATATTGTAAAGCTTGCCAATGCACCGGTTTGCTGGGTCTCTCAGAAACAGAAAACAGTTGCATTATCATCCACGGAAGCAGAGTATATGGCTCTATCTGACTGTACACGTCAGGCTTGTTGGATGAAGTCGTTATTGAACGAATTGAACTTCCCTATTCGATCAGTTCCATGTGTTAGCGACAACCAAGGCACTATCTTTCTCAGCAGCAATGAAGCTACTGATAAAAGAACAAAACACATTGACAATCGATACCACTTCATCAGGGAAGCAGTGGAACACGGAAAGACTCAAATCTATTTCGTTGAAACTGCTAAACAACCTGCTGATCTTCTTACGAAGAATCTTGGCAGAACAAAGTTCGAATTGTTCAGGCAATCTTTAGGATTAACATTTCACTAGTTCCATGATCGCATGATGAACTTAGTGAGGGGGAGTGTTGAACATGATGGAAATCATGTGATAGACTGTTGACGTGTTGTTTACGCGTCACACTATTTATAGAGCTACGCCTCTAGAACACTTGCGTCCTCATGCAAGTACTATGTCTCTGTCTACGTATCTTACTACGTACATCTAGTTTCATCATATATGACACTATAGACAGTCGCTATCCAATAGCATAAGTAGAGCCTCCAATACATGAGGCAAACACGACTATGCTCACCAAGCATACTACCATTCATGGTAGAAGTACTTACACAGTACTAATGTCTTTTACGCCTTTAGGGCCGAATACCTACTTCTAGTAGTAGTTTCAGTTAGTGTAATACTCATTACATGTACTAGAAACTTATGTATAAAAGACTGGACGAAAGGCCTTAAGCCTTAGGACAATCTACTCGATTATCACCTCTTCTCAAGCATCTCAAGACTACTATTTTTGCACCAGTAGTGCAAAACGACCCAGAAGTGCACAAATTCGAAAAATTTGTACACTGTACCTTCCCTTGCCCTCCTTAGCCTTGCACAATTTTTTCTAGATACGGACTAACTTGTACCTCAGTGTCCCCCAGCTTATAATTGTAATTTATCACCAAAGGCGGGTAGCAGAATTTCGCCTTTGCCCAAAATGACTGTTTTTGGGGCGTGACAGCCCTCGGATGTATGAATTATAGGGCTGTAGCCCTCAGAAATACCTGGAAAGTTCCTCTCGCATTGGCGAGACGCTAACAAATAATGCCTGTGTCTTGTTGGGCCTCTGTACGGAGTGGAATACATCAATTTGACAGGACGTGAGCCACACAGGCGAGAAAATTTCAAACTCAGCAGGCCACGAGACGCCGCTTGCACTTGAGCGCTGTCTCCTCAAAGTTCGCACCGTGCTGTCAGTCAGAAAATTGTACATTCCCTCCGTGACGAGGCTGCCTCAACTAAGAAAATACAGGTTGTCCAAAACAGTTCTGAGTACTCATTCTAAAAGTTCCTGACACTGACTGGTCTCAAAGTCAATAAAACAGAGAAAAAGTCGACCCGCTTTCAATCCCGACCAAGTTGTCTACCGCGTTCACAGTGCTTGCAATCACTCCAGCAAGTCCCGTACCCAGCGCGCGTCTGATAGTAGCAAGTAGACACATCAATTTAGCACAATAGAAAAGGAAAATGGAGGCTTACCCGCGCAAAATGATCGATATCTTCAATTTCCGATGATGATGGAGAGAAGAAGATGGATTGCAGAGGGAGCGATGCAGCCTTAAGATCCTTCGTAAGATTTTGTTCTGGCCGCTTCATGACCTTTCTTGAGAACGGGGATTTGTGAACTTTGTCATAGCAATGTGGTGGTACGTGTCGAATGGGTGAACTGAAAAAATCTTTTGCACCGTTCCCCATTGCGTCTTCGAGCCGCACAGTCCTGGAGGATATCACCCCGGGTTTTGTAAATTAACTTGTAGATTATGGTACTTGTCCTTCCTTGTCCTCCCGATCTTTAGATACCCGTTCTCCCTGAATACCCATCCTTTTGTTACTCGAACGACCTCTGCTGTTTCGAGAGCTCTGTTGCCGAAGACTGAGTGTTGCCGAGCACCGGCTTGAATGTCTCGACTTCGCCTGGCGTTGTGTCAGGTTGTGTCACATCCTGTCACTTTGTGCACTTCCCCGCCATTTCAAGCACTTCTCCCAGGTTGTTCTGGCATCGCTCATTATCCCTCCCAAAAATACCATATTCTGGAATATCAAAGTTCAAGATATAAACTGTGAGCTCACAAACTCTGAGAGGGAGTGGAATCAAACTCAGAAAGTTTTACGGTGACAACATTTTTTTGTGCATTACTGGTGCAAAAATAGTACAAGAACACTCTGTGTATTACCCATGTGAGGTTTACTTCGTTATACCCACTGTGCACTTTAACTATGCTGGCTCATCAGGTACAAAGTTGGAGGTGGGGATCAGGAAGAAACCGCGGGATGAGAAGAGAGGAGAGCTCAAGAAGATCGTTGCGGCTTACTCTGGACCTCGGCAAGCACCCAACAAGTAAGGTTTGGCAGTCCTGAGAGGGGGTGATGAGTCTGGAAATGAGGAGTCGGAAGCAGAGGGAGGAGACATCGAGATACCCGCAGCGGACAGTGACTCTGAGTTCACAGATGACGAGTAGCACATCATTCATGGTCTATATTATTTCAATATTGTCTATGACACTCTAGAGTATTTACTACTACCTCCCTAGGTACATAGAGGTCAGCCAATAGCTCAGACCATACGCGGACCATCCACTCGCGTCAGTTTGGCAGTAGTCTGCTTAGTCATCCAATCACATTCCCACACAGCCAGTTGCCAGTCCCCATTACCATCGATAGCCCCGCACCGACGACATTTCTTGGCCAAGTAGTTGGAACATCTCAACGAGTCTGAGTATAGCGAAGAGAAGGTAAAGAATGGCAGTTTTGCGCAGGTTCTACGTCGGTTTATCCGAATTGTTCTTTGTAACTCAGTCCATGTGCTGATACCTGAATAGAAACGACCTAAAGCCATACGCAGCGACGCCAGGTGCCTTGATGGTTTGAGGTAACCTAAGGGCGTCCAAAATGCTCGAGGTGAGTTTATATTCCTCAAGAGAGGCAGATCCAATCTGCGGTGTATCCAATATTCCTCGCTTATTTTCTTGCGATCAAACCTCATCCACAATGCTTTCTCTCCCCAACAAAGTTCCACAGGCCAGATCAGCAGACACGATGCTTTGACATCGCCTTTCCCTGCCTGGAAAGCTAATGAAGATAGCAAAGGTCATCTCCGCAACTCCCGTCAGCTTTGTGAAGGAGTGACGGCCGCACTACATTTCACCCTAGATAATCTCATGAGGCTCCTTCATCCAGTTCTCGCAAATTAACTCGATGAAGATAGTGGACGCGAAATTCGTTGGTTATCTCACTGTAACTTAGAGCGAGGGAGTGTAGGGGCCCACCGGACGGTTTGGAATATTTAATGAAGAGTATACCCGCCAAGATTGTGACTATTCCCGAATCTACACTCTTAGGGCCTGTTCGGTAAAAAGTTACCGGTAAAAGACATCGCAATATTCCCTTATTTGGAAGGAGAAGTCGCAAAATTCATCATCAGCGAGCCACAAAACACGCCAAAATTATTGTGCTCCTTCCATATAAGGAAGACTATCACTATATCTTTTACCGGTAACTTTTTACTGAACAGGCCCTTATTGTTGCTTATATTTCGCCGAGGTGCTGCAGCTCTCATTCACATCATGACATATTTGCTCTCCTCTAGCAACAAGCTGGGTTCTTCGAGACATGATGGGTTGAATCAAATGTTCCGCATCTGAATAACGGGTAATTGAGGTGAATATGCCCAATAATCAATCAGGCGATTCGGTTTTGCCCATCTTCCTGCTACTTTATCTAGAAGATATATCATGTTTTTGGATGTGGGAGGGGTACACCGTGCCGGTGAGGGGTGAGCATTCCAAGGGTTTTCCCTGGAATTCACTCGAGGGTGCGGTGAAGTGAGTTTGTATACTTCATTCGAGCACCTGTCATGTTCTGGCTCAGCTAGTACCACTAGTACCTGATAATCAAAAGCAATACGCGGGAGGCTAGTCAAGTGATGAGTCATCACTTGTCTCGAAAGACATCTGTCCATGCTGTTGAATCTGGACTACCGGATATATGGACTGTTGTATCGGGCCGCATCTATGCTTCAATTGTTTTACTATAATCTATGCTATTCCTAGTCACTCCTGTTATAGTAGCTACAGCCACCTCTGTATAGTATATAAGTAGCTCTGTATCTACATACAATACCAGTACTTTTACTACTCTTGTTGCTGCCTCTAAGCCTATCTCCAGGTGTGCTAGTCTGTCCCATGCTGCCACTGCCTACTGTAGTATCAGTTTCAATTAAACTGAGCCGGACTTGGCCAGCCCTCAAAAAACTGACTTAAACTTGTTTAAAATGAGCTATGGTACACTGCTACTGATCTAGGTTGTGCTACCCAGTGCATTTAATACTTAAGTAGTTTAAACCAGTTTTACCCCGTGAAACAAAGACTTCAAAAGTGAGTGGAAAACCAGATTAATGGGAAGTCGAAACAAGATCAGATACGAGCGCCAAAACTAAATCACGTTCTTCGGCTAAAATTCTAAGGAGGGGAAACTTGATCTAAATGCCAACTAGTTCTTGCACATGGGGTAAAAATGGACATGATGGTGAGATCGGGGATTGAATTCAGATTGTGGTCTCCGGAGTCCAAAGTGGTGACACTGGTGCTCTCGCAATGGCTCCCGAGTCCTGACCCTTAAAACCCATCCGTTGTCCTAATACAACCATATCAACGATTAACTCCGTGAAAATTGCGATTCTACTTGATGGCGACTCACCAAAGTCTACAATGCTAGTGTTGGTCTGGGGTACAGTGGTAAAATACTGTCCTAGGGGGCGCCACTCGTTCTAGCATCGATATCCTCAGCCTTATATTGCCTGGTCCTTTGGAGTTGCTTTGCTCAAGCTTCTAAATTCTTGTTCCATCCAATGGTGAGTTGGGCTCGTGGGGTTTTGGCGCCGGGCAGAAATAACGCCAATTGGGTGGGGGAACAGAGCGGAGTAGTGGCACTAACTTGGTGGTAGTGGTTACTGGTTAAGTGCATATGGCACGGCACTGGCGTTTCCATTGTTCTGATTGTAATTCGAGTATCTCGTGGCTTCACGTGGGCCACGTGAAGCCACGTGACGTGGCAATGTTATTGTGGCACCAAATGTCTCGCCCTTAATCAGGCTCTTCCT
The DNA here is from genome assembly GCA_029532415.1 of Marasmius tenuissimus. Classification (NCBI taxonomy): domain Eukaryota; kingdom Fungi; phylum Basidiomycota; class Agaricomycetes; order Agaricales; family Marasmiaceae; genus Marasmius; species Marasmius tenuissimus. The sequence goes on along the minus strand of JAQOTA010000035.1, from coordinate 473,453 downwards.
CCTACCATCACCAGCACCCACCAAGTCACCGTCTATCCTAACTCATGGGGTCCTAACCTACTATTGCTGGAAGACTGTATTTCTATGTGCCGGGCCCGGATACTACCTCAACTGTGTGAGTCTACATTGTTGCTGTCTAAATCCCGCTCATGTCTGAAATGAAGTCAACATGCCACTGCTTTGAGCACCTCACATTCTTATAAGAGGAACCCGTTGTGTACTTCTAGGTTGCCTGACTTTCTTTGGCATTGGCTTTTGTCCACAAGTGTTGTCCTGGTGAGCCCCTCAGATCTCGCCACTCGCTGCTTTGAAAAAAAGTTTACCAGGATGTTAAACTCAATAAGCTCCTCACAGACACAGAGAGAAGTTTTTACCTTTTCCTACTCATTCAAGCCCTTTCAAACAAGTTTAAACTGTGATTACCGTGTTTAATCCTGTTCATTCCATTTTCAATCCCTCTGTTGTAGTGTTTTAATACCTTCTACCCTGTCGAAACAGGTCTAAATACATTCATCATGTCTTCCATTCATCGAGTTTATTCAAATTTAAATGTGCTCTGTTACGGTCTCACGTTCACGTAGTTCAATCTGGTTTTATTGTTGTTTCATGTTTGAGCCCTTCTGGAGGGTCGTGTATACGCTATAACATGTTCAGTCTCGTCCTGTTTAAACGGGATTATGGAGGTTTAATGGCCACCGGCCGAGTCCTACGTGGTTTAATCAAAACCTATCCGGATTTTCCCACTGCGTGGGCAGGACCTCTGCCTCAACACATGCAACGAGTGGGGATAACTATAATGAGTTAACTAGCTTGCTTTTGTTTACGAATCGCTCTAACTGGGATTTTGATCATGTCTCAGGTCAGCCCGTTGATGGTTCTCACGCTCCCGTAACAATAACCGGATAGGTCACATAACAAGGTTAAATGAGGTTTAACTGAAGTCTCCGCGAAACCTCTTCAAGTCAATGGTCAATACTGAGTTAAAGCTCTTGCCTGCTGTGCCAGACCCCCATTGATAGACTTCGAATATACCCGTCGTGTTGTTGTAGACAACACAGATCCCTGAATTACATACGACACTGACACATTGAGCTTTGATGCATCAAACTCTGGCAGCCATGGGATATTGGGTGATTCCTATAACCAGACTATAAAGGGGACGAATCCAGCAATTGCAAGTCTTACGCGTCAATTTAAGGGTGAGTTGTAGATGTTATGTTTCATCAAACACAACGTAGCTTACCCTCGTGCCCATCGCTGTTTTGTAAGGCGTCTACGTTCAAGCAAGGGGTGCAAAGTTGTATAACAGCAAAGTCTCTCGCACTCACTACGGACCACGCGCTTGGTGAACTTCACCTTTTCAGCCACCATGATAAAAGGTCACGTTTGCCGCGAATTCAGGCAACTTGAGCTGGAAAACGAGGTGATTAGAACCCTTAAACTGAGTGTCGCTTGTCCGGCAGAAAAAAAAACCGAAAATTGGGTTGGACTCACGTCTTGCAAAAATTGAGATCACCATCATTGACTATTTGCGTGCTTGAAGATTGTCATTCTTTCTTGAAGTGGTGTTCACTGACAGCAAACAAATACAAAGAAAGCGTGTGAGCAGGACTATACAAGGTTTCCTAATTATAAAACATTGATGCTATATGTACCGAAGCCATGAATGAGATGGCATCCCAGTTCTGTGACCATGGTGATTGATTTGAGGATCCAGAAACTTCTTTTAAGTTGAAATCCCACAGTGTGAATCAGTCATTCCTCTTTCTTTCCTGAAATATCAATGGCAGATCTTCAATACCCCCACCGAGTTGTTGTGGATGACACAGATCCCCAGATACAATATTAAACCAGTACTTGGAGCCTTGATGTAAAAAGTTTTGACAGCTATGGGGTATGGGGTAATCCCTATAACCAGACCATGAAGGGAACAAACTCTGCTTCAGCAAGTTTTACATTTACGTTTGAGGGTGAGTTGAATTGGCACATCTTGCTTGAAGTCATGAGACTTACATTCATGTGGAAGGCGACTACATTCAGGTGAGGGGTGCAAAGGACAATCACAGAATTCCTCGCCCTGACAACTCCACTACCGACACACCAGATCTTCTTCCAGAATATACCTGTCAGGTTGACAACATACCTATGAAGACCATCGAGTATCCTCACTCCATCTCACAAACCACCAATCTTGTTCTATGTGAACAAGGTCACCTTCCCAAACGGAGGCAGACTTTGAATATCACTGTCACTGTGAAAGATACACATACACAGGTGTTTTGGCTGGATTCTATTGAGTATGCCCCTCTCGATAACACAACTCCAACAAAGCAAGTAGTGAAGGTGGATTCAAGTGATCCAAGTTGTTTCTATCATAACAACACTGGAGATTGGGAGGCTCATGACTTGAGGGGGGTCAGGGTGAATGAGGTGAATACAACTGAAGCTAAGGGGGCAACAATGACATTCAGATTCAATGGTGTGTTACTAATGTTAACTGTTTTACTCTTGATATCAATATATCAAGCAGGAACAGCTGTATCGCTATATGGTGGTAACTTTGAAGGAGGAGACCTGTTTGGGTTTGCAGAAACTCCTGGTTATTACTCCATTGATAATGGAAAATCTGTTCCCTTCAAGATATCAGGATCCAAACCTTTCTCTTCTGATCAGAATGCCGATGAGGGCTGGTCCCACCAACACCTCTTACCACAAGTCAAATTGGTGGTGAGGGAGAGCATGAAATGGCCATTATTTACTCTGGAACTCAAACCAACACCAGTCCTCCCCAATGGATGGAAATTGACTATTTTTATGTGGCAAACATTGGGACACAGGTGCAGGTCAACAGCAGCTCACCATCACCTGTTCCAGAGGTTGAGGGAAAAGCGACTGGCAGCGGGGTGCCTGTTAGAGCAATTGTAGGTGGAGTTGTGGGTGGCATATTTGGGCTCATTGCACTTGCTGGACTGGCCTGGTTTGTGATGAGGAAGTGGGAGAGCAGGAGCAGGAACTCTGTCAGTTCGGACAATGGCCACAGTGACATGGCTGACCGTTGGACGAGTGAACCTCTACCAGATTCCCGAATCAAGGGGATTGGAGCAGGTGAAGGCGTCCCCGTAGATGCGGGTCTGGCAAATTTTGTGGATATGAAGCGAGCACAGCGAGAGGTAGTCAACGAGCAGGCTGGCTACGAGCAGGATAGTGGACTTCGCTATGGCACAAGTCCTTTGCCGGGAGCTGCCACTCGGTTACCCCCTATCTACACGCCGGAGTAGGCTATCCTTCGCTCCGGTTCTCAATCTGATATTGGACAAGTATTGTATTCGTATTGTGTAATGGAATATCATTATCGGTAATTCAGACGCAGTCGTGTTTTGATACGACAATGTCCGCCGAAGAGCTAAATATTACGAGCGTGAAAATAAATCGAGACATTTCACGCAGATTTCTGAGTACTCGTAGCCTCTAACAATGGACTGTCTCACGCTAGGGAGTCCCTGCGTTCTGTTTTGGCTTACAGCCGAATATTCAGAGCTTTGATGTGTAATCCGTTTACTTTTACCCTCCCGCAACTTGGTCCAGCGACCTGTGCTAAGTTGGTGAGGCTCCTCGGATTTTTTGCCGCCGGCGAGGGGAAAGCGGGTGCTTCCAGAATCCACGTGCAACCTCCAATGGCCTGTGGATATTGTGCAACGCCGGCTCCGAATTAAACTCATGGAATATCGAAGACACCTTGGGAATCACTCAAGGAAGCGTGTCGAGGTCCCCTCCATCGTGGAAATCGGAGTCGCTGTGATCATGTGTAAAGATGGTGAACCTCTTCAATGGGTTGATAGGCGCTCAATGGAAATGATGATAGTAATGAAGATCAAGGATATCGGCCAGATTGCTTGCGCGCCTGGTCATTACCAGATTGTGTTACGTCCGCATCTAAAAGACTCGAAGTCCTACTGAAGACTCTTCTCAGACCCAGTCATGTTGGTGGTAGCCGGCAAAAGATACTGAAGATCTGTTTAGCGATCAGAATCTACTCGGGCTGCCGGTTTTTCGGTACGCTCGCATCACCATCTACCGTCCATCACCAGCTACTGGCAGTGTAGACCTTGTAGGCCGTGTCACTTGGAGATCTGCACTCTAAAAAAACTCCTAAGAAGCTACCGCTTAGAAATCTAGGTATTGTATAGCCTGCAGTCACACTCCGTGTCGTACTCCACGGAAGAGAATTCAACTGTTCCAACCGAACTGTAATTGTTTGTGAGGAATACGAAGCACGCGTGAGGCTATTCTATCAACTTTCATGTTTCCCTAGAAACCATATCTATCTATCTATCTATCCATCTACTAGACCATCAAGATTTGTCCCGAGCATAGAGTGATGAACGTGATGGTCATGATGAAGCCTGGGAAATGATCCAAATTTGAGACCTAGGATTAGTATTTCAGGCAGAATAACAGTATTGAAATGTTGACTAGTACGCATCCCCTCCAACAGCCTCTGAACTATCGCTTTCATTCATTGACCAGAAGTCACCAATGGTAGATCCGGAGTTGGATTATCCCCGCCGTGTCGTCGTTGACGACACAGATCCTCGAATAATTTATGACAAGCCCGACGAATGGGACTGGAATGGATCCCAGTTTAAAGATGATGGAGTACTTGGGCAACCGTATAACAACACTATGCGGGGAACGCGGTTGAGAAATGCAAGTTTCGCGTTTACCTTCGAAGGTTGTTTTACAGTCTTATAAATTAGCGGCTTGACTCATTCTAATCTTATCTCAATGAAAGGCGACTTTATTCAGGTCAGAGGTGCCAAAGATAATGCGAGAATCAGCCGAAATCCGAAGGATCACAAGTACGACTCGCTGGATCTACTTCCAAAATACACCTGCCAGATCGACGACAACCCCATTGAGTCTAACAACTACAGCGAGTATATGTATTTCAAAACCAACCTTGTTCTCTGCCAGCAATCCCGCCTTTCGAGAGCAAATCACACACTGACAATGAACATTACTGTGGACAATCCCAGCACACAGGTGTTTTGGTTGGATTCGATTGAGTATTCCCCCTTGGAATACGGAAACTTAGAAAATGAGGTGTTGAAGGTGGACTCGAGCGATCGGAAGAGCTGCATATATCACAACGAGGATCGTAACTGGCAGGCTTCTCGCGGAAATCTCAGCTATATTAACGTGACAGACGTACCGGGTGCAACAATGTCTTTCAAGTTCAACGGTGCGTTCTGGATGTGCCGTCCTGATAACTTAGCTCGTTGAATTGTTTTATCCGTCGTCAGGAACTTCAGCAGCGCTTTATGGACTTATCGGTAGGAATGCAGAAAACAGCTCCTTCCCGTCCTTCTTTGAGCATACCTCCGGCTATTACCGCATCGACGACGGTGAATCAAAAAACTTTGATATCCCTGAGTCAAGTCCGCCACCATCTGAATCAGGGAACTATATCGCAGTTTGGTCAAACCAGCTTCTCTTCAATACTAGTCCAATTACTAGTGACGGGGAGCACGAGATAGTCGTTTCATATTCTGGAAACCACAGCGGCACAGGCTCACCACAGTTCCTTGCCATTGATTATTTCCTTGTGACGAACGAGGGGGCTCAGTTAAACACCAGCACACCAAAAGATCCTGTGCCGTCTCAGCTGGCAGCGGACGTGATTGGGCCTAATAACAAGGCCCGTATCGGAGCAATCGTAGAGGGCGTTGTCGGCGGTCTACTTGCTGTCGTAGCATTTTCATGGTTAATCTGGTTCATGATGAAGAGGCGCGGGAGAAGGTCCGGGAGTGGAGGCGCTTTAGAGGACGAGGAATTGCTTGTGTCACCGTTTGATGCTTGGGGAGACGAGCCACCCCTCAGAGCTCAAACTGCACCAAGGAAGTCGGCAGGATTCCTCGCAAATCTCGTACGTGGTATGAGACAAACTCGGCAAGAAAGGGATAGTGGCTATAGAGAGATTGTAGAAGTTCCTGCGGCAAGTGCCTCAGCAGTGCCGCCACCCTACACGGCTCTCTAGTTCCAGACTATTACTTTCAATTTGCTGGAAGTTGGCTTGCTCTGTTTTGTTTTCTCTATTTCTCCGGGCGCTCTTACTACTCTGTTGGTTTTCACAAGTAGAGAGGCTCACTCCTGGTGCATTTTGTAGTATACTGGTACCTCATATTCATTCAATAACCGCGCCAGATCTTTGTATGCGGACATAATCGATTTTTGTGGTAGAGTGGCATCGTGGGACGATGTCGGGTGATGTCGTCGACCTACACTCCGGTGGCGATGCACCCTGCTTTCCTCTGAACCTCGATGACGACAACCGTCGACGACGACTCAGCTCGCTGTTTATGTTTCTGCCACCGACCAGCGGGTGAGTGGACATCGATTGGACTCGCTCCCTTAACTCGTTCTGTGGTCGATCCAGGCAGTCTGCTCTCTTGCGTTCACCCCCATCATACCAGATATATCTATGGATAGTAAACCTAATAATCGTGCGTCTACTGCATCTCAGACGCTCGAATCTGTTGCTGATATATTCTCCAGAGTATCTCCAGGACCGATATGCGGGATTGCATACTGAAGAATGGAAGCACGAAAATGCCACAATCCGCACATCGATATCCCGGTCTGCCGTTGCATGCATTTTGGTTAATCCAAATGACATTGCAATGTCAGAGGTGGGTTAATCAGGATTAATCAGGATTAATCCCTATTAATTCTATTCATCTCACATGGTGATGCATTACCAGGACCACCTACTGACCTGAGTGAATTACCCCAGTAGGGTCTTGTCGGAGCGGATTAATCCATGGAAACACACACTTTGTGATTGAGGGTTAACTCACGCAAGGATTGATCCCTATTGATCCTGTTCACCTAAATGTGCATCATCGGGATCACCTACTGACTGAGGTGGATTAGCCCAGTAGGGTCTTATCCGAGAGGATTAATCCCCGAAATAACACACTTTGTGATTGAGGGTTTAACTCACGTATCACAACTGGTTAGCCAGCTCAACCAGTTGGGTTGACTCGCACATTGAGCTTGGGTTAGCTCGGTCTCTAGTGGGATTAATCCGTTTTAGTCGAGGTTGAAGACGTATTAACCACTTTGTTATACACAATTCCGCTAAATAAAGACGAGATTAACACTTTTTTTCTGATTTTTGGGTCAAAAAAGGCGCAATAGGTAGGCATTTTGAAAATGGTGGTGGTCAGCATTCAACAAGAATGTAGATAGATATCTACAAGATCACATCTATGGATCTGCTATCCGGTCCATACAAGCTCTGCCTCATAACTCCCAAATTGGCTCGGTGTTTGGACGCCGACAATCAAAAAATTTGTTCAGATCCTCGTTCTCCCCTAGCCAAGTACCTCCTACCGACTCAAACTAAGAGTTTGCATCAGAGGCCATGGACTTATACATCGTCGCCTTTTGAATGGCATACACCCGATAAGCGTTAAAGGTCGATGAGAAACCCTCCGTACTGACAGCCACTTTGTATCTTGATAAGGCCTGACCTGGCGGCACGGTGAAGAGGTTGCGCCAGTACGTCGACAACTTCTGGAATGACCTCGAGAAGCGGCAGAACTCGGAGACGGTACCAGTGCGTGAATTCTCGCCCATCTTTCGACTTTTCGATGGCTGACCACATTCCACTAGTTGATTCGGACTCAGATCCCCAAAGCAAGGGGTGTCACCAAAAAAAATTTTATATATGATCTTCCCATACGATCTTAAGGCCCTTTGCGACCCCCCCTCCCCCTCCCTCCTGCCATTTTGGGAAAGTAATTCCCACAGTCACATGCCCATCCCACCTGTCAAACACGTCCTGACAATGTATCTTCTCATCCAAATCAGTGCTAATATTACTCAAAGATTTCTAAGAGCCTCTGAATACAATAGGACTCAAGTGGTTTGCTTGAGAGAATTCCATGTTTGATAGGAAGGCCTGAAACACAGACTCCAAACTCCGGCATACCTTCCGAGTTCGGCAACCTGTACAGTTCACACCAGATTTTGCAGCCGTTTGCATATCCCTAGAATAATTTCGCACGACCCCACATACTTGATCTGTTTACTTCCAAACAACTCCACGTGAGCAAACTCAATTGGATGACGCGTCGAGACGCGTCGCGACTCGCGGCTCATACTGTTCAAGCACTCTCAATCTGACAAGGAACCACACCGTTGACCAGTTTTGTTTCTTCATCTCGTTCTGAAAGCTTCACCGAGCGAATAATGGATGAAGGCCACTGGGATTCTACTCGAGAACTGAGGTTCTGGCCATGTGCGATTGTTTGGCCATAAACAGATCAACTGTGTGGAGTCGTGCGAAATTATTCTAGGGATATGCAAACGGCTGTGAGACAAAAACATATAGGTTTCGGCCTTTTTGGCCGTCTACTACATTCTCTAGCCTCCAAGCACTCTTAATGAGTGTCAAAAGGTCTTGAAAGGGCTCCCTAGACCCCCTAAGGTCCGCTCGAGGGGGGGTCACTTTTTGACCTTAAGGGCTCGGGGACCCCCCCTCCCCCCCTACCCCATATGACCGAGATGTCCGGGTGACACCCCTTGCCCCAAAGTATCATCCTGTCCGATATACACATGGATGCCTCAGCTCCACCTTCTTCTACAGCAATCACGTCACCTCCACGTCGCACAAGGAAGCCGAAGTTCAACCCTTCGACGAGTTCCGAAAATTCTGGCCACCACCCAACCACTCGGTCCCGATCCAGAATCATAGAACCTGCCTCGAAATTGGAGGCTCAGGCCCCAAAGGTAGTACAAATAGGAAGGTCCGGAAAAGGGCAATGGTAGTATGGTACTATATCGAGGAAGATAGCAACGCCGAATTTACTAAGGAGGCTAGGGGTATTGATAGTGAGGTCGATGACCAGGACTCCGGCTAAGATAATATGTCCGATGTCAAGTGGTGTATTTGATTGTGATCGCGTTTGCCCTACATCTTTTATCTCCACTAAGCTTAAATTGACTTTCATTCTCCCGTTATTTTAGGCTATGTTCATAACTAATAAAACTAATAATCGCGTCCCTGTTCTTCACTGACTTATAAATCAGTCAGTGGTGCTTTGAATACCTTCGGGCAGAGATTTTGGATGAGCTGAGTATTCGTTGCGGGGTTAATCCTCGTGGTTAGCCCGTAGGTAAATTAGATTAATCCACTCGGTCGAAGGTTAATACGTGGTGGGTGAATGAAATCAATCGGCTCATTGAGTTAGGTTGATCCAGGAGTCGTCGGGGTTAATTCAAGCTGGGTGAATCTAATTCACCCTCAAGGGTCAATACGTGGGTGAATGGAATTAACCAGCTCATCGAGGCGGGTTAATCCACTAGTCATTGGGTGAAAGGTTCTATCATATCTAATTTGGCGTTAATCCAACCCGGGTGAATCTGCTTGTATATCAGGTTTTTATGAGTGTTAAAATGGGAAAAAAATAAATTGCCCCCCCGACCTAACTTGGGTGTCCCCCCGTAGTATACGACCTTGTGAATCATTACCGGGGGGGGGGAAGATATTTTTGCGCGGGGGGAATGACCCGGTTCCGCGGGGGATTTCTGACATCTCCGCTTAGGCGCCTACCTGTTTCCCACACGTCTCCCACCCCTTCAGGTGCATCCTACAGGTCTAAGGATTGTGACAGCCAAGTAGCTAACAATCCTGCGTGGCTTTGACTCTTCCACAGCAATATCATCAAAGACAGGGTTTCAATCAGTGGCATGGTTAAAATTACTTGATTGTATGAATAGCTATGCTAGTACAATACGTACAATATTGCCAAAGGAAGGAATGGCGGTAGACAGTGAGCAGTTGTATGTACAGTATAGATGAGATCAGGCTAGCGAGTGACAACCAAATGAAGGTATCACCATTGACTAAAATGACTGGATGGTAGGGAAAGAGCGTAGTGTTCATGCAAGATCATTAACCAAGAAATACGTATCATCTAGAATCTAACATCTGGGATGTAGCCTTTGTAAGGATCATAGATGATTGTTGAATCGTTCATAGCAACCAGGGGCAAAGAGGCGTGCTCAGATACAGAAGCCATGGAATGAAACATTGCTGATACCTCAATATCTTCCTGCTCAGTGTCAGTGTTGTTGTACGTTGGAGGGTTGTGCACATGGCCTGGACTGTGGATGTTGGAGCCACCACCCAAGCGGTCTTCCAAGTTGGTGCTGATGTAGGTGACTGGCTCGGTGACTGGCTCTGTATGGAAGAGTCGTTAACAGATATCTCAGAACCACATAGAAATTGGAATGTCTTACTGTGCTTCCTCAGCTTGTGTGATGGCTTGGCAGCTACAACCTCAATGTTAGCACTTGACACATCTGATGAAGATGAGCTACTATCTGATTCCATTCCATCATTGTCAATGGAACTGTAATCACGTTCCACACCACTTGAAGAGAAATCTGCAATACTATCGTGTTCCTCCTCAATGACCTGGGTGTAAGACTGTGAGGCAGGTAGGGGTCTCTTGGAAGGTTTGCCCCAGGACTGAAGCACGTCCTGGCTGATAGCTGAATGGGTCACTAGATAGTAACAGGCATTGGTAGGTATAAGGGCGATGGTAGTATAGAATGAGCAACTGACCAAAGTATAGTGTGTGATTAATGGCTGAATCCTTTCCTTTGCTTCTGTCTGGACAGAGTCTACACAGATACTCGGCAAAGGTAGGGGTTGGATACTCCAGCGCCCCGGCTGAGATCTCCAGCCCACGCCGTCCTGCACTGACAAGAGGTATCAACTGTGGCAGATACTGTTGGTGCTCTGGAGACTCCCCTGGAACAAAATTCTTGTTGGGAACATCCTCGAGGGAGTGGAGGTATTGAATCAAGTTGGGGAGAAATGGGCTGAGAAAGTCAAGTACATCATCAGCCTCCAGATCAAGAGGCAGATTCCAAGGCCCATCTTTCATATCACAGACAGCCGCTAATTGTCTCTGCCGAGCTTTCTCAAAGTCCGCAGGGGAAGGTGTTGGTTTGCTGCCAGAGGACGAGGACTTGAATACGAATTCCAGTTCACCCTGTATTAGTACCAAGTAAAATCACCATTGATCAAAAATAAATCAACCATCACAATACTGAAAACACGAACCTTGACCTTCTTTCTCTTGCAGCCATCGGGGAACACAAAGACTCTTCCAAATGCAAAAGTTTCAGGAACCTGTATTGCAATGTTATAAGTAAATATACATGGTCCAGTAGAACATATGTACTTACTGCACGAGCTTTGCCTTTGCGGCTAGAAGAACCAGCAGCAGTAGACTTCTTACTGGTAGCCTGGCTTGGGCGATAGCCGGCTTTACTTTCATCTTCTGCAGCATGGAATGATGACTGGTTGGCCCTGGCAAGCAGGCAGTTGATAGTCTCTGATTTGGGTTTGGGCTTCTTAGTCGGAGGTTGGAATTCGGCGTCAGAGTCCAGAGCACTATCCCTGTGTTGGCCCCTCTTTCGCTTTGGTTGAGTGCTTGACATGGCAGAAAGAGGGCAATGGGAGTCCAGATAGGAGGAGTAGAGGAAGTAGAGGAAAGGAAAAAGGATAGTGATGGGGGGAGAGAAAAAAAAAGAAAAGAAAAAAAAGTGAAAGAGAAAGGGAAAGAGAGAGAGAGAGGGAAACAATGGATGGACTGTTGCAAAACGAGTAGTTTATTAGTTATCTGGATTGATACACAGTACATCTGGTAAAGCCACACTAATCCATCTATGGCAATGATCATTCAGACTCATTATTTTCCTCTAATGAAGCCTGCATGAGAATGACTCCCCTAACCCATCTTTTTGCACGATGGTGCCAAACATGAGGTGGGAGTGTTACCTTTAGTTTTTTCCCCTGCTTTTTACCTGAGACAGGAATTTCTTTGTTCAATGGGTAACCCTCTCCAGGTGAATACTCATCATTGTATACTCCCCATCTCCTGGGCACTGTTACTTCATTCATCCTCTCCAGTGAGCCCAAAAAGTCAGCACAAAGTTGTGGCTGATCTTCAAAAGGATCTTGATGATGTGGGACTTTAATGGGGGGGGTGATTCAGTTGCAGATTGAGCACTGTTAACTGATGTCAACTATGCTGCTAATTCATATAGGTGTTCAAACTCATACCTTAATCGAGGCTGTGTCCTCTTAGTTGTTCTCCGTGTATGAATACAATTGGAAGGAAAATTAGGAAGGAGGGTCCATATCTGAGACTTGCACTGGCAGTAAATTGTAGGGTGTGTTTTGTGTTTCTTGTTCTCCAGGAATAATTCTAGATATGCTCCTGGGCTAAGAAATGTTGGTGGTGCCACAGCTGTGCTGTTCTGTATAACCTCTGTTGGATTATTGAGTTATTCATTCCTGAAAAACTACAGAAACCAGCAATAGTATAGTGAACTCATGGTGGTCAATGAATAACTTTGTAATAGGATCCAATTCTACTGGCATCTCTTGATGAAGTGATGTCCACAATGAGTCACCAAGGACCAAATGACCAAGGTTGGCCTTTGACACTTTCAGGGCACATTTGACATGTTCAGGTTCAAGAGGATCAAATAGCTCAAGATCAGAATCTCCTCATTTCCAGGTTCAAGGCTGTTTTCCCAAACTGGAGAGTTCATTCTACAGGAATTGTATGTATCAAAGCTAAATATGACATAGAGAAGACATACCCTGAAATTCTGGACCAGCTCATACTCCTGGTATGTACACCGTGATTTGTTCTGTGCATACACAGTGAGGAAGCCAGCATACTCCTCACGGTGTGCAACCGTTGGTGCAAGGACTGTGCCATACATGGCAGGTCGGATTAACTGCCTAGACCAATATCAATTTGTAGACAAGAAATCAGGTTGATAGTGACCATACCAGAATTTGTCATCATACATTCTTGCCACAAATGTATAGAAAGCGAGGATCAATCTTGCAACACAGGACAGGTTCATGAAAACCTCTGTTGCAAGTAACAATGGTAATATTCCAGCCATCCGGAAGATTTCACTCGTTGTATAAACACCTGCCCCATGCATCACCCGGCATTCCCGAAATGCAGTGAAAGCAAGCTTGACTCCACTTCTGTCACCATTACCATTCATGAACTCTTCCTCAATCCAAGCTGCCATTGCCTCAAGAAACTGAGGGTAGTCATGAAAAACATTGGGAAGCTGATCGATGTCATCCATTGAAGTCCACCAAAGCAGCTAATGTAAGCTGTAAGCTCCAATCAATGAGTAGACATAGAGAGAAAACCTTGAAAAGCAGATGTTTTGTTGTGAATGTGAGAACATGAGTCTCAAACTCAATTGCGAGGCCAACCTTGAAAGCATGGTCCTGAATTGAAGAGTAAAGACAAACTGTTAATAGGTGGAGACACTAAACAATACAAACATTTTTGTGGACTCTTTTAATGACATCCCATTGCTCCGAGCTGTAGAGTTGAGGAGATGGATGAAGCAAGTATTGAACCTAACAGATTGAAATAAGCAATAGAGATATCCAGGCTCATGAAAAATAAAATCACCTTCAATATCACACCCCCAAGGTCCACAACCATCGAATGGTCTGTCCCAGATATTGATTGGGGTTCCTGTACTTGTAGCCCCTTCAAGAGTTCAGTTGAGGTTAGCTTTTTCCTGGATTTGAGATATTGTTGTCAGAGGATAGGGGGATACAGCCGCTTTTGATTGCTCTTGGGCCCTCGTTCAAGTTTTGATCCAGGTCCAATCCTATCAACATACCCACATCTGGCAGGTGTATTCACTCCCTCTTTTGCTGCCTCTTTATTGGTATAATCTGCCCACAAGTCAACAACATGAAGCGGAGCACCCCCGTTTGTCTCTTGAACAACAACTTACCCTATGCTCCAACAGTAGGGATTCACAAATGTTGCAGCAACAAAAAAGAGTAGATGGTAGTGGTCACTGGACAAAGAGCATGTGATACAGCTACCATGATAGCAAGCAATGAGCTGGGACTGAGGCATACATGCTACATCAATGAGGCACAAAAGAATCACCAATATCAGTACATGATGTGGAGTTAGGTGATAGGTGCTTAGCACCTTATCTGTAATGATATCACTGTAGAAGAGTCAAAGCCACTCAGAAATGTTAGCTACTTGGCTGTCACAATCCTTATATGTATTAAAGGGTTTCCTGATACTTAGCTTGGCTTAGAAGACTAAGCCTGACCTGTGGGATGCACCTGAAGGGGTGGGAGATGTGTGGGAAACAGGTAGGCGCCTGGGCAGAGATGTCGGAAATCCCCCGCGCACAGGAATATCCCCCCTCCCCACGGTAATGATTCACAAGGTCATATACTACAGGGGAACAGAAAATTGGTCTGGGGGGGAAAAATAATATTTTCCCATTTGGACACTCATACTATACTTTTCCCTTCCCCCCCCGTTATTCCTGACAATTTTATGTGTTTCTGCAGGGGATTGTGGCATGTTAGCTGGGCACCTAGATATCCTCCACATATTTCCCAATGCTCAGGTGCGTCCCACAGGCCAGGCTCAGTAATCTAAGCTAAAGTAAGTATCATATCACTCTTTTGTACCTAATAGGACTATGTGTGTTTGATATCTAACATTTCCAAGCTGTTCTGACACCCTTACAGTGACATTCATGTTGAGCCAGCATAGTTAAAGTGCACAGTGGGTATAACAAAGTAAACCTCACATGGGTAATACACAGAGTGTTCTTGTAGACTTGAGATGCTTGTGAAGAGGTGATAATCAAGTGGATTGTCCTAAGGCTTAAGGCCTTGGAATACCAGCTTTTATACACAAGTTTCTGTACATTAATTACAATAGTATGAAATTACTACTAGAAGTAGGTATTTAGCCAATACTAATGAGTCTTTTGTCCGTTGTGCCTCGCACTTTGGACTATAAGCATCATACTTGATGCAACTACATATGTAGTAGATATCTACAGTGTCATTTGTGAAGCAATAACTACGTAGATACATTCTTGCATGAGAGCGCAAGTGTTCCTAGAGGCGTAGCTCTATAAATAGTGTGACGCATAAACAACACGTCAATATGTATCACATGATATCCATCATGTTCAACACTCCTCCTCACCAAGTTCACCATGCAAGATTGTGCTTAGTGAAAAGTTAATCCTAAAGATTGCCTGAACAATTCAAACTTTGTTCTGCCAAGATTCTTCATAAGAAGGTCTGCAGGCTGTTGAGCAGTCTCAACAAAGTATATTTTAACTTTGTTTTCTTCAACTGCTCCCCTAATAAAATGATACCGATTATCAATGTGTTTTGTCCTTTTATCAGTAGCTTTATTGCTGCTGAGGAAGATAGCACCTTGATTGTCACGGACACATGGTATCAATTTAATGGGAAAGTTTAATTCGTTCAACAATGACTTCATCCAACATGCCTGACGTGTGCAGTCAGAGAGAGCCATATACTCTGCTTCTGTGGATGATAATGCAACAGTTTTTTGTTTCTGAGAAACCCAACAAACTGGTGCATCAGCAAGCTTTACGATATATCCAGTCTGTGATTTACAATCATCTTTATCAGTTGCCCAATCAGAGTCAGCAAAGGCAATCAATCCATGATTTGATTTCCCATCGTAAATTAGTTCATACTTTGCAGTGTGAACTAAATATTTCACAATGTATAAAGCCTTCTGTAGGTGTTCCTCACTAGGATTCACACCATATTGTGACATTTTGATTACAGCAAAAGAAATATCTGGACGTGTTCTGAGTGCCAGATAAAGCAAAGATCCTATCACTGATTGGAATCTATGCCTAATCTCGGGATTAACCTTCCCTTGATTTTGGGTAGGATTACAACCATCAGGCAATGGCGTATATGCCGTTTTGGCATTCAGAACTCCGAATTTACGAATTATCTTATCAAGATAGTCCCGCTGATGAAGGATCAGTGTGCGGTTCTTCTGATTACGAGTAATTTGCATTTGTAAGAATTTTGTAGGCTCGCCTAAATCTCGGCATTCCCAGATTTTCATGAAATCGCTTTTCAGTCTATTGACTAGGTTGCGATCTGGACCCATAGACAAGGCATCATCAACATAAACTACAGCAATAACCATATTGCCATTCTTGTTGAAGACATACGCCAGCATCAGATAAGCATCGTTTGAATCCTAGACATTTCATGGATTCAGTACATTGACGCCACCAGGCTCGAGATGCCTGTTTTAATCCATATAATGCTTTGTGTAACCTCCAAACCTTGCTGGAGTCCTCAACGAAGCCTTCAGGCTGTATATCTCCTCATCTAAGGCACCATACAGAAATGCTGTTTTAACGTCTAGCGCAGAGATCTCCCAATCTTCAAGCGCTGCTAGTGCCAATAGAAGTTGTACGGTTTCAAATCGTACTACAGGAGAGAACAACTCATTATAGTCTATCCCTTGTTTTTGCGAAAATCCTTTCGCAACAAGTCTTGCCTTTTTACGGCCATCAGACTTGATATCAAATACCCAGCGGGATTTAACCGCTTTTCGGCCTTTGGGTAGTGTAACCACATCAAAGACATTTCGATCTTTCAGTGATTGTAATTCCAGTCTGCATGCTGCTTCCCAAGATGGTCGTTCATCTTTAGGACGTTTCTGGACTTGTTTATATGTCCATTCACGAACATCATCATAACTACTGGCTTGAAGACCATATAGTTGATGACCGTTATTCAGCAAATAAACCAGGTAATTTACTCCCCCTTCCTGAGCAAGGTCGCGCATATCTTCATCTGTCTCCATAGGAGTGACTGGATCAGGAACCCTTACTGGTATTGTTTCAGGTTCATTTGTTGGATTTTTCTGACTTCTCCAGCGTGCTTCAGAATCAATATCGCGCTCAATTTCTACAGGATGCCTGTTTCCATAGATATTAAATGGTCGAACAGGTGGAAGTCTGGTTCTTGGTGGATTCCTTCTAGGAGCTGGTGGCTGATTTTGTATATTTTGCCACTCATCATAATCATCTTGACGAAAACTAAAAGGATTCGTCGCTCCTGAAGGACCAGCAGACCGTGGATCTGGACCATACTGATTAGGATTAGTACCGGAACCTTTCAGTGATCCGGGTCCATCAGTAGTTGGATGATAGCTGTTGTGCACATCATCGCTTTTATCATCCTGGTTCGGATCCATGGGAGGATCTCCCCCATGCTCATGATCGTCATCGTGAGTATTTGGTGGAGGTGGTGGATCAAATGAACTGTTATCATTATAATGATCCTCATGGCCATCATATGGGTATGATGGAAAGGGTATAGACCGGATAGGTTTGTCGGTTTTATCAAACTCTATGGATCTGGGCGATTCCTTTTGACATTTAGGAAACCAGTTTTCATCGAAAACTGCTTGTGGAGTAATGTACACTGAATTGTTTGTTGTACGAAAGAACCAATAAGCTATTTGCACAAAAGAACTGATAAGCTTTTGATCCGCTTTCATATCCAATGAATATCATTGCTTCTGAATGCGGGGAAAGCATGTTTTTACGTTTCGGCAGGTACACATAGGCACCACAACCAAAAGCTTAAAATATGAGACATTTGGTTTCTTTCCTTCAAACAATTCAACAGGTGTTTTAGACTTCCTCGAACGTATAGGACTTCTATTGTATATATGGACTGCTGTGAGAATTGCAAATTCCCACCAATTTTCAGGTGCACATGCCTGAAATCGCATAGCTTCAGATTTTTCTTACAGAGTATGATTAAATCTTTCAGCTCGTTCATTTTGTTCATGCACATTGGGCGAACCTCTATTAGGAAAAATTCCAAGAGAGTTATACCAGGCCCACTGTTCATTTGAAAAGAATTCTCCTCCTTGATCAAAGTGTACGTGTTTGACCTTTTTATTAGTCTGGCGCTCTACAAGAGCAAGCCAATTGCGTAGTTTTAGATCTGTATCACTCTTTTTACAGATTGGATATACCCATCCATATGAAGTTGCATCATCAAATAAGGTTAATGCATATTCGTTTTGATAATAAGAGCAGGTAGGAAATTCAATCAAATCACCATGAACTAATTTTAGAGGCTCCTTAGCACGTTTTGTAGAAGAAGGGTATGGTTTTGCAACCATTTTGCCTTTCGCACAACCACAACAAGGTTTATCTTCCTTAAAGATAGCCAATCTCTTTGGAAACCCTTTAACATTATCCTCTAGTTTCTCTAAGACTTTGGGATTTATATGTCCCATTCGTCTATGCCAAAGTTTGGAATCCTGAATTGAGAAAGATGCAATTGATGTGAAGGAAGCTTCTCCCACAAGAATCTTCGCGTTCATCCATCACAAATTATCTTCTCCATAGCTCGGATAAAAGCTCATGAGAAGAGAATTATCTTTCTTGCTCCGGATCAAAGTCTCTGGAGAATCCAGAACAGTATAGTATCCTATACTTCTGAATTTTCCGGCAGAAATTAAACGATGTGGGCTGTTGTTACATCCATGCATCTTACCCTGGTCTATCTCACCTGGTCATATCACGCTTGGCTAGTCACATCACTTCCAGACCCATTCCGGGTACTTCCGGGCTATTATTCTAGTCCATTCCAACACTATTCCATCCCCGGCACTCAACCTTCACTTCCGCACTTCAGTCTCTTACACCAAGTCCATCCCCGGAACCTCCGCCACTTCCGCCTCCGCTTCCGGGACTCTTTCCATTCTTCATTCTGACTTGTTCTGACTTACTTATCTCCGACTTCCGAGATATTCCCACACTCACTTATTCTATTCATATCTTCATTCCATCACGCACTTATTCATTTCCGGTTCATTTCCCTTCCGGTACATTTCTCCCCGTATTTGACTTCCATATGATACATCAACCTTTCCCGCACTTGACTCACTTATCATTCATTCATTTACTATAACCCTATATAAGCTCTATACTTCTATCCTGTATCTTAAGACTCGAAATCAACCAGGTTTCAACCAGAATCAACCAGGTTTCAATCTGGGTCAATCCCCATCATGACTCTAATGTCTTTTCTTCTATCTCGCAACTTGTCCTCTTAGTCTAGTAGAAGGACAGCTCAGTTCATGGTGCTGTTGGCGAAACCTTCAGCTACTGTCTGCTCTAGATCTGTTGCTCCCACACTCCTTCATCATATCTCTTTCCTATCCATCTATCCGACAGCATATAAAATCCCATATCTTATCTTATCCCTATCCGATCCGCACGATCCTAACAGCTGTCTGGATTATACATCACTGGAAATAACTTAGTGACTTGTGTCACTCCTGCACTATTGGTATGTCGAATATAGACAGTACCATATCCTGTTATTTGCACTTGTGCTTTATCCCCAGCTGAAGTTGTAAGACCTAAAGGCGTTTCAAAAATCTGATAGTCTGAGAAATCCGTCATAAACAGAGTCATATGCGCAGATGCACCGCTATCTAGTAGCCAGGCTTCTCGCGTATTTTCAATTTCACAATCACTCATTAATGCAGAACAATACAACTCTAATTTTGTCGTAGCAAATACAGAAGTTATTCTAGTTTTTCCAGGTACTGTGTTTCTTAGTACATGGTAGTTCTGCATTGAGTGTTTAGTGAAAGATTGACTATCAGAAGATTGAATTACTTGCCAGTCTCCACGATCGTTACTTTCTGCCCAACTATCAACGTCATCTACTCCTCCAAGGCCATCACCATAATCTCCATCATTGAAGTATCTTTCATTTGATTGGAGTTGGGTCTGTTGATATCCTTGCTGGATGAGTCCGAGCATATGAGCTCTTCTTCTATCATATTCTTCTTGACGTTGATCCCTTTCTAATTGCATACGTTCAGCAAACATTGTTGCTACCATTTGTGAATGGTAACGTTGCCATTCAACAAATTGTCTAGCTTGTTCTGGATTGTTATCATTAACAACCATAGATATGTTGCCAATGCTAGTTCCAGTTGCAATTTGTTGTTGCACTGGATCTAGTTGCTGACGTTCAGGAAGTCTATTGATTTCAATGTCCATACTATTATTGACTCCAGGTCCGTAATTTTCAAATTGCGGATTTCTGGGATCATTTTCCGACATTACCCAAGGATCAACCTCAGGTTGTTCTTCCAGATCTAGCATACTGCTATCTTCTGGTTCAGAAATAGGAGGGGTTGGAATAGTAGTACTAGGACAATTGGGTACATCAATATAGTCTTCCTCTAGGGATTGGACTCCATAAAAAGATCCGGGGGAATCCGGTGGTGAAAGTGAAGGTCGTTCCAGGGTATGTTCAAGTACAGGTGGAGTAGTCGCGGGTCTGTTGATAGATGCATATGTAGGAAAGGGTGGTGAATAAGAACGATTTTGCTCTTCAGCCATTTGAATATAGTTTCCAAGATAACGACTATAAAGTTCATAGTCCTGGATTGATCTTTCAAGTGCATTAGCTTCAGCTAGTACCATAAAGTCTTCAGGATAATAAATTGGAGATTCATTTTCCTGTGACGTTCTTCGTGGTACATCAGCACAAGACATGGGAACATCGATACTCTCGTTGTTCATCCATTTATATAAGATCATATTTTCATTAATGGCTTCTCTCAAATAAATTCTTGGCACAAGACGCCATGTTTGGTGTCTACGGATAAATGCTTGTGCTCTGAAATGAGAGTAAGGAAAAGTATTAATCGTTCCATCCAACCATTTCCCTTCCAATTCTAGTTTAACCAGTGAATCCCAAAAAATCGGATTAAGAACGTTTATAGGAAGATTTTCTTCCCTTAAGTATTTCGACTTGCGAAATACTTGTAAGATTGTCTTTCTTTGGTTTTTAACACCACCATATATGTCAATGTAATCATCGACAGTACTGATCCAATTTTGATTATTGATATCAGTAATGACTCTAGAAAGATGTTGAACATTCCAGCTTTGATAATTGTGGTCACTGAGGAAACCTTGATCCTCTACTGATTCTACATGTAGAATTGGTTCATGTAAGTCTAATTCAAAGAGTGCATGTCTCAGAGTGAGATTATGAACTGCATCTCTTCGAATAGGGTACATTACAATTCGATTTGTAGTTCTGATAAGAATCCAGATCCAGAGTTTATGATCTGATTGTTTCTTAATCATATACTTTCGAGTATTGGCCATCACATCTCTCTTGCGATCATCATTTCTCCATGTATCTTCTATATCATAGAAGCGTGGAGCTTTAGGTGGTGCAAGTCTCACTCCATTAAATATCTCTGGGTGAGATCAAGGAATCCTAATCCCATCCGTTGATGAGCCGGCATGACGCCTAGTGCAGAGGACTACAACATGGCTACACTACTACTTACCAAAGAGGAGTTTAGAGAGGTAGAGGCGAGACGTAGAAGCTCAAGCACACTGTAGATTCAAGTAGAGAACTACAAGCTTATATACATGTAGATATAATAGAGTTACCATATAAGGACGACAATAGGAATTTGTACATATGAGCATATAGAACAATGAGGAATAGAACAATAGCGAATGCATTGTCCTGCATAATACAATGGCGGGAAGTATGAACCGGGACTTTGGATATACCGGGATCTAATTATAGTCCACGGATTCAACACACCCCCTCGCTAAGTGCAGCTGAAAAGCGCATCTGAGCGAATCAAGTGGACAAATAGAATTCAAGTCCAAGGTGATCTCTGAACCATAAGAACTTCTCATGTCTGAGATTCTTTGTAAACATGTCTGCGGGATTATAGACTCCTTCAATAAAGAACAACTCAACTTTGCCATCTTCAACACACGATCAAATGTAATGATATCAAATATCGATGTGCTTGGTTCGGCGTTCTTGAACCGGATTAGATGCAATGAAGATAGAGCCTTGATTGTCTCCACAGATTGGAATAGGACCTAAGTCGATTCCAAGTTCAGAGAGTAGCAATCTTATCCAGGAAGCTTGACGACTGCAATCCGACAGTGCCATATACTCAGCCTCAGTGGAAGAAAGAGCTACAGTCTTCTGGGCATGTGATTGCCACGAGAAGATGCCACCTGCTAACTTGAAGAAGTAGCCAATGATCAAACGGCGTTTGATAGGATCAACAGCCCAATCTGAATCTGTGAATGCAAGAAGTCCACCATCAGAGTCACCATCGTAGACAAGTGAATAGTCTGATGTGCCAGCAAGATAGCGGCAGATATACAGAGCTTTATTGAGGTGTTCCTTTGTTGGATTAGAAGAGAACTGGGAAAGCTTTGTAACTGCATAGGCAATATCAGGACGTGTGCCCAGCATAATATACAGAAGCGACCCAATCACAGACTGGAACTTGGAGCAAATGGCAGGATTGACTGGACCATCATTGGGAGTTGGCACATAGCCAGCAGGTAAGGGTGTAGGAGCACCTTTTGCATTCTGCATCCCAAAATGTTCAAGGACTTTCTTCAAATAATCCTTCTGGTCAATCATGATTTTATTGCCTTCGCAACAAATGCTCATGCAGAGAAACTTGCTAGCATCACCCATATCACAGCATTCCCATCAAGCCATGAACTCGGCTTTCTTCTTGTCAGCAAAAACTTTGTTAGGACCCATAAAGAGTGCATCGTCAATGTAGATGATTGCATACACCACTTCACCGCTCTTTGGATCTTTGCAGATGAAGAGTCCAGCATCAGAAGTCAGGTGTTTGAAGCCCAATACTTCCATGGGCAAGCTGAGGGTTCGCCACCACTCAAGGGCAGCTTGCTTCAGTCCATATAATGCACAACGCAGGCGTAGTACCTTATGTTCTTGGCCCTTGACTTTGAAGCCTTCAGGTTGTTCCATGTAAATCTCTTCAACAAGATCGCCATACAGGAAAGTGTTCTTGACATCAACAGAAGTGATGTACCAGTTCTTGATAGCTGTGAGAGCAAGCATCATATGGACAGTCTCATAACAAACAACTGGTGAGAAGATTTTATCGAAGTCTACCCTTCGACCTGAGAGAAACCTTTGGCAACAAGTCTCGCTTTCTTGCGACCATTCGACTTAACGTCGAAGACCCATCTATTTTTGATGGCTTTGTGACCTTTAGGCAAGTCACAGAGTTCAAGGACCTTGCGCTTACAAAGTGCCTCAAGTTCTTTGTGGCAAGCGTTCTTCCATTCCTTCTGTTGCTCAACAGGCAACTTTAGAATATCGCGGAGTGTCCACTCTCTGATGTTAGAGAAATCAGGAGTATCGGACGTTGGAAGCGAATTGTGAACTGGAACGGCATTGTTCAACAGGTAAATCACGAATCCAACTCCCCCTTCTTGGGTTAGTTTTTTGACTACGCTTTCTTCCTCATGTGACTTAGTGGTGCTTCCACTGGGTTCTGGAGCAGGCAGAGGCGGAAGTGGACCAGGAATCCCCTTTTTACCACCTTTGCCTTTCCTAGATCGCGAAGAGCTAGGACAATCAACTGGATGCGAAGGTTCTTTGTCTCCAGTGACGTTTCTCCAAGTATTCTTATTCTCTAAGTCGCGAATAATGTCTGAGGGTTTATTTGGGTTCCGCTTTTCCCCAAATATGTTACCAGGTTGCGTTGTACCCTTCCGCTGCCTTGAAGACCGGCATGGACTGTCCGCTGCTGGTGCAGGCAGAGGAACGGCGGGTTCACCTGGAGGCGTTGGAGGACCAGATTGAGGGAGTGGCATATCCCCTGGCGCAGGGCCACCTGCAGGTTCGTCAACCTGAGGTTCTGATCCCTTAGAAGGTTCGGAGCGACGTCTGAGATTTGGTAATGGAGTATCAAAACCGTCATCATCAGAGTCTTCATCTTCCGAAGGAATGTTGGGATTTTCACCCAAAGTAAATGGTTCACTACCAACAGGTGTGAAGCCACGAGTTTTGGCATCAGGACACTTATTGTATAGCGTCTCATCGAATAGTGCAGTGCTACCTTTGAAGACGGAATTATTACTTCGCATAAACAGGAAGCCTTTTATCCCATCTTGGTAGCTGATGAAGGTCATCAACTCACTTCAAGGAGCAAGCTTATTCTTCCTACGATCTTCAGGTATGAAGACATAGGCTGCACAACCCATAACTCAGAGATGTGAAACATCAGGTGCTTTGCCGTAAAGCATTTCAAACGGAGTTTGCCAGCTCAAACGTTGCACAGGAGTGCGATTGTAGAGGTGGATGGCATGCACATGGCAGAATTCCCACCAGGACTGAGGCATACAAGCTTCAAAGCGAAGAACTTCAGACTTCTCATGAATAGTCCTGTTGAATTGTTCAGCACGACCGTTTTGTTGTGGTGTATACAGTATGCTTTGATCCCTTTGGATCCCATACTCTTTCAGTACTGCATCGAACTTATCTCCTTTGTACTCTCCCCCTTCATTGGACATCCAGGTCTTGACAACAGCATTGAATTGCATCTTGACCATAGTAAGGAAGTCCCTCAAAGCGGGTACTGCCTCGTCTTTCGTCTTGAGCTTGGAGGTCCAAACGTAGGACATGCAGTCATTGAGAAAAGAGATGTAGTACTTGTACCGGTGATACGATTCAGCCGGGTACGACTTCAGATTCAAATGTATGCGTTCAAACGGTTTAGAAGCTCTCGTTGTAGAGTTGGGGAACAATTTCTCATGCATCTTGCCTTCAGCACAACCACGACACAAAGGTGTCTTCTTAGTAGGCATCTTAAGGTCAAGTGGGAAACCTTGCATATGTTTCCGAGCTTTGTTCAGGGCTTTATCCAACGGATGCCCAAAGCGTCTGTGCTCAATATCGTAGTCGATGTTGTAAACGACCGACTTGGCCATTAAAGACTCAGCAGATGCTTTCCGTGAGTGTACCCAATAAATGGTTTGACCAGGCATATGAGGATAGGAAACAAGCAACTGTCGTCGCTGTGATGAATAGAAGGCCAACTTCTTCGCGTTTCCACGAATTGATAGACCATCTTGAAGGAACTCTCCCATTGATAGTAGACGTATGTCCAATTGAGGTATGTAATAGACAGGATAGAGACGCGAAATGCGCTCAGTAAGATTCCCGTCATGTCCTTCAACGGTATGCTTAATGAAGACAGTGCCTTTACCCTTGATCTGTTTAGGGTTGCCCTTATTCGCAGTATTTACGATAGGACCATCAAGCAATTCATATTCAGCGAAATCATTCAAATCATTCGTGAAATGAGAGGAGGCACCAGAATCAAGGAGCCAACCCTGTGCGTTGTTCATGCTTTTCTTTCCCTTACATTGAGTACATCCCACAAAGTGGGTCGAAATAGCATTGCAAAAATTTACAAGTGATACCAGATCACTACAACCACCGTGCGCACTACTGATACCAACTAGTTGAGAGCAGCGCTGTAGGTTTGCATCAGCTTGGGAAAGCAGGTCAAGATATGGTACTTGCCTGTCATCGTGGAACGATCCAAGAGAGACGTCATCCGGGACGTCCTCTACTCCTGCAGCTTCGGCAATGTCATTGTCAACATCATTACCGAATAGAGAAGTCATATCGTCCATACCATCGTCAGATCCCCATCAGTGCTGCGAGCACGTTTAGAAGAAGTAGAAGAAGGACATCCAGCTCCTTCATCTGTCAGCAAGGGAATGTGCTTCATGTACATCATCAAATACTGACTCAGATGGCTTGAAGCCGGTGAAGGACTACATGGCAGCCGGATTCTTCTTGACAGCAGGAGCGACAGTGCTGTCACAAGACTTGTCCCAGTGACCAGTGAAGTGCGCTGGGGGCGGAGATCCTCTAGCACGGCTAGGAGAGGCACTGGCAATCTCGGCACGCAGGGAATTGTTGACTGCGTTCAACGCAATACATTCCCTGCGGTCAGTGATCGAGGAGTAAGGACGGACAGGAGGAGGGGAAGCGATGACGAATGCGTAGGACACAAGATGGGAGTGACCATGAGACCAATTGTTACCACTGTTACTGCCAGCGTTGCCGGGACCCCGATGCTGGTTGATACCACTGCGGGTACCATGCTGCTGCTGCTTCTTCTTCTTACCCTTGTTCTGGTTCGAAGATTGGCGTTGCTGCTGCTGCTGTGGTGGACGGGTGTTGGTCTGCTGCTGATACCCACGCTGCTGACGTTGCTGCTGCGGGCGTTGCTGCTGACCAAACGATGGTTCGCAGTTACCAGCACGTTTCACTGCAGAGAGGCGGTTGGCGAGCTGTGGGTTCTGGCATTCGTACTCGACCATGATAGCGTCATGGACTTTCGAAATGGCAATGCAATCTTCATCCTCGGGATCCCTGACGTAGTCATGAAGGGATTTGGATGAGGCGGCGTCCCATTCGGGAGGAATAGCGGCAATGAGCAAGAGGGATTTGATCGACTCGGGGAGAACCACTCCTACTTCGGAGAGTCGTTCGATGTGGGACTTGAACTTGGCGATGCTGGCTTGGGGATGAGAGGTGGTAAGTCTGAAAGAGACGAGTTTAACAAAGTCGCCATAGATGGCAGACAAAGTGGGCTCGCCGTAGGTGAGGTTCAGCTGTTCCCAAGCCTTTTGGGTGTTCATGTCCTTGATAGGATCGAAGACTTCCTTGGTGGTCATGATCTGGATCATTCCCATGAGCTGGAGATCTTCCTTATCCCATGCAAGACTCTCCTTTTGCCATGCGGCATGCTCTTCAGGAGGGACAGTGTCACAACAACGGGAGTAACCCCAGCAGGGCTAGTGACCGTGCCAAGGGGCATGGAGGGATGTGGTTCGTCGCCAGTAAGATGACCATAAAGGCCTTGGGTCTTGCACACGGCTTCCATCTCGCCGGTGTAAACTTGTTTAAAGTTGGTACCGTCGAAGCAACTGGAGAAGTATTTCTTAACGTCGAACATGGTAGTAAGAGGTTGAGAGTTTGGTGTTGGATCCAGAAAAGACAGCATCAGCATGTGTCTAATCAACACAGGGAGCAGCCATCAAGGCGCTATGCTCAACGAGGAGCATTGGATCCTTCAGATCCGATGTCGTCGAAGGATGTACATCAATGCCATAGATCGAGCACTCAATTAAGAGGTCGATGGCAACATGCAGGTCTAGCCTAGCTAGCCGATGACAGCAGCCTAGGGGTGCTCGTCGCTGACAGCAGCCACCAAGGCGCTCGTCATTGTAGTCGGGCTAACTGGGGCCCATAACCTGATGAGCCGGCATGACGCCTAGCGCAGAGGACTGCAACATGGCTACACTACTACTTACCAAAGAGGAGTTTAGAGAGGTAGAGGCGAGACGTAGAAGCTCAAGCACACTGTAGATTCAAGTAGAGAACTACAAGCTTATATACATGTAGATATAATAGAGTTACCATATAGGGACGACAATAGGAATTTGTACATATGAGCATATAGAACAATGAGGAATAGAACAATAGTGAATGCATTGTCCTGCATAATACAATGGCGGGAAGTATGAACCGGACATTCTGTCCTTCCTCAATTCTGTTCACAGACGGAATTGTCTCAGGACTTGCCTGTCTATGAGGCATAGTGAAATTAATATGTTCTTCACTATGTGATCTAACGCCATAAGAGTTCTCAGATTCATTTTCTGAGGAAGAGACCCCAACCAAAGTTGGCATGGGATCACCATCGCTGTTATATTGTTGTTCTGTATCTGCTGTGGAAGCTGATGAAGCAATTGCCTCATCAATTTGTTGAACTTGATTATCTATTCGAGCAGTTTGACGTGCATTCCATTCAGCAACAGAAATAAAATGCTCTGGGCGTCCTTCTCTATTGCCAGCGATTCTCTCTTCTAGGCGTGCAAGTTGTAAATCATACGTGTTTTGGAATGGATTCGGTGCAGTTGTACTACCAGTTGGATAATGATAGGACATATGAATGTGTTTAGGACCAGCCATTTCACATTCAAAAGCTGAACTTGTCAGCTTATTAACTGCATTTATACGAATTTCAGAAGATGAAAGTTCCTCAAGAGGTTCAACCACCGCTGCATGCGATTTTTGCCCCCCTTCTTGAGTACTTTTCTGTTTTCCTTTGCCTTTCTGCTTCTTTCCGCCTTTCTTCTTCTTAGAAGACGATTTCCCACTTTGATTCTGGTTGTTCTGGTTCTGGTTTTTATTATTATTTTTCTTCTGGTTCAAAGAACCACCAGATTTATTACCAGGACGATTTGATTGACCAGACCAATTGGGAGCGGATTGATATCTATTAATGCCAGATATTTTGGCATTATGCGCAGCATAAGCAGGAGGTACAGAATTTCCACTTCTTCTATTCCATTCATTACTGATTCCAGTGATAATATCTGTTGGTTTCAATTCTTCTTTCTTCATGCAAGTAACATGCTGCTTGAAGAGTTGCCAACGCTTCTCTGGTAGTTTAGCTGTGACCATAAGGCAAAACAGCTCGTCCGAAATTGTTACACCCAGTGTAGCAAGTTCTTCTTTATTCATCAACATAAATTTTCTCTCAGGAACTGGGTTTACATTGTCGAAGAATTGGACGTTATGGAGTTGCATGTATAAATTAAGCAACTGAGAAGAAGACTGAGTCCCAAAGATTTCTCTAAATTTTGCCAGAGTGTTCGGAACTGAAGTTTTATCAATGTGTGGTTTATGAATACGCTTTGTTTGCATCATAATAAGTCCGATTATCTTATCTCGTTTGGCTGTCCATTCTATCAGCACAGTATTTTCAGCATCTGTAGCTGGATTTGACTGTTGTGGCGCTGTTTCTTCTACCATGGTTGGAATTCCATGTGAGAACAGAAAGCCTTTGATTAATTGGTACCACTCTTCAAAGTTCGAACCATCATCTAACAAAACTGGAATTAAATTAATGCCTCCCGACCCAGTCAGAAAACTACTCTCTGATACAAGCGAATGAATTGGATCCATAGTATATACTTCTACTGCATTCCCCACATCCACACCAAAGGTGTGTCCCAATGCATTTTTGACTGGCATTGCTGGGGGTTCTGAAAAGACCCCTGGTGATTGTGGTAAATGTATAGAAGAGCCTGATTGGTTAGACATATTGAGGTCTGCCAAAAGTCCCGTGAGCATACTCTTCAAATTTTAGAAGCATGACACTAGGAGTAGTGTCAATCAATAAAGTCTTCCATTGGAAGACAACCCATAAAAGGAATAGGGTTCGATGCACACCGAGACATGTGTCAAAATGTCTAGGACTTTTAACAGGCTGTATGCGTCAAGCAAGCTATGGGGAAATCCACTGCGCAGGTAAGTGCAGGTAGTTAATCTGGTTACGTAGCCCTGCCCGCTTGAGAAGGGTCTTACAGTAACCTTCCAGTGTGTGTGTCTGGTGTCCATTGTGCTATCTGGTCTCAATCCCAGACTAGCAAATATAAACGTCGTGCCTTGAGAAAGTTATTACTAGATCCCCCATTACTCCATCTGGTTACTATGTCCAAAGATGCCTTGAGCATATGACGAACAAGTGAACTACTAGAGACTGGTACGAGATCTAACAATAGCGTGGATGAGAAAGGCAGACGTGAGGGGAGTCCCTGTACATACTAAAAATGGCCGTGTGATACCGTAAAAGTAGTATCATACAAAGTCCTAGTTGTAAGGGAAATCAAATTTCCCCGGCATGTTTCAGCCTTCAGGAATTATGGCAAACTGGTTTAGAAGCACAGTCCCATAGACCCCCTAAACGGTGCCTCTGCCGAGGACCACCGCCAACCATTAGACTTTCATCGGTATCAGACAGTGGCAATAGACGGCCAAAGCCTAATCCGGGTTGTCAGCAGAGGAACAGAGCCGTAAAAACGGATAGGTTCATGCTGAAGAAGATGAAGCCAAGACAGTATGTACATGTGTTTGTGCAACATGCAACTTGTACAGGGACGTGAGTGGATGAATATAAGGGACGAAGAACCCTGATCCTGACACCAGCGTCAATGACGAGCCTTTGACATCGCTAGAGACTTCCTTAACCCATGTGGATTACAGGTTGTCCGCTAGGATGGTGGCAACACACGGAAAGTATTAGCTACTCTGATCATAACATTGACCTGACCACCGCTTGCAGGGCCCATAACCTGTTGAGCCAGCATAGTTAAAGTGCACAGTGGGTATAACAAAGTAAACCTCACATGGGTAATACACAGAGTGTTCTTGTAGACTTGAGATGCTTGTGAAGAGGTGATAATCAAGTGGATTGTCCTAAGGCTTAAGGCCTTGGAATACCAGCTTTTATACACAAGTTTCTGTACATGTAAGAGTAATTACAATAGTATGAAACTACTACTAGAAGTAGGTATTTAGCCAATACTAATGAGTCTTTCTTCCGTTGTGCCTCGCACTTTGGACTATAAGCATCATACTTGATGCAACTACATATGTAGTAGATATCTACAGTGTCATTTGTGAAGCAATAACTATGTAGATACATTCTTGCATGAGAGTGCAAGTGTTCCTAGAGGTGTAGCTCTGTAAATAGTGTGACGCGTAAACAACACATCAATATGTATCACATGATATCCATCATGTTCAACAATTCACTCATCTACCATCTTGAGTGTCAGAGTCTGAGGTGTATTTAATTTTTAGGTGCTCAAATTTCTACAGCAACTAGGTAATGCCATGACAATATGTCTTGACATTGTGGTGTAATTGGGAAAAAGGGACAGGTCATCCATTGTTTCCCGGGTATTGGACAGGGCAGGAATTTTGCGATTGTCCTTAGCACCTCTAACTTGAAAGAAGTTGCCTTTTGGCAGGAAGGAAACAAGAAAGGTCAAGTCAGTTCAGGCTCCCTTCACCAGCAGAATCCCAAGGAAAAAGCTTACCCTCAAAGGTGAATGCAAAGCTTGCCTTTTCGGAATCTGTTCCAGTCATTGTACGGTTGTATGGATCTCTGAGTGTCCCGTAGTTGTTGAAAGTCGATCCGTCAATGCTCCAGGCATTGGTGTCCGAGTAGGCGATTCGTGGATCCTTGTCGTCCACAATGATTCGACGGGGGTATCGAGTCTCGAAGTCAAAATTCATTGTCACTCGTAAAACTCTGAAGAAGAGGTGATCATGGGTTGATGGGGTGCGTGTTAATAATTATAGGATACTATCTCACATAATATACTGTTCTGAAGCTCAATTGAAGAGTTTTCATCAGCATCGTGTTGCCAGGGCTCGTGATACTCCGTAAGATAGATCGACAGATATTGATCCAACAGCAGCACGCAAGAATTTACTCTGTTTCTGAGCCCGTGCGTATGATTGGAAGTTGTCAGAATCTGAACTATGCACGCCAGTGTTACATGACGGTCGGGCACTATTGGGACATCGGTCTAATTATGAGCAGACACCTTTGCTACGCTATCCAAATCCTCCAAAAATTACATTCCAATACAAGGTTTGCACTGCCAATCCGGACGAGCTGTGATGATCAAAGCGCACAAGCGCTAAGAAACGGAAGGAAAGTGATGTATATCCTCATCAACAGTATTCGAAGAGACGTTCGATACCGAACTGATCTTGTTCTTGACAGCTGGAGACCATGTATAGCTCAGATATATTACCGTGTGCAGAAGACGCCCTACCCGTTCGTCACTGATCGACTGCGTCTCACTCTGGAGTAACAGCCGCCACCCGAAGCCCACTCAGGAATGCTTAAGGGTCTCTCTCATGATATTGAATGAGGAATTTTGACGATATGGTCAGGACCACCGTGCAAATGAGGGGCTTTGAGCTGTCATAAAACATTCCCAGTTCTAGTTTGGATCTGCCGAATCACATTTTGGTGCTTGCCAGCTTCCAAGGTGTGCCGATGACTCCGGCCTGAAACTTCGGCACGTTCTATGATGCACGGCTAGCCTCGGAGTCAGTCCTCGTTTTCATGTTTCACGTGGCTTTACTTAGGCCAAAGTCCACCCGGAGCTGCATCGTTGCAGAGAAAACACGAGGTCTGACCCTAGAGCGCTCTCACAAACCGAAAACGAGAAGTCGAACCAACTCCCGTGAGGCCCGAAGCGGCAACGGGTGTAGAAGTGTGGAGTTCAGGATGTATTCAATAACACACTTGCATCGCTTCGGAGTCGGACCTGAGTTGAACGATCCTTTCTTTGGAGCAAAAAGTTTCATTTGACGCGTCGAGTGGAGCTCCCCAGTTCGCCAGTTTGAACCTGGTTCTGGCTAGAGCCTGTGCGACTAAGGGTTATAAAAACACTCAACAATTTTGCATCAGTTTTTCATTGTCTTCACAACATCCAAGTCTCTCTATCAGTCTCTCCCACACGTCTTCCAACCTCATCATGCAATTTACAACCGTATTCGTTGCTCTCACTGCTTGTGCTGCAACCGCTTCCGCTGCCAACGTCCAAGGTAGACAGTTCGTTCCCCCGCCTGAATTAGGCTTGAAGGGGGAGCCCAACGACCTTCACAACTGCCCTGGTAGCGGCATCGCTGATGCTTGCAACCTTGAGAGGCCCGTGAGTCTCCACTTCGTCGATGCTTACATGGACATTTCGATGCTAACTTTCGAGTTTTTTCTAGTGCAACCGTATCCGAATCAACTACGGGACTCAAATGAAAGGACACTACGTGTGGTACGTTTCTTCCCATGCATTCCTGAGACCTGATTATCCATTTCATCTGTAGGTACCAATACAACACTGGGGACATCCCGAAAGGAGCGCAGGTCGGCACTGAGGCTTCGTGCTCCGATTTCTGACTGCCCTGATTTACGAGCACTGTATAATGTATCGAGACTTCACGATTATTTATCATATCACTATCAGCCTCATTTCCATAATACAAAATGAGTTTATTAAAAAAAATATCGTCGAGAGTGCTGAGCTCGCCTCCGAAGTATCCTTCACCCCCATCACGCTAGGAGTCAATACTGAGTTTCGTAGCCTCATCGCTCCATACGTCCACGGCCTTCATAATCTTCTCACACTTATTCTTTACATCCGCTACCGCATCAGCACCCATCGGAAGATAACCTGTCCACGGTTTACCCTCAGCTCTGCCTTCGCCCCTGACGATGTCGACCAACAGCTCTACTGCCTTCTCTGGGTCGCCGGGTTGCCTGCCTTCAGTCGCATCAAAGATCTTGACGCATTTCTCGCGTGTTTCGTCGTAATCTGGTATCGGGTGATCGGTGTGGTACTTCTTGGAGAGGATTCCTTCGGTTCTGAACGCTCCAGGCTCGACGATAAGTACGCGAATGAAGAATTGGGCTAGTTCCGTGGCGAGGGTTTCTCCATAAACTGGATGCAAAAAAGGAGGTGAGAATGAGGAAGGTGAATGTATGAGCGACACGAACTGACCTCGTAAGGCCGCTTTAGATGAAGCGTATAGTGCTGTCAAGAATCAATGGACTACCCAGATCTTCGAGGCTGGTAACGAGCATACCTGTGGCCTAATCCGAGCAGATTAGTCAATATCATGGCGGCAAATGGCCAGCGCTGCTCACCGGTATCTCGGACTTCCAACCACTCCTGCTACCCAAAATCACGATCATCCCAGACCTTCGTTCTCTCATACCCGGAAGTACCGCATTCGTCACGTCGATATGTCCGAAGAGATTCGCCTGGAATTGGAGTTTAAACTCCTTCGAGCTGGTGGGATATCGATTGTCCACTTGACGTGGGATGTTAGCCAACTCCAGCGCGATCCAGAACCACCAACACTCGCCTCGCCTCCTCGATCAAACTCTTATATCCCAGCCCCGCATTGTTGACCAATACATCTATCCGACCCCAGATGTTCACAGCTTTATCAATCGCAGATCTAATCGATTCGGGATCCCAGGTAATATCGAGTTCTATGATATGGCAATCGGGATTGGCGGCTTCTTGGGCGAGGTTGGTCTTCAGTTTATCGAGCGAACGTGCGGTTGCGATGACTCGATCGCCTCGTCTCAGGATTGAAGATACCAGGCGCAGGCCGAAACCGGATGAGGAGCCTAGAATAACACACGAAGAGTCAATCGACAAGAAAATGATGGTGTGCTGGATGTAATACCGAACCAGTAACGAGCCAGACGGTTTGGTCAGAAGTTTTGGGTAGAGACATGGTGGTGGAAAGGGAAAAGAGTGTTGAGCGTGAGAGTGCGAATGCGTTGGTATTGTGACTCATGCCATCCACGGTCCGAAGATTTGCCACATCAAGTATGCTTCTCCGGCGTTCGACGGAAAACATGACTCAGACTACTTGTTCTTCGCTTCCAACATCGAAATTTGCTTGGTACGTTCTTAGCTCGATTACCTGGTGATGCACAGGGCAAGTCCGGACAACCATATTATTTACCCTCCGCCCTCCCTCGAGGAGTTGTAAGTAGTTTAGTGCTCTCGACAGATCACCCATTACATGTAGGCCTTATATTCCTGTTGGTACTATATACACGAGCGCTGTCCAGTCGTAGGTCCAGGGTTGGATCACCGGGAATTATTGAATCCAGTCTGTTCCGTCTGACCACTGAAATAATGATTTTATTCTGACCCGATCAAGCTCAGGTTCACAGAGTGAATCTCTCCGAAGGCCCATCCATAGGAACGTTCACCAATGAAGAAAAAGTGGTGTGAAGATAGTGCTGAATTGGTGACGATTTTGGAAGGTTGTATGGGTACTTACGCCACCAGAGGTAGTGGTCAACAACGTTGTGCTGCTTCCAACGTTTGTTAAAGTTCATCATGCCCTGCTCATCGGATACCATATCGTTATGTTCCGATTCAATCGTTCGCAACCATGTCAGAACGTGTCCTGTGCGCTTTGATGTCAGACCGATAACGATGCGGGTAGCCGATGAATTGTGAGCTTACCAACAACAGGAATTGCGGGTGAAGAACGTAGAGCCGCCATCACGTTGTGGAAGCCAGCCGATGTTTGTATCTGTAGGGCGGTCGCCGAGCATTCCGCCCATATCAACTTGACGACTGGTGCCACCTTGCATGAAACCTCTTCCACGGGCGATATGCTGAGCCCCGTGAGAAGAGAGACCATCGTTGAGTAGTTGTGCAGCCTCCGACATTCCTTAGCAAAACAGATGAGACTGTTGTCAGAACAATAAAAGGTAGAGATTACATCGGCGGTTTCAATGAGGTGCTCGATGACCTTAACCCGATCACGAGCGCTCTTTACGCATAACAGGGCCCACTCGGCAACCTGGGACGTTCAGATGAGATTCCTGATGACTCGGTGCGATGAAGCAACTCACTGTGTTATTCAGATTGATAAGGTCCGAGATAGCTCTTGCGGGCTCGTCAATGTATCGCAGACAATCTACCGGGCGCACGTTCTCGTAACATGAGCTTTCTATGAGAGTCAGCTGCGACGCCAGATCCGAGGGTTTGAATCCCAGTAGGTTTGAACTCGGACTGCCATGTACAACCACAGAATCATCAAACACCTCTGTGGGAAATATTGTGATTTGGGTCTGTCGGCGAGGCCGATATTTCTATTGACAAACATAAAGGTCTTCAGCCACGCCTGCTGGGATACAAATAACTCACCGCTATCCGGCTCCGGCGGATTATACTCAAAAGCGACTGAGCTTTAGCACAAACGGAGAGCTCAGTCTTTTCGACTAACAATAGTCGCTCCATCTTTGACAGAACATGCATATCAGAGTTAATGTCAAAGACATCCTCGTGAGTCAAAGCAACAAGAATTGATAATACTCTTGATAAAAGTAGATGTCAGAACTAAAACCATGAATCAGAGTCGAGCTACAACAGAGGTGTTACCTTGAACGAAAGATTTCTGTCCATTCCTCCTCGGCTTCAGGTGGAGCATCTATGGACGGAGATTCCGATAAGCGAAGGGCGAGTAAATTGAAGAGCTCGTCAAGGGTGGCGAAAGTCTTGAAGGTCATAGCGAAGATTCTGAGATTGAGTGAAACTAAATGGACGGGAATTTCGTTGAGAGACGCTGTACTTGATTTAGCGAGTACTGACCATAAGAAGCTGGTGTTTTGGGTGAAACTAGAAACTCGAGTAGTGCTTCCAATGTTGCCCCTTTGATAATACCGTGGTTTATCTGGAGTTCCGGATTGAAAAATAGTTCGACTTGATTATCCGAGTCGGCTGTTGGGCTCCCAAGGGATGAGCTCATCGTTGAAGGACCTGTGATGATGGATGGACTCGTGGCAATTATGCTCGGGATGGTAGGAGACATTATGCCAGCAACTTGTACCAGGACGTTGGACACATGGCCATGAGGATAGAAGTATGAGGGTTCGTCCTCGAGGACGGCAGAGCCGAGCACAGCGGTTGCATCAGAAATAGACGAGTCATCCTCCTCCAGAGCCATCCTTGCCGTTAGGACACGCTTCAACAACCCATCTAAAGCCTCCTGGTCTTCCGGCCGTTTAGCAGCGGCGACTTCGGAGTTGGCAGAAGACAGGAGGTCGAAGATCATTCGGGCGTGGTTGCGCGAGCCAATCAAAGCGACCAGAGCGAGGTACAATGATATAGGCTCCGTAGATGACAGGCCTCCCTTGTGGTTTGATCTGTACGACTCGTATCCTGCGGTGTGGTAATCACTTTTAGCCATAAGCTGGGTAGGCCGAAGTGAGTGAAGGGATATGGCGTACGTATCAGAGAGCCAGGTCTTTCCACTCCGCCAGCAGCATGCAATGGCACTGGACAGCTGTCGATATGTCGTTGACCAGGAATCCAGGTGCACTAAGGCTCTCGCGAGGATCTTGAAGCTCATGCCTCCAATTCGTTTCATGACAATCTTCAAGGCTCGCGTACGGACAGACTTTGTATATCCAGGGCTGTGAAACGCGACAGATGATTGTTGAGCAGCAAACTAAAGATAGTGAACAGGGCTTGAGACTACGCACTGTGTCAACTCAAAAAGTGTGCGGTACATTCCTTCTGTGTTTTCCACATTAAGAACTCGGTTTGTGGAATTTTGCCGAAAGAACGACTCTATCCTGGTAAACTCGCGGTTGATGAGAATATAATCCACGCCGTTCAGAACTGCCTCCCCCAGTCGTTTAATTGCTTTTCCCGAGATCGAACCAGGCCCAAGACCCGTTGACCCCGATGATAGCGTTTCGGTCTTCGAGATGATGCTGGGTACCCCCAAGAAAGAGACTTCAACGGTCATTGTAAATGAATGTGTATGTGCAGAAGCCGAGGATGCAATGGGGGGAAGGAGGAGCGGTCCTCTACAGCATCGACTTGTGAGCCTTAAGTTTAACACCGCGCCGCCCAGCGATGTGTACCTCGTGGGAGATCGTGATTGGTCACTGCAAAATAGTAAGGCTCAAATACCCAACGAGAACCGGGAAACTCTACATCTCTACTTAGTAGGCCATATTACATCGAGGGTGCCCGGCTCTACCCTTCTGGCATAGTTTTTCCCACCTATCCGCCATTCCACATGGAAGGCTTCTGATTATTTGTATAGCACACGATCATTGATCGCGGTGCTACTGCTGCGGAGATGTGAAAGCTCTGCACTGTGCAATGACACTGCCGAGTATACATGGATTATGCCGGCATGAGGAAGATGGGAGGTGAGGGTGACTGTTGCAGTGATCCCAAGCTATGAGTCAAAAATACACCTTCGGATAGTCCTGTAGCGGTGGATCTGATATCTCGGCAATGCTTAGAATGGAGTTGAAACCAGCTGAGCTCTGCTTATACCGATAATCGTCTATGTTTTTTTTTCGGCTTGTAAGACGCGTGGAGTGCGATAGAAGGTGTTTTGTGGTTAACAGAACGGACAGCGAACGCTATCCCGTCTCGAAGGCTCCGTGCACCTCAAACTTGAGTATGCAGATATGACTTTACTAGTCGTGTTATACACCTTTATGTAGGATGACCAGTCAGGAAGGAGGCCAGATGTAACTTGTGCGGCCATTGTGGAGGGAAAGGGATGGGTATGGGAGATAGGAAGGAACAGACCTTAACAGCATTGAATTTGCAAATGGGAGTCTTAACTCTCGAAAACAGTCGATCTCACCTCAGTCTCCATCGTCCGTGAGATGCTCATCATAATCAATCACTCAAGCATCAAAGTAATCGTCAGATGTCCATGAGGTAACTTGGGCCGAGAGACCGTTACTAAACCTTACCTACCATCAGACCGCCACACAGAGACACCAGTTTATGCCAGCTCTGATTTGCTCATTGGCGAATCGCGGGTTTGGACTGGGATTAGCCAGCTCTACGTCCTTCAAATAGGTGTTTTCTTCAAAATGACCGTTCTGACCCATGCCGTCCTGTTATGTCGCGAGGAGCAGCGCTTCTGATCAATGAAGAAAGGAGGTATATGATGAACAGCACTGACCACATGCAGCGAAACCTCGGCGGGATCAAATCATGAACACAAGGCCGGTCCCTCATTCAGGAGGGTTCAGATTCCGCCGATTCGTACACCTGAAGTGTCGCACGGCTCTTGCATGGCTGAATTACGACAGAAACGCATGACTTTCCACAATGAAGGTCTACCGTAAATTATTGGTCGTATGGTGTCTTCAGTATGATTCCTTGAGTGTCATGAAGCTTCTGAAAGAAGCTACGAGGTCATAGCGCGTCGAGAGTCGCAACGGAGGAGAGGTGACACGTAATTCAACTCACGTTCATTGGCTGCCCGGCTTTCCCTGCCGAAGGTCGCCACGCAAGAGCCATGCGAGGTAAGAATTGGTGGTATCTGATGAACTCTCTTGCATTCATTAGTATAATTGAACGGAAAGCAAAAGAGTCCGTCGGTATCGTGACGGCATAGGGTAGGGTCCTAATAGGCCGAGATGGTTGTACTTCTGAAAGTGTCGCAATAGACTAGTGACAATCACTCGCCCTTGGTCGGCATTATCAAGGAAAGAAGCGTGTCTGAGGCGCTTACGTGAACCTAGGACAATCGTGAGCCAGATCCAACTTGAATGATGCGAGGTACATACCTGCAGTCGTGCCACCATCTCATCTAAGCCCACACACGCTCCTCCGGCTAATATGACCTATCTTCCGTGTATCAGACCTAATGAGAACGAGAGACGTTGGTTGAGGCTAGAGTAAAAACATAAGAACTGGATATCGAATGTCAATTGAAGGTATATTGTTCACGTTTCAGAAGCTCGACGTAACCTACATCTAGTTCACGCTCGCCATCGCTGTTTCATCTCTCTTCTATGATTATTAGTCCCTATAGAGCTTCGTTCAAGGGAGCCTATGGCCAAGATCAGCGATAGGACGATTAAGTGCAATGCCCTTGATCATGTGGCAAACTAACGGTGCAGAATGACGGGTTAGAGCCGAAATGTAACAGGCTGAGATGGTCGTATCCTCGAAATTGTGACGATACCCAGCCCATTTACAATACCAAAACTGTGACAATCACTCGCCGAACAGTGTGTGGGTGTGAGGAATATATCAAGCTGAATGGATTAAAAAGACTCAACGCGAACAGGAACTCACCTCGAGCTCATACGTTGGTTAATCCATGCTGGAATGATTATTAATGCTGAGACAGCGAACGATAAGAAAACAAGCAAAAAGCTACTAGTCACCCACCAGAAGCATTTGTAACAACCAGAATCCTCGTGATTACGCCCGGAGGCGAGCCCCGGATAGAAGGCCAGACAATCGAGTAGTGCGTACTTGTACTACGCCTGCTGTATCTCTATATCAAAACTGTCCGTATGAGAGGTGGAATCGATCCAAGATACCTGAACCAGCAAAAAGAATGGCTTCTTGGCCAGTGGTTGACGTATCCGACTAGTATTTCCTAGTGGCATGTCGAATATGCAGAGGTCAGTCGTTCAAGTCGGCTGGAGTGTAGTCCTGCATGGTGTGTACAATTTTAGGTAAGCTTTGATAGGACCGCAATCCATCTTCTGAGTCAAATGCATCGATTTCCCCTCCCTACAGCACAAAGGCCAATGTCCGACGAAAGCCTGTCCATCAGGAAGGGGAAAGGCCGAAGGAAGGGAAAATGATTTTGAGAGAAACCAAAACCAGATCCGAGTGCTCAATATCAATATCAAATCTCCTGTCCACACCGTAGCGGATGAAATAGCTCAGACGACATCTAGGTCGAAATCAGCGCCCAAACCGACACTGGCAGCACTGACACTGAGATCAAGATCAATTTCCTGACAAGAACCGGTGGTCACGGTGATGGAAATAGGCACGGTGATGGGCGTAGGCAGCTGAGTGTGGTGAGTCGTGAAAGTAGTTTTGTCACAACCCGATGTATGGAAAGTTGGGGAGGTTAGGGACTCGTGACCCTGGTAGTGGTCGTGGGAGCTATTGGCGTCGGGGAGTTGTATTCAGGAGTGGAGGTAGTGATGATGATAGGTGGTGGATCTGTGGGTGAGGTGATCGCGCTAGTAGTAGTGGCCGTTGTTGGAACGGCGTTAAGGTCTCATGGTAGTAGCCACTGACATCGAACACTACAGCTAGATGTGGTTGGCGTCGCATAAAGATCATGAGTAGTAGTGATGACAGGGCTCGTGGAAGCGGAAGTTGAGGTGGTAGTAGGTGAGGCGTAGGAGTTCTTGATGACGTAGACGTATATCAAACCGAGTAGTCGTTTCATCGCAATGGGACGTTCAGTTCCAAACAATGCCTAATCTCGCCTGTGGGAATACTGCCACGCTCGGCTCCGTTCATAGGCGCCCGTGCCGAAATTCTGCTCTGAACCATCATCTTCTCAAAACTCGAACCCTTCCTTGCCCTTCTTTGATCAACGGAATGAACACACTATTCAATAGAAGATAACATTAAATCTTACGCACTTCTCCCTCGAGTAAAATTGACTGGAGTGAGTCAGTGGTAGTAATGAAATCTGGTGGAAACTGGTGCGTACAAATCCTCAAACTTCCCTTCGAATTCTTATTCACGATGGCGTAGTAGGCTTATTCCTCTTTTACCCGGTATTCGTGTGGTGGAGGATTGTTGGATGGGAAATCACGAGCGACGGTCGGTCAGGGAAACTTGGAGGGGTGCGTTTCGGTTGCTTTCTCTCTTGTGTCAAACATGACTAATCTCTTGCTCGATAGCGCGACTCAGGGGACAGAAAAACCTCGCAGAATAATCTATGAATGCCGCAGCTTGAACATGAATGCTTTGTCAACCGAATAGTCGAATGATGAAGGTTTTGTGGTCATCCCAATGGATGAATGTCGTTCTCTAGCGACATGCCACGTCAGACTACCGAAGCGGTGACACCCAGCCTATATCTATCGATCTTATCGATAACTGCTGAAGCTCATTTGCCCCCACCAGATACCTCACAATTTTTGATGGCGGTTGCGCCAACCAGATAGGATCGGACTACACAGGAGAAGGAGGGATTGAAGCGTATTCGGTGCTTCTACGCCCAGAGAAGGGGCTGATTTCGACCGAGGTCGCAGTTCCTCTGAAGCCGTTCGCATGAGATCAAACTCAAACCTTGATTCTGGTGCATAAAGTCCCGTATCACCTTCTTGAACACCCGTTAACGATCATCTACCAGGTTGTCCCATTTATGATTTTGCGAACAACGTATCAATGGATGTGTGTCTCGCTGCTTTATCGCCAGTATCATCCTTTACCTTATCTACTTATCTAACGTCGCGATCATAGAGTTTATTCAATTGATCATCGGGACATGAACGACTTCGAAAACAACTCACAGGAATACCCGTTTGACATCGTTTTGGTATGGAATATGTCAGGGTCTGCGCTCTTGTTATCATGGACCGGATGCAGACGCCGCACAAAGCATAGGTATGTTTAACCGGCGTCGAAAGTTGCTCCATCGACCCTTCCTTCGGCCCTTTCAGATAGATCAAAATCATCAGCTAAACGAGGGAATGGTGTCTTGAGGTACGTAGCCTTGGTTTCGTGCCTTCTTATCAACCCAATCCGACCTAATAATAGACGAGAAAAGTATGCCTAACGGTTGGGTCGTCTCGGCGTTGTTGCCTACTTTCAAGCTTCAGCGGATTAAAGCTCACCGGAAGATGGTGGTATCTCGTATTCTTTCCCGCTGTGATGAATGTACAGTGCATACATCCGGTTCGTGACAAAACACCACGGCGGATAGATGCATATGCTTGATAACGGTTTCTAGGAAGAGAGAGGCACGCGTCTTGCCTGTGTTTTTGTGCGATTCTGCGTAGGTATTCAATGACATCAGAAGCAATGCAGCTGCAGACGTTCAGCGTCTTGTTGTGCCTGTGTTATGCTCGACAGAAGCTTTAGACGGATGCAAAGGGCAGCTTTCAGCTGCGAGCAACTACCGCCGAGAAGGTATGTATGTATCTAGCTTGACTCTATTCATGATTTCCCTCCGTGCTCATTTCCATATTCTCCGTTTACTTCGGGAGTTTGAACCAGACTCGAAAATCGGTGAGCACGGCGCGCATCTGAGGAAGGTCAGGTCCGATGGATAGTAACGACCGTTTGCATTTTCAGGGCACCCCCAGGTACATGCATTCATTGTTCTCTCACTAATTCAACGGAGCTCATTAGGTACTACCTATACGCCGGGGGAAAAGACGGCCCATGAGCCTCTATGGGCCACAGGAAGAGGATATCCTTCCAAGCAAAAGTCAAGCTGGTCGAAGGCGAGACAAGATTCGATACACGCCCTGTACGTTTGGGCATTGTTCGGTCTGGATGACCAGATATGTAGCGTTGGTCTGCTCATCTGTAGGGCGATCAGCTGGACCAAGATGAGAAGGGCTCAGCCAGTATGGTCGACGCTGAGGAGTATGTGCCACATCTGGTTTAATTTCATGTATTCCTTCATACAAACTTAGTTCCCTAACATTTTTCAACTCGAGGTACGATGAAGAAGACTCGGGAAATCGAGTTCTGGGAAACAGAGCCTTGAAGTCATAAAACTGCTAGGGATGACTCTGCGCGCTGTTGCTCTGGTCTCTCGGGTCTGGCAGCATCCCCGTCTGACCTCATTAACGAAAACTCACATTCTAAAAATTCTGACAGCTCGCTCTTCCCCCTGTCGGGGCTGGATCCTCCTGATCTGTAAGCTGACCAATCGCAGTTCATTGAAATGTGCATCAGACGTGGTCACCGTCGTGACAGGAAACTGTAGTTACAATTACAGCTGAATTGGACTTGACTAGGCTTTTAGACCACCATACGGAATAACAAGACATTGGAGGTCTATGGACTTGAGGATGATCAAGCCCTACCCCAACAAATAGTTGGGTGGAGCAGCAACTGTTGGTGGGGGCAAAGGGTTTGCTTTGAATTGACCAAAGCAAACTGGGCGGTCCCACTTTCCAGGAACCTGCTCAATGGCCTCCTGTTGCTTCGCATGTTTTGGGCCGATACTGTTTATCCCAACATCTCCTGCCTCGGCCCTGCCATTGAACGGTGTGACCGTCCACCTGTTTTGGCAATTGCTGATCCGCAATTTTTGCTTCCTTAGCGCGAACCAACCAAGCCAGCGATTGTGACGAGGGCAAAGAGATCACCCACGACGCTGCCTACAATCACCCCTCCCGGTGTCTTACCCTCAAGCCTCTCTCCATCTCCTGTCACAGGCGGGCTACCATCTGCTTGCACCCAGTCGTTGGTGACATGAGAGTACCCGAGGGACAACCACTGTGCCCGCTTTGAGCTGTCGTGAACTCCGGAATAGGTGATAAGCATTTTGTGTTCCCCCCCGTCGTTAACGAGGCTGGTGGTGAAAAAATGTTGGTTGGACCAGTCCATGTCATTGGCTGGTTCATAAGGAAAAGGACTTGAGCCGGGGATTGTAAAAGGGATGGAGTCTCCACCGTCGATGGAGTCATAGCCGTGGCATGGTCTTCTCCAAAGCAAATATTGAGTTCCGAAGTACGAGGTTCCTGCCATACAGGGATACAGAAGTTCCTGCTGGCGGTTCAAGGGTAGAAAAGGTCAATGAGATTCGAACACACCATTGAACCTCAACAACATTCTTGCCCCTGTGGTGCCTGTTTTAATTCCCGGGATATCATTGGCCCATTCCCCAGTTTAGTTTAAGTACAAGTAACTTGTGTCAACCCTGACTATCTACTTTGTTAGGTCTGCACCATTCAACGGGGCGTACTCAATCGAGTCCAACCAAAACACCTGGGTATTCAATGAGCTTGAAGATACCGAACACAGGCTGAAGCCGGATCATGAGGAGCCTCGATTAACGCAAGAAAGGTCAATTGGCGAGATGAAATTCGTGCGCTGGAGTTGATATCGAACCAGTAACGAGCCAAACGATTTGCTCAGGAGTTTGGAACAGAGACATGGTGGTGGGAAGAGAGGTGTTGAGTGTGATCGTGGATGTCGCGCGGATGTATTGGTATCGTGATTCGTGGCAGCCACAGTCTGAAGATTTTTCACATCAAGACTGCTTCTCCATTGTTCAATCAAGAGCTTACATAGACCTATCCTTCGGCTCCTCAGACATCGAGAATTACTTGGCACGTTCGACAAGAAACTCAACGACTTATGGGTGATGTACGAACAGTACGAGGCAAAACAGATAATCAGTACAACCAAATCATTTACCCTCCGCCCCAATCAAACCCCAGGTTCCCGTTGTAAATTTCTGCGAAGGCCCATCCATAGGATTGTTCCCCAATGAGGAGAAAGTGGTACAGAGGTATTGCTGAATGAGCGGCAGCTTCCGAAGGTTATATGTGTGCCTATGCCACCAGAGGTAGAGGTCAACGACGTAGTGCTGCTTCCGAAGGTCGTTAAAGTTCATCATCTCCTGCTCATTCAATATCATATCGTTACACTCCCGTTTATTCGTCCGCAACCAGTTCAAAACGTGCCCTGCCCATTTTGATTTTAGGGGACCGAAAGATTATTTACGGAAAGCCGCTGGATTGTGTGCTTACCAATAACGGGGATTGCGGGCGAGAAACGTAGGGCAATCATCGTGTCATGAAAGCCTTCCGATGTTTGTATTTGTACGGCGATCACCGAACATTGCGCCCATATGAACTTGACGGCTGGAGCCACCCTCCACGAAACCTCCTCCACGGGGGACATGCTTAGTCCTTTCAGAAGAGAGACCATTGTTGAGTAGTTGTGCAGCTTTCGACATTCCTTAGCATAT
Source organism: Marasmius tenuissimus (assembly GCA_029532415.1). Classification (NCBI taxonomy): domain Eukaryota; kingdom Fungi; phylum Basidiomycota; class Agaricomycetes; order Agaricales; family Marasmiaceae; genus Marasmius; species Marasmius tenuissimus. Next base: position 428,506 of record JAQOTA010000035.1, on the reverse strand, counting down.
CAGGTGAGACTATTGCGAGCCAATGGAAAGTAACAGAGATTACATCGGCGGTTTCAATAAAATGCTCGACGACCTTAACCCGATCAGGAGCACTCTTTACGCACAACAGGATCCACTCCGCAACCTAGGGTGTTCATGAGGTCCCTGAGAGCCTGGATATAATTGAGGTGACTCACTGTATTGTTCAAATCAATGAGGTCCGAGACAGCTCCTACATGCTCGTCAATGTATTGGAGACAATCTACGTGGCGCACATTCTTGTAGCACGAGCTTTCCATCAGGGTGAGCTGCGACGCCAGATCCGAGGGATCAAATCCCAGCAGGTTGGAGCTCGGACTGCCATGTGTAACCAAATCATCGAACGCTTCTGTTGTAAACGTTATGATCTGAGTCTGTTGGCCGAAATTCCGGTCTTGGGAGCTGTCAGGTTCGAGTAACAAATGACTGTTGAGCAACCCGCGAGAAGAAGCGGGATGGGCGTGCAATTCATCAAGATTGTGGTCATGGTACATTCCCTCAGAATTAGGGGAGATCAAGGCCTCGGGAAACGATGCCAAAGTCCCTTTCTTGCTGATCTCGTCATTTAACTCGAGATTCAGGTTCACCGATGGCATGGTGCCTTCTATTTGTAGGTTGATGTGAGGAATGCCGTCGATTATACCCTTCGACTTGAGCTCTGGATCCAGCGGTGGAATGGTGTCTGTTCCTAGTCGCTCAATTGGAGTAACGGAGCCAGTTGTGTCGCCCTCAATTGTAGCAGTTGGAAAGTTGATTGGCGAATGATGAGCCGGCATGACGCCTAGCGCAGAGGACTACAATATAGCTACACGACTACTTACCAGAGAGGAGTTTAGAGAGATAGAGGTGAGACGTAGAAGCTCAAGCACACTGTAGATTCAAGTAGAGAACTACAAGCTTATATACATGTAGAGACTATAGTGAATACCATATAAGGATGACAATAGAAATTGTACATATGATCATAAGTAGAAATGATAAATGGAACAATAGTCCTGCATAATATGATGGCGGGAAGTATGAACCGGGACTTCGGATATACCGGGATCTAATAATAGTCCATGGATTCAACAGCGAACCCCAGAGTTGAATGTAGGTCAGCCGCTGGAGGACTGGACATGCATTGATTGGGCTCGCATTCGCAAGAGACAAGATTTCAGTGGCCTTTGTCACAATGTTAGAGACATCGCCAAACGGATAGAAATATGATAGTTCATCTTCGAGTACAGCAGAGGCAAGCACGGCCCTTGCATCCGTGATGAGCTGGTCATCTTCACTTAGTCTCAACCTCGCCTTGAGAACGCGTTTTAACACTCCGCATGTGACTTCCTGTGTTTCTGGTCTTTTGGCATCGGCGCCTTCGTAAGCTGCAGAAGAAACGAGGTTGAGAATCATTTGGCAGTGGTTCTCTGAACCGAGTAAAGCCACGAGGGTGAGATATAAGGCCATAGGATCCACGTATGTAAGCCTCCCCTCCGGTGGAGCCTATAAGAGTTGTAGCCCGCTGTATGGTGATCACTGGAACGAAATCGTAGGTCATCGAGATAGTATAGTCTCAACAGAATCACACTTAGTCGGAGTCCCAGGGACTTCCGCTACGCCAGCAGCACTCTATAGCACTGCGCAGATGTCGATAAGTCGTTGACCAGGAGTCCAAATATACTAATGCTCGTGCGAGGTCCTTGAAGTTCATGCCTCCAATCTGCTTCATAACTATCTTGAAGGCTCTCGTACGAACAGACTTTGTATATCCGGGACTTCGTAGTTTGAGCGGGTGCGGCTGAAGCCATAGACGATAGTTAGAATCACTTACTGCGTCAATTCAAAAAGGGTGTGATACATTCCTTCTACACTTTGGATATCGAGAAGTCGGTTTGTCGGACTCTGTCGAAAGTGTGACTCTATCCTTGTAAGCTCGCGATTGACACGAATATAGTCCACGCCATTGAGAACCGCCTCTCCTAGCTGCTTGATAGCTTTGCCTGAGATTGAACCGAGCCCAGGAATCGTCGACCCCGACGATAGTGTGTCAGTTTTCGATACAATACTGGGTACCTCCAGGAACGAGACTTGTAGGGCCATTGCAGAGGAAGGCGAAGATACGGGGCAGAGGAAGGAACGGATCTCAACAGCATCGAGTTCGCAAATGGGAGTTTTAAGTCTCAAAAACAACTCATCTCACCTCACTCTACGTCACCCCCGTGATGCTCATCATAATTAATCACTAAGGCACCAAAGTAGTCCTCAGATATATATATAAATGAGATAGCTCAAACTGAGAGACTGTTACTAGGCTACTGATACTCATCTAAATTTGTATCGCCACTCAGAGACACTCTAGCGTATGCTAGCTCTACATCCTTCAAACAGGTGTCTTTTCCACAATGACTGTTCTGACGCATGATCCTGTTGTTTTTCGCATGAGGCAGCCTCTGATTGATGGAGAAAAGGTTCATAATCAACAGCAATGATCATCAATGCATCAACCATGTGAGTGGATAAGGACAGTCTCAAGGCTGTAAACAACCATTAATATCGAGCGAAAAACAAAAAAAGAATATCAGCTACGCGTTCATGGGTATTGTGAGTCGTGACGGCACCATATCTGCAATCATGTAAGAGCTCCAATCTTGTTCGGAGACAAGGCCCCAGGGCCGCGAGAGTGTGCCAGCAGTATGGATTGTACTGGTACGTGAACAAGATAAAAGAGCTTACTATCTGCCAATAATGGGCGATAAGTGTACAGATAATATAGAATATCTATTCTGATCTAATATGGCAGGGGGTCCCTGATTTCCATTAAATCCAGAAGTAACAGGGTTGGAGAGGTTCGGGGGATGGTGGTGGAAATCATTGGCGCCGGAGAGCAGTAGTCACACAATCAATGTAATGAGCTGTGCGTGTAGAGAACCTCAATCCTTTCAACCTTCGGAGTTCAGCTACCATATTCCTTCATCTCTCGCCGCTCCAGAACGACTCCGTCAAATAGCATAGCAACAAAGGAATAGAATACCGTATGGGTAGTCCTATTGGCTTATAAAACCGCTACGGGTCTCTCCGCGCTGTTGCTCAGGTCCCCATGGGATTGGGAACATAGTCGTTTTTTTTTCTATCGATGACAGCTAACGTTCCAGAGCTTCTGCCACCTAATTTCTCTACCTCCGTGGCTTACTTCTATTGATTCATAAGGTGGGTTACAGCTCAATCTAATGGGAAGTACGTGAGGTCGGAGTCGTGATGGGAAACCTGTCGTTGAAACCATGGTTGCATTCGGGCTCGACTGGGCTCGTCGACTACCGCACGGAATAACAAAACAAGACACTATATATCAAATATTGTGAGATGCTTTTGGTGTGTAAACCTTTACATCCCTAATTCAAACACTTGTTAACAACAAGACCTCAGACTAGTTCTATAGACAAACAATAGATGTACTTACTGGCGATCAGGATGATTTGAGCTGGGAAGCCTAGAGTGAAAGACATACGTCTTGTTGCTCTCTTGATGCTGTCATCCTTGAGCTATCTGATGAGCTGGCATGATGCCTAGTGCAGAGAACTACAACATGGCTACACTACTACTTACCAGAGAGGAGTTTAGAGAGATAGAGGCAAGACATAGAAGCTCAAGCACACTGTAGATTCAGGTAGAGAACTACGAGCTTATATACATGAAGATACAATAGAGCTACCATATAAGGACGACAATAGAAATTGTACATATGAGCATAGTGAACAATGAGGAATAGAACAATAGCGAATGCATTGTCCCACATAATACAATTCCGGGAAGAGTGAACTGGGACTTTGGATATACCGGGATCTAATTATAGTCCACGGATTCAACACTATTCCCATGTTAGGTTTCCCGTGTCAATCTTCGGTCAATAGAGTCCTTTGCAAAATAATCCTCTTGACTGTGGCCTGGCCAACATCTTCATTGGGCTTACACTACCATTCATCTGACAAGGATGCAAACTACGTTTGCCGTAAAGCCCTCTCAACCCATCCCGGGGCGGGTATGGATATAGTGTCTCGAGGCAGTCATCAGCAAAAGCGGACTTTGATTCACAGATTTTGAGGGTTTTTGATGGTCCAAGCCAAAATGTTGGACACCATTGGTGCTGTCTACCACAAACGGCTAAGAAACATTTGGTTTTTGTATTTGGGGGATGTACCTAGTACATGAAAGAATGGAAGAATGAAAAAAATAACAAGAGATTAGATATCCTACACACCATTAGAAATTTCAGGTTGTGCAAAAAGCAACTTAGGTTGTCAGATTGTCGGATTCCGGGTTTTCAGCCTAATTTGGCAGGGCGGCAACCCGGGAAAATCCATCACCATCAAACTTCAAAAGTACTGATGGTCACTTCTCCTTCTTCTTGACTAGGACTATACATTTGCATGGGATGTGAAGGGGTTTGGAGTTGAATGAGGTATGTCCTGTTGCTCTCCAAGGGGGTGGCAGAAATGGAATTTCTGGTCTGAGGTAGAGAGGGGAGGAGGCCAAAGGCCCTTAAACAATTTTTGTACCTACTGAGACTGACCCAGATTTTCAGGCTCCGAGGGGTCCCTGAGGGTTTTTCAGGACCTCATATTGATCTGTCCGCTGTGGTGAGCACCCAGTAGATGAGCCCAATGCACACAAGGTCTGTTGTAGCCAGAAACAGACCACAAGTGCCCGATATTGTGAGGAAAAGTGAAGTTAAATACTCATCTGTCACATGCTGAATCATGTGCACATACCATATAAAGAAGAAGGGGGGTCTGGGCTCAGAAAAAGTTTGACCTCACATACTTATCAAGACATTGACACTCCCTTGTTGCTCTCTCAGTGTTGTTATCTGTATTTTGTTTAGTTTATCTCGCTTCAAGCCTTAATGGTTGGATTTTCCAAACAATAACAGTGTCCTACCTTCCCCCTTCAATGACTTGCTACTGCATATACTTGGCCACTAGAGAGAACCAGGGAGGATGGATGGATACCTCTGCTTGACAATTTGGGAGAGGTATGTCTTGTTCTGGCTTTCCATGTTGTTACTATCTCTAAGTATCTTATCTTTATTTGTCATAAATCCTCATAAGACCACTCGGACCACAAAGCTAATTTGCAGCAGGTGGAGCAGGGTTTCAGACTCAGAGCATTGTAGCAACAAATGGATGTGGTCTCTGCCCCCTCCAGATATTACAGCCAGATGTCAGGTCAGAAGGGAAAAAGGCTGGATCCATTGCTCACCCTCTTGCAGTGATTGGGTTCTGGAGTAAACAATTCAACTGCTCTGAAGCTATATGAGATATTTATCTCTTTTGGTTTCTTGCATTAAGTTCTCATCCAAACTATACCTATCCTTCTAGCCTTCTATGGGTTAGACATAAATGGGAAAGAGTGTTTCAGGGGGGACACTACAAATGGCCCTGTGCACCATTGCCCTAGTCTTCAAGAACTTGGATATATCCATCTTCCACTTGTGTTGTTTGTTGTACTCATTCCAGTTTGTGTCTTTGTGTCACACTACATAGTGTTTGTAGTGCCTGTGCCTTCTGCACAAAGCTCATGTTCCAAGAGCTCTGTGTACTTTTCCTGTTGATGATCATCAGGATTGCCCCATACCCCATGACTATCCAAGCTCTAAATACCAGTGCCTTATGCAATTTGAAATTCTGTGTCATCTGCAGTGACTCGATAATGGTATTCAAGGTTGACATCTACCATTAAATGTCTGGTCAGGAGGTGAGCTGAGGAGGAGTTGCGTAAGTGGAGTACCAATGTTTGAAAAAAGTCCTGGACCTTTGGATCAAATAAAACTCAACATGTGTACAGCATGTGGATCCCTTCATGTATCTACTGTGTGTCTATACAATAAGATATGAGTCATGTGAGGGATAAGATATAGTTAAGATAGGAAGGAAATTCATGACATTACTCAAAGAGAACAAAAAGTTCCATTTATTTGAGGATTAACAGAGTCCTAGTACAGCAACTACCTCTGGTAAAAGAGAACACAGCAACATCATGAATATACCTCTTGATATACATTCTCATTTGAATATATTTGTTTTCATACAAATGCTCCAGTATCAACCCTACCAGGCTGAGACAGCCTTCTGTGTTGCGTGAATAGGAGTGCTTGATTGAAAGAATTCAAAAGCCAAGTGAACAAGATACATGATAAGAAAAGAAAGCATGAACACTCACCCTTTCCAACACAGTAAGACAATTGATGACATCCCCTGAATCCACAGAGCTAAGATGTTGAGAAGAACAACTTGTATAAGCCAAGATGATTCCAAATCTACACATAATACAAAATTACACTGTGAGCATGACAACAACACCCTCTCCACCTTGTCTAAATGCCTCATTATTATCCATGGTGATTTTGTTGGGCAAGGTGAAACAGTGCCTCAAGGTATGTAGCCTCAGCTTTGTGCAATCTCATCAAGCTAATCATGACCAAGGACAGACAGATAGACGCACGCTCCTGGCACAATGAGGGGTTGGGGTTGGAATTGGGTGAAGCGCGTCTTGAGGCTTTCTCGATTTTATTTATCCATAATTAATCAAATTTCTTTGTATGGAGCTCACTGAAAGCAGCATTCTGCATCATCCCTGCGATGAACCTGCTCATGCATTTATTAGGCTTACAAGATGCAGTTTGAAGGATAGCTACATACCTCTGACAGAGGTTTTGAGAGAGGTATATTCAAGTTATTCTACACTTTCTGTATTGTTAACCTGATTTTTGCTTGTTAGGAATTTTTACTAAAATGACTTTGAAGATAAGATGAGCGGAGTCAAATCAAATTGCGCTCGTGAACCAGAATGCATGATGAGTTTGACTTAAGGTGAGGATCAGCTTTCACCTGTAATCAGCCATTGGAAAAGTATGTATTTGGTTCACCGACATTTATTTAATTATGTTTGTTCTCTGCTCCCCTCAGATATCAACGCGGGGTTTCAGGTCAGAAGAGGATACCAAGGGAAAGGGGCAGTTGAGCCCCGAGACATGTTGGCTCGTTGGATTTTAGCTGATTGTGCTCAAGCTCATCAAGGATTAAGGATTGGGAGGAAGACAGCCTGGGAATCACCATCACCGTCCGATGAATCACCGGGATATCCTTTCCAAGTCCCGCCGAATCGGAGGGTTTCTTCCCTTGTTCTGAAGCTGCATGCCCTCATGCAAGTGGTTGGACTTGTACATCAGGAAGATGCACATTTTGCCGGAAGCCATTACAGCTGTTTAGCCGGTCTCGCAGGGTCTCGCAGGCTGACACGCTGACTACCCCGAAAAAGTGGCGAGTGGCAAGGTTACCAACTTATCCATCTGCTGCGCATTCTCGGGTGGGCAACGTACTGATTCTATCTGGCATTCACACGTTGAGTTACTTGTTACGTTATCTCCACGTTATCAATCAATGAAAGCTCAAGTTCCAGAAGCTGTCCACTTCCCCGCTAGGAGCCCAAAAATACCGTGAAACTGGGGTAAATATTCCAGTTTCCAAAGGTGAACTAACCGTGGCTTAGACTAGGAGGTTAAGCAGGTCGAAGTCGGCCTACCACACCAAGTGCACAAATGAAGGAAGACTCTAACACCTACATGGAATATTAATTACTAGTATTTACTACATTTGTCACTCATTGCATATTGAGCAGGATGATGGGGAACTTGTTCCCCATCTACTTCACCCTGTATTCATACATCACCTGGTTATCAGACCTTATTGTGCTCATACAGAGTAATCTAAGGACTTTGGGCTGTCAAGACCCACACCCCACTAACAGAAATCAAGAACTCGAGGAGTGCAGTCAAAGTTCCCCTCTCAATGATCCCGCCATTTAACTTGAGATTTGAGTCCACCAGTGGTATGAGGTCTCCTACTGGCAGCTTACTTGGAGCGACAGAATCTCCGTCGTAGATTCCACCCTCCGACTCGAGCTTTGGGTTCACCGGCGGAATGGTGTCTTTTCCTGGTGGCTCAACTGGAGTTATGCGACCAGTTGTGGGACCCAAAGTAGGACTCGAAAGGTTGATTGTGGAGTCCCAGAGTCGAGCGTGGTAATGTGAGGTTGTCAATGTGTTCGGTATGGCTAATTGCGGGCACGAGATGGTTGGGCTCGCATTGGCAAGAGACAAGATTGCGGTGACCTTTGTTAGAACGTTGGAGACGTGGCTGAACGGATAGACATATGATGGTTCATTGTCGAACACGGCAGAGGTGACTACGGCCCTTGCATCGGGTATCAGCGCGTCATCTTCTGCTAGCTCCAATCTCGCCTTAAGAACGTGTTTCAATAGTCCGTTAACTTCGTCTGTCTCTGGTCTTTTGGCATTGGCAGTTTCGTGGGCTGCAGGAGAAAGGAGGTTGAGAATTATTCGGCAGTGGTTCTGTGAGCCGAGTAAAGCTATGAGGGCGAGATATAGGGCCATAGAATCCCTGTATGACAAGCCTCCCCTCCGATGAAGCCTATAGGAGTTATAGCCCGCGGTATGGTGATCGCTAAAACAGAATCATAGGTCATCAACAAAGTATAGTTCTAGTAGGAATTGCGCCCACAAATCAGAGTCCCAGGGACGTCCGCTACGCCAGCAACACTCTATGGCACCACGGAGATGGCGGTACGTTGTTGACCAGGAGTCCAAATATACTAATGCCCGTGCAAGGTCCTTGAAATGCATGCCTCCGATCTGCTTCATGACTATCTTTAAGGCTCTTGTACGAACAGACTTTGTATATCCGGGACTTTGGGGTTTGAGCGACGGGTAAGTGTGAGTCAGCAACAATCCAAGGCAATCCCTTACTGCGTTAATTCAAAAAGGGTGTGGTACATCCCTTCTACACTCTGAATATCGAGAAGTCGGTTTTTTGGATTCTGTCGCAAGTGTGACTCTATTCTTGTCAATTCGCGATTGATGCGAATCGAGTCCACGCCATTGAGGACCGCCTCTCCCAGTCGTTTGATAGCTTTGCCTGAAATGGAACCGAGCCCAGGAATTGTCGACCCCGACGATAGCGTGTCAGTTTTTGACACAATACTGGGTACGTCCAAGAATGAGACCTGTGGGACCATTGGGAAGAGATGTGGAAAGGTGAAGGGGTGCTAGGTATGGCAGAGAGAACAGAATGAACCTCAACAGCATCGAGTTTGCAAACTGGAGTTTTAAGTACCGAAAACAATTCCAGCTGTCGCAACGTTCATAGCAACTATTTCAAACTGGTGCCAAGGGTTTGACGCTTGTTGGACAACTAAACCCTGTCAGGATTCATTTAATAGCTAATAGTTCGGGTCAAGTCCGCAGTAGAAGCGCCCGCCTTCAGGGGGGTATTCGAAGTTGTCAGTACACAGAACACGTATGGAAGGCTAGTGAGGTCAAGTATTATCACTTGGCTACCTCTTTTGTATGTCCAATGGGCCCATCGCCAGTTCCTTTGTGCAGGCCTGAAAACTGGAGACGCCACGGCAAAATCATTGGTATTGCCACCAAATCAAGCTAGGTTATCTTAGGCAACTGAACCAAGATTCTGGACATGATAAGTCAAAGAAGGTTTTATGAATATTGCAATGTCGCCTTCCTTCTTTCTACATCACTCTCAAGATGCTCATCATAATCAATTGCTACGACACTAAAATAGCCGTCGCATATTCATGAGATAACTCAAGCTGACACTGTACCACATAGAAACACTCATTTTATGCCAGCTGCAATTTGCCCGTCAGTGAAACGCGGATTCAGATTGAGGATATCCAGCTCTACTTCCCTCAAACAGGTATCTTTTCCAGAATGAAATAACTGTTCTGACCCGGGCCATTTTGTTATTCTTAGCACGGGAGTGGCGCTTCTGATTAATGTAAAGTGGACAGTGCTGACCACCAATGCATCAACCATGTGAGTAGATTCCAAGCGAGATTAAACCTGAGGTCGGGCTCAAAGCTGTCAGCGTTCATGAGTGTTGAACTAAGACAGAAAAAGAAAAGGTATTATGGCGGCATCATATCTTGGACTGGGACCAAGGTTGTGAGAATACCGATTGGTTTTACATGTGTCACGTCAGGCAGTAGCCAAGGGGTAAGCTATCTTACCGATACCAAGATCAGCAATCGGAGTCAAGAAGGAAGAGGGTTGGATAGGTTCGGGAGACGGTAGCGGAAATCACTGGTGCCAATGCAGGTTTACTTGTGGCGTAGCAATGGTAGTGATGATTGAAGTAGGGATCATCGGCGCAGTGGGCACAAAGTGGCTCGGGTCTCCCCTTCCTATCCCGATCGCGCATATTTATTGCGCGTCAAGGGCTCGTGATTGCCCCTAAGGGCTTGACTAGTACTATGACAGGTACTTATAAAGAGGACAGTAATTCAAATCGGCCAGAAGGAAGTTCCAGAGAGTTGAGACACGAACAGAAACACACCTCGAGCCTATATGTCGATTGATCTGGGTCAAAAACAGAATCTAGATATCGGATGATAAGCAAACATACGAGAAACACTCCAGATAGCCCATAACAATTTATAACGATCAGACTCATTGTCATCACAGCCGGGAGGCCAGTTATACCAGGGTGAAGGACCTATGAGCAGGTTATTTTTTTAATTGTTCATCAGAAGATGAGGTGTAGTGTTCGGAGTGACTGCTTCTGAATTGTTTGGGCAAGGTCAGCTCGGGTGGGACGCTAGAGAATATGTTTACCTTTATTTTTTGTATTCAAGTCCTCGGGAACCTGAGAGGCAGTCCTCGAATAATCCTAGTCATATCTGGTTTGGGTACTATGGACACTTGTATCATGAGCTCGTGAGGGTTCAACTCGGCGGTGGTGGTGGTAACGATACAACGACGACACGCGCTTAGAAAATTTCCACGACGGTTCTGTCTCCGTTCCCTAGGCTCCGGCTAATTCCGATTGTGCTTCGCGAGTTGAAAGCGTGATGGCTCCGCTGCTTTGGCTCTCCCTCTTAGCTCAGTGGTAGAGCGCTTTATCCGCAGAAGGTGTGTCCACTATGAAGAGGCCAGTCGTTCAAGTTGGCCAGAGGGAACTCACCCCTTGGATTTCAGCTCTCCTAATTTTTTGGCGCTTGACAGGGTTACACTCCACCTTTGAGCTCGAAACTCCTAATCAAATATATCCATTTCGTTTGTATCTTTACAACTCGAAGTCCAATGTCCGGCAAAAGTCTGCAGCCTAAAGTGCATAAGGGCATATCTATGCTCTCTATCAAAACACGGGACAAGAGTTGCCAGCCCTAATCCGGAATATGTGAAGAAATTAGGTCATCGAACACTTCAACAAATGACACCAAAGCTGGTGGAGAGTTCTGCCGCCAGATCGGGCTTGTGAGAATGGCTGTTGGCATGATTCCAGTTATTCCCGCCAAAACTCTATGAACGTGGCCAGAGGGATACACAAATGAAGGGTTTTCCTCCGGAATGGCCGAAGTGAGGACAGCGAGTGCATCAGTAATTGACGAGTCTTCCTCTTTCAACCGCAACCTTGCCTTTATTAGGCGTTTCAATAGCCGTTCTGTGAGTGCCGACATTTCCGTTGGCATGTCGTCTGAGGTAGGAAAAGTTACTGAGCTGATGAGGTCAAGGATCATCTCACAATGCCTTTGTGAACCAAGCAGAGCTATGAGCGCGAGATACAGCAGTAAAGGGTCTGTTTGTAACAGAGCGCCTTTCGGTTGTGCTGCGTACGCATCGTAACCCGCCATATAAAAGTCACTGAGTACAAACAACGAGTCATCAAAGGACTCTGGAATGGAAGATGATAAGGCACATACTTATCGGAGCTCCAATCTCTACGGCAACACTCCACGATCATGGAGAGAAGGTGGTATGTTTCCGACCAGGAGCTTACGCGAACAAGTGCCGCTGCGAGAGCTTTCAGCTTCATGGACCCAACCTGTCTCATGATTATCTTGAAGGCTCTTGCACGAACAGGTCCCATATAGCCCGGACTATATTGTAACTTGTAAGCGGCTAAATCGGATTTGGTATATCGGCAGGCTATGATAACCACTCACTGTGTCAGTTGAAAAAGGGTTTGGTACATCTCTTCAACCATTTTCACGTCTCTAGGTGGGTCAAGCTGTAGATAGGAATCTATCCTTCCCAACTCGCGATTAACGAGGATATAATCCACCCCATTAAGAACCGCCTCTCCCAATTGCTTGATCGCTCTCCCCGAGAGACTACCAAGTCCAGGGACCGTTGAACCAGAGGAAACGGTATAGAATGTATCAGTTCTGGTTAGGATACTGAGTTCTACAGGACGTGAGACCTAAAAAGGAATTGGAGACCAATAAATAAGCTAGGGGTAGAGAAAAAAGCGGAAAGGATTACTGAATCATGTTGATTACCAGAAACCTGGATGAGACTCGATGTCTCGAGCTGTGGGACCTGAATCAACTCTACAGAAGGGCGCATGAGTCTGGAGGGTAGAAAGGGGTAGGGAAAAAGACGGTGAAACTCCACAGCATCACACTCTCAACCTCAGTTTTATTTCTTATATCAACTTGTTTTGTAACATGGCGTTGCCAACGCAGTATGCTCATTGTCATTCATCGCTATGAAACGAAAATAATGATCGGATACCCGCAATAGTAGGAGGACCAAAAAGTATTCCATCACTCCACCTTACGGGCCGAGTGACTATTTGGTGGAAAACAGCAAGTCCAATTGATGAGCAAAGCCTTCTCATGATGGGAAGAAGATCGAGAAGAAGATTGACCACTTGTGCATGAGTGCTGTTACTGAACCTTGGCTAACATCCCCATGATAACAATCAATCAATCATCATTAGCTTCATGAGAGTCAGATTAGGCAGTTTGCGCGGCTCGACAGGTGTGCGAAAACATTGCGTAATACGAACCTGTTCGAGATTTGGCCATTTTTATGTTGCGTAAGGCCACCAACACTGACCAGTTCTGCGTACCTCCCGCACCATAAATTGTTCTCGCACAGCATGAATTGATTCAGAGAGACGCATAAGCACTTTGTAGCACTGAAAATGACCATTCCCCGCCGGTAATTTCATGATAGAGGTGTACTCGAACACGAACAATATGGCCAGTGACGTCACAGGTAATTTCTTGCAGCAGCATCTCGCTGATCTATAGCTCCTCCTGGTCGAGAGATTGGCTTCTTGTGATATCCTTCATCTCCCAGAGACTCAACCACATCTTTCTGAGGGAATTTGAACCAGGGGAGAGTCCTTCAGAAGGACAATACGCGTGAGCTTGAAGGTAGTCTCACGCAACGCAAAAAAGGCCGAATCTCGAACAAGTTCGTATTACGCAATGTTTTCGCACACTTGTCGAGCCACGCAAACTGCCTATTATCGGTTCCGCACTGAACCACACATCCAGCCAGATCTCGTCGTGTCCCATGGTCCCGTTGCTAACTTTCCAGCTTTATCAGTGTCAACATATTCAAATCAACTACGGGATGCAAATGAAAGGGCACTATGTCCCTCGTGTGGAATGCTCTGAACCTCGCGATGAGCACGCAAATGAAAACTCCAGCGAGCCCTGTAGTATAAATGAAATTGGTTGGGCAGTTACTTAAATAGAATTGTACAGTTTCCCTGATGAAGGATATCCAGTTGTGCATCCTTCGAACAAATGACTGTTCCTACCCGTGCTATACTGTTTTTCCTACCACGGGAGTAGCGCTTCTGATTGATGTATAATCCGAGGTCGACAGCATTGGCCAGCAGTACATCAATCACGTAATTGGATACCTAGCGGGATCAAACCTAAGGTTGGAGTAGAAGCTGTAGATGTTCTGAGTATCGAACGAAGGGAAAACAAGAACATCAGCTACGCAACGGCACCGTATTTTCAACTTAGCCCAAGGTGGCGAAAATACCGACTGCACGCTCACGTGAGTTAGTATCCAAGAGAGAGGACGAAAGGGTTGGAGAGGTTCGGGGAAAAGTAGCAGAGATCATTGGTGTCGGAGAGGTGTATCCGAGCGCTCAATGAACTGTGGTAGGTACACCTGTGGGGGTAAAAATGGTAGTAGTAGTGATCGAACTTATGATCTGCATCAAAGAGATTTGGTTGGACACGAAGTAGCTCGACTAGGAGAAAGTATCAGAGAGTCGAGACGCGAACAGTAACACACCTCGAGCCCGTACGTCTGTTTATCCGGGTTGAAACATAGATATCGAATGATCAGCAACCATACAAAAATTATAGGTAGCCTACTAGAAGCGTTTGCAACGACCGGACTCATCGCCATCACAGCCGGGTCCCGGATATGAGGTATAGCTGGGTGAATGATCTACGAATGGGTTGTTCCTCATTGTTTATTCGAAAGCAAGGTGTGGTTTGCGTTGTAGAGTGAATGCTTCTCGATCGCATGTGTTCTTCCAGGGCCTTGGCCAAGGGATTGTGAGGGCAAGGTCAGTGATATGACGCTAAAGAATCAGGTATTGTTTACCTTTATCTTTCATATCGAAGTCTAGTCGGCAATCCGAGAGGCAGAATTGATTGGAGATATCTGAACCAGGAGGGAAGAAGGACTTTTGGGGCAACGGATAAGGCCAGGATATCGTGAGGTATTGCGTCGAGTTGCTTGTATCATCTACCAAGAGATTAGCTTGCCGGCGTCGAAAATAGTCAGTGTTTCAGCGGCGATTGGCATGGTGACTGGAGAATAAAGATATACATCCTCTAATAATCCTGATATCTCGTTCGGGTCTTACAGACGCATCAAGATAGACTTGAGAGGGTTCAATTTGGCGATGGTGGTATGGTTGTAGAAGGGCGACATGTACACGCGTTCCGAAAATTTCCACGACGGTTTGTGACCTCCCTCCGTCTCCCAGGCCCCGGTAATTTCGATGGTGCTCCACGAGCTGAAGGCGTAATGGATCCGTTGCTATGGTTCATGGTAGAGTCCCTCTTAGCTCAGTGTTAGAGCGCTTCACTAGTATCCGCAAAATTCGTGTCCGCTATGAAGAGGTCAGTCGTTCAAGTCGGCTAGAGGGAACATCTTAGATGAGTCCAACTTTTGGAACAATTGATTCTATAATTTTCCAATCGTATGTACGTACACTCATTTTGATTCGAACAACGCATAGCAAGGTGTTCGGTCACAGTATACGGTCGACAGATGTACAAATGGGATGTGAGAGATAGCGAAAAGAAGAAATTGTCCGAAATAGAAACCAGAACCAGGACGACGTGCGATGTTGGTAACAACTCGAGTTCTTCGATGATCTCAGAGCACATTGAGCTCGACATCAGCACCCAAATCAACATTGATACCTTGGATCGGGAGAGCAAGGTCATCGGAACAAGGACTTGTGGTCACGGTAGTAGGAATATGCACGGTCGTTAGAGTAGGCGAAGTGTAGTGACCCGTGGAGGTCATTTCGTCGCAATCCGATGTATGAGGGGTTGGGGAGGTGTAGGGGCTCGTAGTCGTGCTGACAGTGATAGGGATGGTCGGTGTCGAAGAAGTGTATTCAGAGGTGGAAGTAGTGATAGTGATTGGTGGAGTGATCGGTGTGAGGAAGGTGTGCTCGCTAGTGGCCGTAGTGACCGTCGTCGAGTCGTCACAATCAGAGGTATAAGGAACCGTGGTAGGGACGCTCGGGATGGTAGGAGTGGTACTGGTGAAAGGAATAGGAGTGGTAGGCGTCAGGGAGGTGTAGTGATCCTCAGTGGTAGCGGTGGTGATTATGGTAGGGATGGTCGACGTCGGAATGATATAGGGACTCGTGGTGGTAGTCACCGCTGTCGTCTCATCATCACAGTCGGATGTGGTCGTAGAATGATCATCGGTAGTCGTGATAATAGGGGTTGTAGGCGTCGGGGAGGTGTATGGATTCGTAGTACGGGAAGTGGAGGTAGTGGTAGTGTCCGGGGTAGGAATTGTGGGCATCGGAGCGGTATACCAACCAGTAGTGGTGGTAGTTTCGTCGCAATCGGACGTATGAGTGACCGGAGGCGTGTAATGAGGACCTGTGATTGTGTTTGAGAAACCGGGATAGGGGTTATAGGGGTCAGAAATACTCACTCGCCGCTGTGGTTGTGTCGTCGCAGTCAGAGGTGTGAATGATTGAGATAGGAATAGGAATCCTAGGCGTCGGGAAGGTGTAGTCGCTTGTGGTGGGAGTGGTTTCATGGGACACCGGAATAGGGATCCTTGGGGTTGGGAATGTATAATCGCTTGTGGTGGTCGTTTCGTCGCAGTCAGCTGTGGGCAAAAGCCCAGTGCCAACCCCAAGGTCAACATCTGCACCCAAGAGCTGAATGGGCGACGCAACGACGACCGGGAGCACAAGGATGAGTGCGAGGAAGGACTGCATGTTGGTACTTGCAAACTGAGCAAAGTAGAGAAGCAGTTGCGTTCTGAGAAACTGCCGAGGAAATAGCGAGGTTTTTATATGCCTTTCCTAGCGCCTCTCGGCGAAGATACCTTTCATTCTTTTTGCTGAAACATAATCAGGAGCTATGTGTGATTAGAAGGATTCAGTCACGGAGAAACATTACCTGCGCGGACGGTTGAATCAAAGCCAACCCAAGTTTGAGACGCCGATTCGGAACGTCAAATTCACAAATCTACATTCCTCGGTGTTTCCTTACTTACCATCAACTTCGCCAAGCGGCGCTAGGAGCTCACACAGCTGATTTTTAGGCTTGAGAACTCCGAGTGCAGGGTAGCAGTAGTAGTTGGAGGATACGAGCAAAGAACCCAGTCTTCCTGACATTCAGTTCCGGATAATAAACCCACATGGGAAAAGGTGCATAACGCTTAGCGCCGGTGACGAAACTGCTCTGAACCACCATCATCAAACTCAAACCATTCCTGTCTCGACTATCGGAGTGCACGATGTTCCTCGACAAAAACATAGTGTTAAGATGTACGCTTTCTTCGCCCATTGTGGTTCAGGCAGACCGCGATCGGGTTTGAACGTAGTTGGTACCCATTCCGAATTGGCAGCTGAGATCCATGGTGCGCACATATCCTCGCTCTTTTTCTTTGTACCTGCATCAACGATCAGAAACTAAGGTTTTAACTCCCTCTTCTAAGCATAATCATGGCTTCCTCAAGTTGGAACAATCAAAGACAAGAGTTGGTTGGGAAGACATGGGGGGGAGGTACGTCTCGCTTGATTTCTCCTCGTTATTATACATGGCTGATTTCCTTGATAGACAGACGCACTGAACGAGATAACTGCTTGCGAGCAGAGAGGAACATCATTGACCGTAGCCCACCCAACGTCATTGCCACGAAACATGAAGCTGTCTGCGACCCGTTCATCAAGAAGCTGCATTCGCGTACTATCTTCCGGTGCTGGGAAAGACAATCAGAAGGAGTTGAGCCTTGAATGAACAGACGTAGAAGGTATATACCCCGCCTAAAACCATCATAGCTCTCCCCTCAAAGCCCGTTTTCTCCCTCTTCCAGAAACATCTCCTTGTGACACCTACGCCAGCCATGAACATGGCTGGACAGGATTAGGCTCAGGACGGTTCAGGAGTTCAAGTATTCTCAACGCTTTTGCTGTCTCCATAACGTGATTCCGAACGAAATTGAAGCCCTCCAGAACCCATACGTAGCAGAATCTGCGGAACATTTCGGTGCGTAAAGCTCCATATCTCTATTCGAATACTTGTTAACGAGGTCTTCTACAGGTCAATTATTCCTATCGTCGTCTAGAGTTGGAATTAATTGATGGGATGACGGAGTAACAATGGTTGGGGTTGGATGAGGTACGTCTCGTCACGTTCTCGGCGATCTCATCCTTAGCTGATCTCGTGTTATATTCTATCGCGTCGACCTTCGGTGGGTAGAAGTCTTTGCGAAACAATGTTCCCTTCTGCCGCAGCCTCACCGATGTCTCTAGGAATACTGCTACTCATCAACAAGCCGCGTTCCTGGCATTGTCGAAGGGCTGAAGGTGGCTCCAACTCCCCCTTCAACCCTCCTGGCTTCGTCGAGATACCTCGAAGGAAAACAGTGTCGTCACGACCGGTGAGGCACGTATCCTCGCTTCTCGACCTGCGGTAGATGGAAAGAAGTACACCCGCTTGGGAGACTAACGGGTTGGGTTGTGTCTGGGGAATGTACGTCTCGTCGATTTCTCAGCGTTGTTTCTCCCTAGCTGATGGCAGCATTATACCTTGCTAGTGCATATAGCCACAGAGAATATTTTGGTGACGGTTTTCGGAGAGCTAGCGGTTCGTGCTTTTGATGCCGTTATCCATCACCAGTAGTCGATTTTACTCGACAGGGAACCTTCACGAAACAATCCTCCTTCGGAACGAAGGGCAGGCTGAGGCTGGCCATCGTTAGGTCGAAGTCAGCTCGCCAACAAACCGTGTGGCACGAGAAGCTCTGGAATTGGTAATAGGCATGCATGTGCGATCAACTATCGTCAAGAAGGTAGGTACATAGCCTATCTTCACCCACTATTTCCCTAACGCTCGTTCTCCGTACCCTTCAGATACTTCGGGGTCCGGATATGAGAAATTAGCGAGCTCAGTGCGTGTATGGGGACGGGCAGAACGGATGGTTATTGTACCAAATTAGAGACATGCCTCCCACTCATTGTACTGACAGGCTTGAGGCTTTGTGGTGACCATTTCGAATCTTAGTTTTCGTTGCCTACTGCCCTCCGGTGCTGATGTTCGCACCTTCAATATGACGGTGTGCCGGACGATTAGAATGAGCGGGAAATTGTCGGTATGCGTCGTTAATGAAGCTCCCACCTATACTTTATTCTCGTCCTCCAACGAAATAACTTGTGGGCGCGGCTTCGAGACTCCGCCCTAGGCCGTGGTGGTTTTATTCAGTACTTACTTAGTGAGTGACAAATGGGCCTCGTTTGCCTGGAGCTAGAGTAAAGATCGAGAAAGATCGGGGAGTGCATATGTTTGACGTTCAACGGTGCTCCGTCGAAGCCCGAGTTGAGAGTTCAACTCAGTGAGAATGTACCTCCGAGGACGCTTGATCGAACAGCTGAGGGTACTCAGAGGACGAATATAACCAGTGTAATATATACTGTAAACTTTCGCTGTCCTGTTTGTTACCGTCTAATTATGGGTCTGCTAATGGAGGCTGGATGAATGACGAGGATACCGATTGTGGGGCGTGGTGGTGGAGGATCTCGAGAAAGGATTTGAAAGCTAAGTTGGGCACAATCAGCGACATGTCGCAAATATGAGGAAGACAGAGAAGAGGAGAGATACCATGGTCCTCGCCCAAATCCATGATGACCCATTCGGATTTGCTGTCTTCCTGGTGATGCACATGCGTGCGTGATCTTGAGACAGAATGAGTTTCAGATCGAAGGGTATGACCACGAATTGTGGGCCTTTCTCCGTAGGAATGATGGTTTTGTCGATGAGGACCTTGGTCATTGTCGGGTAGCGAGTCGGTGATGGCGGGCAAGCGAGCCCTCGTCAGTGCACTATCACCCAGTTCGTGGTTATGGCTTTGTGCGAGACGAGCGGGGTCGACCTCTACCGAAGGAGACTGGTTCCCGTTATTTTTGGTGAGGTCAGGTGGATAAACGTGCTTTGTAGTAGAAGCTGTTTGTTGAAATCTCATACAAACGATACGCTGCAGACTGGATTGATGCCGGGCAGCGAAAGAACGGCCCATCCTCTCTGAGCCCCTAATTTCGGTGAGAAGATCCAACGGGTGAAGTTGGGCACTAATCGGGCTCTATAGAAGCAAAAGGAACGAATGTCCGAGAGAAAGAGAAAGAAAAGAGACGATAGAAGAATGAGTACTCAATCTATAAAAAATTGATAATAGGGAGCTCACAAGACGTCCTTTACGCTGTGCATTCAACACTCCATTTTCCACGAATACCCAATGGTCCCTCCAAGCTAATTTTCCTCTTCGTCTATTCACCGCATCACTCCCATCTCCGTTCTCCCGCTCTTTTCCCAGCCACTTCTTAGCTGTTTTTTTGCGCACCTCGGCAAGGACTCGAAGACTCTTTACCCAGCCCTCCCAGTACGGCTGCATGTGGTTTAAAATGGTTTGGGGTAAAGTGAGCACCGCACAAATACGGCGAATTTCGATGAGCTCATGGGGTAATAACGAGCGGTCAGTTACCCAACACTTATCCTCCGTTACCTGGGCCGTCGAGAACTGGTTGAGCATGAGTCTTCGAATGTCATATGTCAAGTATGAGGGTACGGTTCCGACCGAAGACGCAATGATACCATGATTCATTGAGAGCTCCGGGTTCAGAGGTAGTCCCGATTGAATCGCAAAATCGTTCGTAGCGGTTGGGTCCAGAATAGCAGGGGACATAATCCTGGCAACTTGGGCCAAGATGTTGAATAAATGGTCACAGGGATAGCAGGACGATAGTTTGTCCTCGGTAATTGAGGAGGTGAGCACGGCGGTTGCATGAAGAATCAATGGGTCCTCTTCTTGTCGTCGTTACCCATGGCCATTGACTCCAACGGCCACCTGCTCTGTGCTCGACGGGATACTCCTTCGATGATAGGATCGCCGGCACACCTATCCGAGAAATAGCCAGACCAACTCATGTATTCACTAGAGCCCTTTAATAACGCAAGGAAGTCTCCTCGATACAGAAGTCGTTGGGATACATGGGACGTGCATATGCATTTATTTGGGGTTTCACGGGGGGATAATACGACCGAATGAATGGCTAGATGCTCAGGTAACCGAGGGGCCCAGTATCAATGATAGGTACCAGTCATTTGAAGCTACCACCCATAGGTTTGTTCCTTACGCACCTTCCACTCGTAGATTTCACCAAGGGAGCTCCTCGAAGCACGACAAAAAACGAGGAAACCTCCATCCGAAAGCAGCTAGGATTCACGGGTCAGATTCACGGCACTGCTCGGGCCTCGTAGAGAGTGAGGCATCTTCACCGTGAGACAGCTACTACGCATAATCGAAGGTATGTGATCCTACCCCTCATTCCTCGCTGCTGCGATGTCTCACCGTTCATCCCTATCTTGGCACGAAGCTTTTGTCCTCACCACTTCCGTTCGAAAAGGATCTTCGTCCCGTTCAAGTCCAGCAACGAGGATTAGAGTGTTCTCCGTTCCACCATCTGATTCATTTGCTCGAACATTCGTATTCACGCGACAGGAGCACTGTTTCAATTGACGTCGTACGCAAGTTTTACCGTTCATCGTTTCCTCATCAGAAACGGGGGCAGAAGTTTTACTGACACGCTTGCGTAGTCCTTGCGGCGATTGGTACTCCACTCCCTGAACTATCATCATGTTTTTTTTGTAATGGAATAATTCGTATCCACGATGCTGGTCATTCCGTTTCGGGAGAACCCTCCCTGGCTCCGGCTTTTGAGGGGGAAATTATTCGAGACCCGCCGAGAGGAAAGGTCGTCGGAACCATCGATACAAAGGTACGGGTAGGGGGCTGATTGTGTCCCGATAGAACGTTGACGTGCTTGCTCAAGTAAGAGGAACGAAAACGCTTCCCTGAGAAATTTGCTCATGGCATCCTTGCTACTTGAATATGCGTACTAGCGACGGGATCTCTTCTTGAGCGCTGAGCTGCGTAATTCGAGACTGGCTCTCTATACTACGTGCGTGGGCCCTCTCAGACTCTAAGCTGCTACGTCATAGATACTCCTGACTTGGGAAGACCAGCGGTAGAACTGCTGGTTAGGTCGATATCTGTCTATGTTCAACATTCAACATCGATGTTCCCCTCCGAATCGGACTTGAACATGATACGGTTTGACTGAAAGGTCTCTCAAGTCTGAGTCTGACATGTGATTCAACCGCAGTTCAGGTTTCTGCTCGGTAGTACTTACTAACTCCAAATTTAGAGTGGACGTCCTTCCGACCGAATCATACCGCAGGCAGGGTACAAGGAGAAGCGCTCATCAGCTCATCAGCACCTTGGAAATTGGAATCCAAGCATTTGATGGCAGCCAAGAGGTGCCGCGCTATGCTTACTTTCGCTCGATATCGAACGCTAAAGCTTGAAGGGGCGATTTCGAGAGGATTAGCCGACGCTAGCCCCTGATCAACAATGAAATAAGTCGGTGTCAGTTAGAGGAGGGGATATGGCTTCTCCGAATCACGAATATAGACGGGCTGGGGGCGTGAAGAATCGTATATAAACTATGCTTCAATCTCTGTAAGTTCTCCAGATCACAATCGAGGTCTAATTCTCTTTCTACCCACTCACCGAGCTCCACTACAATGAACTTCATCTTCGCCCTCACTCTCGTGCTTCCAGCTGTTCTCGCCTCTCCTCTCCTTGGAGGCGGCCTCGGAGCTAACATTGGTGTCGGTACTGGTCTCGGTGTCGGTGCTGGCGTTGGTGCTGGCATCGGTGCTGGTGCTGGTGCCGGTCCTGGCGTCGGTGCTAATGTCGGTGTCGGACTTGGTCTTGGGAATGACCACCAGTCTCCAGACGACTGCGACGATCCCACCACGACCGCCACAAATCACTACACTTCTCCAACATGGATAATTCCTAACCCTACCACCATCATCACTTCCACCATACCAACCTGGACCGTACCCACACATACCACGGAAGATTGCGACGAGACAACCACGACAACGGATCACTACACCACCTGGACTCCTACCACTACTTGGACGTCTACCACTACTTGGACGTCTACCACTACTTGGACGCCTACCACTACTTGGACGCCTACCACGACGTATTGGGCTCCTACTCCTACCACCAGTCCTTGTGATGATGATTATGACCATCCGATGACGACATTGGGCGCCGGTGTTGGTGTTGGTGTTGGCGTCGGCGTCGGCGCTGGCGTTGGCGGAGGAAATGGTGGTGGCGTTGGCGTCGGTGTCAATACTGGCGTCAGCGTAGGTGTCGGGGCCGGCGTCGATGTCAATCATGGCGTGAATGCAGGTGCCGGTGCCGGTGCCGGTGTCGGTGTCAACACTGGCGCAAATACAGGTGCAGGACTAGGTGTCGGTGTCAACGCTGGTGTGAATGCGGGTACCGGTGTCGGTCTCAAGCTCAATGCTGGTGCCGGTTTTCTCTGAGAGAGTCTTTTACGAAGCCCAATGTAGTCAGGGATCTGGGGGGAGTTGGATGACGTCCGCTATTGAGTGAAGGAGTAGCGACGTTCCAGCTTCCAGAGTATTTTTCTTGTCTGTTGTTTTCTCGTTTCTGTCTCTGTGACCGAATAGTGTATATACTTGTATATGCGGATATCTTGAAAACCGTGTTGTTGTAAACAAATTGTAAATTCCATGACCTTTGGCTCATCAATGGTTCAAAAGGGTACGAAAATCTTCTGATCAGTAGCCTTTCTAGTTCCCTCTAGCCAACTTGGACGATCGATCTCTTCATTCAACGTGCTAAGTATGCTACTGAAGCGCTCTATCATTGAGCTAAGTGGGAATACATTATCTCGGAAGTTTATACATGTCTCGAGCTACACGCAATGGTTTCTCAGCGTACAAAAGTTATAATCTCGCCAGGTGGGCTGGGCTTTCCAGTTGCTTCCGATGGCCTAACAGTTTATCCAAGTATAACAATTTTCTGTGTATTTTCCCGAGGAAAAAACACCAACTTCTGGTAGGAGATGCTGAGGTGGCTGTCGATCAGAGGGGCCCAAATCCTCTCTCTTGCTCTTATGGATCTGGTCAAGTCTCGAAAAAACTCCGTCCACAATCTACGAGGCGGAATCCATTCCGCCCCCGTCGAAGACATGTAACCAACATAGCTCCACTCAATTAATCCCTTGTATCAATCGCATTTTCAGCCGAGCATGAGCACAGGATAATACTGCTGGATAGGCGTATAGAACATTTTGATCGGCAAAGAGGTGCTCTTTTAAGCGTGATATGCTAGGCGCAGGTGGCTGTTGTTCAACCATACCATCCGCACTATTTCCTACATGTCTGGCTGAGTATATCCCTCGCATTTGACTGAA
Source organism: Marasmius tenuissimus (assembly GCA_029532415.1). Classification (NCBI taxonomy): domain Eukaryota; kingdom Fungi; phylum Basidiomycota; class Agaricomycetes; order Agaricales; family Marasmiaceae; genus Marasmius; species Marasmius tenuissimus. Next base: position 404,588 of record JAQOTA010000035.1, on the reverse strand, counting down.
CAGCTCACAACAGGGATGAGAACATGACCCTTCCCTTTTCTGAGCCTGGCCACTCCCACAAACATCTCCGATACTCGGAACCGCAGGACTACTGTACCATTCCGAGTAAAACAACAGTCACGGGTCACAGACCCCGTTGTTGAGCCCAAATGTCACGGTGCGTCACGGGTCCCAGGTTGGTCTGCCAAACCCAAATCTGTGTTGGACCGGAAAAAAATCGGCTTGCAGCTATTTAAGAATCCCTAGCATATTTTCGCACAACTCCGACAGGAACTTGATCTACTGACACGCCAAACAATTGCACGTGCAAATAACTTGGGGTATCAGCCGGCTCCGCCGGCGGGTCCGAAGTCAAAGAATCCGAGATGAGCATCTGCAACAAAGACATATTGACCACCTGATTGAGGGGTGCTTTCAGGCCAAGAGTCGAGTAGTCCTCGACACCTTTGGTGGTGTAAATTCCATGAGCACTGAGCTTCATGGTTTTCAAGTGGTTGGAATCTGTTCGGGAATGTTGCAGCCATCTTAGACACAGATTTGATGACTAGGCGGCCAAGACCACCAATCTGGCCGGTGGGCTTCAAACACCAGAGACGCTCAAAGAAGTCTTAACAGATATTAGGTAGTTTGCGTGACACGGGTAGCGTGCGAAAAGCATTGCGTCACACGAACCGTTCGATATTTTTCATGATTTTGCGTTGCATGCGGCCACCACGACCTAAAAAATTTATGTTCATCTTCCACTGAAAATCATGCTGACCCAACAGTATACAGTGCAGAGAGATACAAAAATGCTCGTACCACACCGAAACCCTTTTCTTTCTCGCTAACTTCACCATAGATGCCCGCTCAACACAACCTCGGCACGAACGATACACTGGCTGATGACGTCAAGGTCAAAGTCTTGTCAGTCTACAGCCCCTCCTGGTCGGTCTAGCAACAAATCGTTGTATGTTTGATGGCTGAGAGCCTAAAATACTTTGCTTTGAGGGCATTTGAATCAGGAGTATTGCTGCAGGATTAGAGGAACTGAGTGAGTTTCAAGATAGTCTCACGCAACACAAAATCATGCAAAGTATCGAACGGTTCGTGTGACGCAATGCTTTTCGCACGCTACCCGTGTCACGCAAACTGCCTATTCTGCACCGATTGCGGTCATTGTAGACCCAGCCTGAAGCTACTGAACAGTTAGGTGTGCTGATTTCATTGTGCAAGCCATCGGATTGACCGGTCATTAGAGTGCTATATCCGTCTAAAAACTCCTTACCCTCATTATTTGCCGAACTGTTAGGTGTCACTCTGATAACTCCACCCTCACAACAACAGTATTCACTGAGAGTCTGAAACCGCAAGGTTATGCCCGTTGATCTATTCATTAACAGGGCCCGAGAGGCTCCCCTAAGAGCCTGTCCCAGAATAATATAGATGAGAGCCCAAAACTAGTCAATCTCAGTCCAGGTATAATGTAGCAGAGATCATGTCAGCGCGAGGTCAATGCCATCTAACGTAGGTGACGACGCCTTCAGCGCCGCCCCAAATTGTGCGCAGTGATGGGATCCTAGTAATAAGCAAGAAGGACACGGGGAATGTCGATATTGAGCCTGCCGCCGCTGACCGGAGAGTGTTTTCCTCGGCATTTTTACTGTGATTAAGAAGAAATTTGGGGAAAATCACCCCGAATAAGGTAGCTTGGTGGCAAAATTGAGTAAAGTCTATCCAAGCTAACGTACATAGATGAGGGTGAAATCCGAGGGGCGGGTCTTGGGGGTGCTTCCCGGGTCCCCCATCAACAATGTTTGCGTGGACCCACTGAACTACTCCATTGCGCGAGCCGGATTACAGTGATTTGTTGTATTTGATGTGTCTAAGCTGGAAGTGCCACTGTCCACAGCCATGCAAGTGTTGCCGGTTCTCAACAGGGATGCCGCATTGAGCATTACTGGTCGGAAGTGAAAGGGATCGACCTCTATGCACAATGAAAGATAGAATGTAAGCCCTGGCTTATGAACCCCTGATATGTATGAGAAATAATGCAGGAGGCAGACGTTGTGAGCGGTGTAAAAGAGAAAGACAATCACAAAAATTAGCAACGGGCTATCCTGAGAACTGAGGACAAAATCTAAACTGTTGCTGATGGCAGAAGGGGTCTAGCAGAACTTCAAGGCCGGCAATATCGTGGTGACATATACACTCATCTGCCAGACAAGATTGAGCATCTACCTTGGGTTCTGGAGGTGCCGATGTGCTGTTCTCCATTCCATGCAGTTTGGAGGGTCCAAGAAAACCGCTGGCCTGTCTGTCCTGAGATTTTAAGTGGATATGCGAGTGATGGTAAGCAAGGCAAATGGAATGGGTTTAGGGGGAAGAGAATGAGTGAACAGTGAACCCAACGTTTATGTCGGTGACAGGGCACAGGGCTTCCAGAGGGCGTGTGAATAAATGACCGAATTAGATACAGCTTCTGGCTCAGCATTGAAGCTCATCCAAAAAGGAGATGCGTGAGAAGAACGAACTAAAGTAGGAAGGAGAGGCCGGAAAGGGCAGCAATTTGGACTATATTTGGTAGAAAACTCTCACATCTTAACCTTTGGTGAGAAATTGATTGTTTCCAGGACAGAAAAAGCCTAATTCTCGTTCCTCGAATTCGGAACCTGAAATTGGAATACTATTTTCCCTTTTCTGCCCCGAATTACCCGTACCTTTTCAATTTGACTCCCGTTGAGCTACTATTTCCTACTACAATCACCCGTTTCTTCGTTTAATCAGTTCCCTCTGCCTCAAAGTGGGCGCGAGCAAAGCACACCTTCCCAGAAAACACCAGTCTGGGAATATCCACACGTGGTCGTGTTTGGCATGTCAACAGATCAAATTCCTGGAGTCGTGCGAAGATATGCTGGGGATTCTTAAATAGCTGTGAGACCACCACTCACCCACCGAACCGCCGAAAACTTTCAGCTTGTCCCGAGTCGCCGAGGGATGTGCCGAATTCAAAATTTCGGTCCAACCAGTCACCTGTCCCACCGCTTAACGATATCTTTTGCGAGCTCAATACTATCTCGTCACACGATGTGCGATGGCGAGGAATATGTGATTTTGTCTAGAAAAAGGGGTTTTTGTCAGTTCCCTGCTTCGGGAATTTTTTCTAAGCATATTAGAGTACCTATGAGTTTGTCATTAGCAACGCTAGCCCACAGAATAAGAGGAACGGGAATGAGAGCTGAAAAACCTCAGAATTTCTTGTGTGATAAGGGCGTGACGGTTCAGGAACCATTGATTGATACATCGGATACAGAGGGACAAGTACATTTCCATTTGAAGCTATACTGGTAGATCCTAATTACCAACATATAGGGGGAGAGGGGCCATAGAGCGAGCTCAATGAGTGAAGGAAGCTGAGAGGGAGTTTGAGGAGTGATGTGGACACGCTCACAAAATGATCGCCATCAGGCCGCCGCGAGTGACAAACCGTGACCCAAAAATCTTGCAATTCTCGTGCCCACCTCGGTTGCTGCCCGACACTACGAGGGAGGAACATAAAATACTCAAAAAATCAGGTTAAGGTTTTTTCACTATTTAAATGTTTCTATCATGAAGAAATCGCGATAGCTGCTGCTCAGAGCCCGCGGAGAGAAACTTTCAAAAAAATCGCAATTCCGTATCCAAAATAGTAATAATCTGTGACTCTGTACAGGCTCTGGACAGCGTCTTCTTCAGCGAAGATTTGGCGGGAATCCCTCGGTAACCACTTTCTTCAATCGTAAAAGCCATTTTTTCTCGGGCGTAAAAAAACTATTTGGCCTCGTAAAATATTTTCACATACGGCCTACTACGTCATAGCTTGCGCATGAACCTTTTACGATTCGTTTTATGGTCGTGTTGAATCCTTTTACAACCACAAAAGTAAGTCGTGAATTTTTCATTTTTACGAATCCCTTCGACATTCAGAATTACGATCGTGCAAACCTGGCCTGCCCGTCGTGCGAGGTCATGTGAGCTTTCATGGGACTATATCTACCTATAAGGAACATCACCATGGTGTATAAATAGGTGGTGCGACGGTTGAGGCCCCCGGCGGTAAAGAGCTTCCAGCGACCTGGCTATAACCAGACCCAGTATCCATCTCCCGAGAGATCTGTTGATTGACCACCTCCCGCTGGGCATGCTTCATATCCGCAAAATTTGTTCTCCTTGCATCCCCGCTTTCTTTAGCTCCAGTGCCAGCTCCAAGTGCACCAGAATCCCGTGGTAAAGGTTCACCTCTCCAAGCTTCTGCCACGAGTGACTCTCCATAGTTTAAACCGCTCGGATTGCTGTCCTTCCCCTTTCGTTTCTTCATAACATACCAAACCAGCCCAGCGATCAGGAGGAGGCCGAATACACCGCCCACCACGGCTCCCACAATCACTCCCGTCGGCTTCCCGGTCTTCCCCATCCCGTTATCAACACTTTTTCCCCCTCCTCCAGACTCAGATGGATTTCCCTTGACCTGCGAACCATTGTTGCCCACAAGGAAATAGTCAACTGTTAACCACTGCGGTGCCACAGTGCCACCGTTTACGCCGGTGTAGGTAATGACTATTTCATGCTCTTTGCTGCCATCAAGTCCTGGGCCGGTGGTGAATAAAAGTTGGTTACTCCACGCTGTAAAGTTGTTTCCTGAACCAATGAACGGCACACGCTTTGAAGCTGGGATATCGAAGGAGACGGAGGCACCACTATCGATATAGTAGGAGCCTGTAGTGCTTAACTTAAACGGGCCGTTGGCGGAGGTTATGAGGTTGGTGCCATAGAGGGATACAGAGGTACCTGTCGAGTCGTCAATTGGTGATTTTATTGAGAGGGCGTCCAAAATAGGAAAAGTATATAGAACGAGAGAGACGCACCATTGAATTTGAAGGACATGCTCGCCCCTGCCGCTTCCGTTATGTTGAGAGCAGATAAAACTTGCCAATCGCCCGTGCTGTTATGATAAATACAGTTTGTATCGCTCGAATCCACCTTCAACACCTGACTCGTCAAGTTCGCTCCCTCCAAAGGGGCGTACTCGATTGAATCCAACCAGAATATCTGTGTATCGGGATTACTCACACTGATATTCATTGATATCGTATGATTTGCCTTCGCAAGGTGGGATTGCTCGCAAAGGACAACGTTGGTGGTAACGTAAGTCGAGGGGATGTAAGCGACAGGTGCAATAGCTCTGCCGTCAATCTGGCAAGTGTACTTGGGGAGGAGATCTAGCGGATCTGTGGAGTTGGCCGCGAGTGGGAGTTTGCTGTTATCCTTCGCACCCTTTATACGAATGTACTCGCCTGACATTAACGTTGAACGAGGTGAGACCGAAAGCAAAAATTATCCTACAGCGAGACTGGACATACCCTCAAAAGTAAACGTGAAACTTGCGCTGGCTGAGTTCGTACCCTTCATTGTTTCGTTGTATGGCCTCCCGAAGACCCCGACTCTGTCGAAACTGGACAGGTCAAAGTCCCATGTACCGGTTTCGTATGTGATTCGAGAGTCTGTGTCATCGACGACGATTTGCCGAGGGTAATCTATTGCGATATCTGCCATCGGGGGCCTCCAGCTTTTGTAAACCGTGACCGTTGAAAAACGTGAACGAGACTAATTGTCAGCGGGAAAGAGGGGTAGAGGTGCTAGAACGTCTCATAATTAGGCTTACCCACTCAATATAATTATATCAGTCTCAGATTCCATCATGATCACTACAATGCTGCCGACCGTTCTCGTGTTGCGTAAGATAGATAGACAGCCACAGTTTCAACTACAGCACGGAAGCAGTCACAAGGCTTCACTTCACCTAAATTTTCTCTGACTTAAAGTTCTGGCTAGTCGCAGATTGAGAAACTTGTGCTCTGTGGCACTGTAGCACTGAAAGGCTCACATCTACGTACAGAGCCAGGCCAGGATAGCGTCCTTCCCAATATGAGAGGCTTCATAGATTCGACGCAAGGCTGAGATCCCTACTAGGCATAAGACACAAACCAAGAGTGCGCCCTATCGGCTCAATGACGCTGACTTATCCACCTTCAGGCATCGGACTCCGCCGGTGCAAGCACAAAGTTTGTATTTTGGCGGGTCTTTCCCTCGCATTCGTTATTCATGAGAGAATCTAGACACTTGCTATGCTAAATAACGATTTACGATATTCTAACATTCGATGGGAGTATGTGATTGATCTACACACACACACACACAGCTCCACTCAGCCAGAAATAGCTCGGACTAGAATATGCCACTTCTGTGAGGGTTATATGGTCTATTTTGGACAAAACAAATATGTATTAGTGTCATTTTATTCTTTGGTGTCTTCTCGTTACCTGTGCGGGCTGTGCTAGAACCATCAGAGAGCATTTATCAGTGCATTACACGAAGATGGTCAAATTTTTGACTTTCAAATCAGTGATATTCACCTCAAGTTGATGGTGACCATCTTCTGAGGTTGTATAGCACCTAGTCTCCACGTGATGCCTTCAGACCCTTCTCCCTTTCCTCCAAGGGGTACAGTCAGTGTAACATTGCCTCTTCAAAAATCTCTGTTCAGACTGAAGTCACTGAAGCAGGATGTGGACGTCAAGCTAGAACAGGAGGCACTAACAACCAACCTGTTGTCATTAATCAACATCCACCACAAAATCTTCTTCTGATGGCTTCAACAATTTGTTTGTAGTCACTGCCATGTACACCCCTCAACTCAAAATACCATTCTACTATTCATTCTCACACGGAGTCCATTGTACATTCTTGAGCGTGCCTTCTGATGATCTGGGCCCTCATTTGACCTCGAAAACCTTTGCCAACTGGGCCATTGCTTTATGTGAACGTGATATGATGGATGGACCAGAGGCTTTACAGAAGGCCGCGGGGGAGACCACTACGTGAGGTCGTATGGCCCTATATACGAAGTATCTATTCATACTAAGCTCACATTACGGTTGATTGACAGTAACACTGCTCCTTTACACGTCAGTTGTGGGAATCCCGACGGAAATCCACGGGCCCCTGTTGTATACGGAAAGTTTGAGGTAGGCTATAGAAAGTTCCCTCAACCGACCTCTACACAGATCAAATCTAGTCCTTTATGCAGAGTAAACAAGTGATATTAAGCCTAAAGGTGATTCTTGAAAACATGAGTTTAGATATTGACTGTTAAACTTACTCGGCAAGTGGAAATGGGAGGGGAGATTTTGACTTCACGCACACTTATTCATGACATTGGCTGCTACCATCACCATATGGAAGTAGATACTCTCAAAGCCTCACTGGGCTTGTCTTTTCCTGTACCAGATGGAACCCCAAAGATCGCACAACCATGGAAGTACATAACCCTAAGTGTTTGCCAACATTCCTGGAGGGTATCAGTAGCCATCACTGATGGTGAAGTGTGACTGTCTGGCCTTCCATAGAAGGATTGGTAATGGTGTGGGATGTACAGGAAACTCCTGTGGAGGGTAGGGTGATTGTGCAGGGCTCCAGGCTTCCTGACAGAACAAGATAACAGAAGCCTTTATTCAGTTACCAAAACACATCTGTACAAACAAAGTTATTGATATACCTGAGAATTAACACAAAAGTAAGGCCCCAGGTGGTTATGCATTCATCATCCCCTTGACCTGAGCTATTATTGAGGACTGAAAAATTTGTGAAACTGTTGTTTTTTATACTGTTGATGGTAAGATCTACCTCTCGGACTTAGGCTGATAATTTTTAATAGGTTGAGCTGGTCTTCCAACAGATACCAATACAACACCAAGAGCAAAGCTCAAACTGTTGGTAATGCTGAGCTCACTGTGGGCGAGGCTTTCCAACAGCCATGAGAAAGTGAGATATTTGGAATAATGTCAGATAATCTATACTAACAACCAAACAGCATGACATTGACTGGTTAGAAACATTTGCTTGTATCTTACAGATTTACAACAAAGAATCCCAAATCATCTTTGTTGCTGACTGCATTCTAAAACTCACAGGACCAATGATACAATAGCATAGTCAACTGCCTCTCAAGTCACCCGTCAAGCAAGGGCAAAGGTCAAAGGTTGACGGTTGAAGGTTGAAAGTCAAGGTGGGCATTTACTGGTGTATTTACCAAGTGGTTAAGCTAAGGAAAAGGTTGTATGTACAGGATGTTCTTATACTGGAATTTGTCTAGGCCCAGAGTCATTCTGCATTGTGCTGTGTAATGCCTCTGGCTATTAGAGCACCCATATGCCGTATGCCATATGCCATATGCCATACTTCTTATTTACTATTCTTTACCTTTTTCACCTTTACTTTCTACTTTCACTGTTGCCTGTACACCGTGCCTCGCCTATCTTACAGAATAGACAGAGGTCAACACTCGCAACTCTGGTGAGAAGTATAGCGCACCTTACACGCTGAGTTGTGGGCATGTGAGTCACTCTTGGTTGTACTGAGTTGTTGTAGGAGTGGCTGTAAAAACATTGTGTGAGTTGTTGTGGCTGTCCATATAATGTGACCCAGGAATGACATGTGGAAGTGTTACTCAGCATGGTCTGGAGCTGTGGTCTAGGTGTGCAGCTCCACTTGTTCTGTGGAGTTGTGAATGGAGATCTTTGAATGGGTGGGAAGAAAGGAAGGAAGATGATAAGTCGGGTGTAGGAAGGGCATCTGTGTGGGTGCTTGTTGGTGGAGGTGGAGGTGAATCATAACAAACAACAGTCTGCATCTGCAGGGTTAAAGCTTGACTTGCTTATTGAACTTGTCATAATCTAGGCACTGTACTATCTTGAGCCTAGCTCAGACTTGAGTATACTCATGTAACCCTCTCTCTAGCTCAGGGATGGCTTAACATACTTGCGTTGGTGAAAGCTTGACACAGAAGGCTTTGGGATGATGGGGATCTGTGTCTAAGCCATAGCCAGATATGTGTACACTCATGCATCACAATTCCTATTCATTTCAGGGTGGGCTCTTGCCCACAGCTGACTGCGACAAAACAACTACCACAAGCCATTATATGTTCCTGACCCCAAGGATTCCTATTCCGGTGTCCCATGAAACAACCTTTACCAAAAGTGACTACACCTTCTTGATGCCTAGGATTTCTATTTCTGTCCTAATTGTTCACACCTCTGACTGTGACAACACAACCATCATGACGAGTATCTCTGACCCCTATAGCCCCTATCCCAGTTTCTCACATACAATCATAGTGTAACAACCGCTTTTCCAGAGGCCAAGAATCCAGCTGTGGCATACACAAAAAGGGTTGCAGGATGTGGGAAAGCCAATTGGAAACTGATCTCTTGGGTTCCTTGACTGCGTTAGCGGAAACTTGGGTCCAAGCTCAGGACCACCTGAACAAGTACATGTGAATTAAGGGTTTGGGAAGGGTATCTGCAGGCTCCCACAAGCAGATAGGATGTGAAGAGAACACCACAAGCTCCCACAAGTGATATTATAAAGAGGAAAGGGCCCTTTGGGTTATGCAGGCAGTTGCAAAAAGGTAGAAGGCACAGTCCTGTGGCCTTAGTGGATGGGTGCACCTGTTGGGATGTGGTGTGCTACTCACAGAGACGGTTAGTACGCCAAAGACTTATAGAATACTCAACCAGGAGTGCTTGATAGACATTGACTGGATAAGAGATAATACAACCGAGCTAAAGTATATGAAGGTACTAGATGTACTTTATATACTAGTTCAGTATAGAGTTCCAAGAGACTAGAAAAGATAATTTACAGAGTAGGAATATGAGTCAGAGTGAGTCGGAATGAGTCAGAGATTATTGGAGTCATCCCAGGGCCTTCAAGGTGTAGCCACCAATAGCTGTGAGTCAAGGGAACTGATCCCAAGAAGGTCCCGAAATATTGGTGAGGGTCCCAGGGTGAGTTGTGAGATCCCAGTAAAGGGCTGTGGGGTCACGAGACAACATGAGGAATGCCCAACAGGCTTGCCATATGGTGTGAATGTGATCCCAGGACCTAGATAGTGTGATCTGGGATCCCGGGGGATGTTGGGAAAGGGAAAGATGATAGAATAGGTACTGATGGGTTCCGTGTATAGCCTAAAATAGGTAGAATGGATGAGCATAGAGTATGGGAAGGTTTGGAATATAGATGGTGGAAGGGTACCAAGGGGTAGGTTTTGGGGGGAAAAGATAGGGGTCCCATGGGTGTAGAAAACAGACACATTACACATAGGTCCTCATTACACGCCTCCGGTCACTCATACATCTGATTGCAACAAAACAACTACCACTATGGGTAGGTATGTCTCCAATACCCATAACTTCTATCCCAGACACTACCACTACCTTCACTTCCAGTACCATGAACCCATACACCTCCCCGACACCTACAACCCCTATTTTTACTACTACCAATGATCATTCTACAACCACATCTGACTGTGATGATGAGACAACAGCAGTGCCTACGACTACGAGTTCCTACATCATTCTGATGCCTATCCCTACCATTATCACTAACACTACTGACCTATTTCATTCAATTTGTATATCACACGTCACAGGCCTCTCCACATACGAAAATTTTTCGTATGGTCACGTAGTCACAGGGAGGTCATACGAAATGTCCTGGTATGTGACAAAACTTGCAGTAAGCCTAAAAAGCCAAGAAATGACCCCTTTTGGGATTTCTTTGCCCAAGTCGGGTGTTTTCTGTGAATTACCGTGGACGGCAGCCTCGCCTGCCACCATTCTCCCCACTCATCCACCCCAAGCCCTCGTCGACACGAAAGTGGCGTACGAACTTTCGTTTTTGTCACAGGTCACCCGGAGGAATTTGCCTGCCATACAAATGTTCCCCAGCAAATTTTTTTGTCACACACAAAACCCCATACGAATTGATTAAAATGGGTCAGTACCACTAATGATCACTACACCTCCCTGACACCTACCACTCCTATTTCTGTTACCATCTACACTTCTACAACCCCGAACGTACCCACTACGTTTCCTTATACTTCCAATTGCGATGATTCAATGACGGCCACTACGATCACTAGCGAGTACACCTCCCCCACATTGATCACTCCACCCATCACTATAACTACTTCCATCTCTGGATACACCTCCCCAACGCCGACGACTCCCGCCACTGTCAGCACGACTACGAGCCCCTACACCTCCCCAGCCTCTCATACATCGGATTGTGACGAAACAACCTCCACGGGTCACTACACTTTGCCTACTGCAATACTACTGTGACTACAAGTCCTTGTCTTGATGACCTTGCTCTCCCGACGCAAGGTATTATCGAGCTCAATGTGCTCTGAGATCATTGAAGAACTTGAGTTGCTACCGATATCGCACGTCGTCCTGGCATTAGTTTCTATGACGAACTTTTTCTTTTCTTTTTCTTTTTTTTTGTCTCTTACTTCCGATATGTACATTTGCAGATTGCGGATCGTGACTGGACACCGCTTTGAGTTGTATCAATGGAAGCGAGTACATATGATACGAAAATTCCAGGACAAATCGTTACCCCGTCAAGTGCGCCAAAAAAGATCTATTCGACAGGTTCCCTCTAGCCGACTTGAACGACTGACCTCTTCATTATTATCAACTTCTCCGAGGGTTATACTAGTGAAGCGCTCTACCACTGAGCTAAGAGGGACATAACATTGCCTTAAACCACAATCATGATAAGCCAGGGCTTGGCGAACGAAGATGGAGCCGCTTTGAGACTCATCGAAATTCGTGGCCTTTATTTACTACCACCCTTACCAGGAAACTCTCGCGCGGATTGGCCTCTTCATCATTATGATTGTAGGGCTAGTGGAACGCTGCATCATTAATGACTGCAAGCAACCGGTCCGGCTCCGACTGTGGAGTACAGAGTCGGATTTAGTTCGGCACAGCCAACTCTCAAGGCTCAAGCGCAACAGAACGTACTATGAGAATGAGCGGACTTTTCATTTCTGCCCCGGCCAAGCCATCAGCCCCTCCCCTCATAGATTGTGCCTTGAAATGTTACGGTCAACTAAAGCCGATCGACTACCCTGCAATCTACTCGTTTGAATATCTCAGGTCAACCTACCCCCTCGTATAAAGGCTATTCAAGAGACAAAGATTCTAGGGGCTGGAGGATAGGAACTCAAAGAAGAACTGTGATCGATGTGAGGCGAGAGAATCAGGTGCGCCAGAATCCTCTATTATATTGATTGAGTTCAGCTATCGATCTTGCTGTTAGTAAAAGCTCTAAGTATGAAAAGTTCAGGTACGCAAGATTGCTTTGTGTCACACATCTAGTTTGACTATCAATTTAGCTTGGTAGCATCGCACTCCACAAATGATTTGATCAAAGGCAGCCTCACAGCCATCTCACTTCGCACACTGGCTCAGGCTTTGCTAGTACCTGACCGGTATGCACTTTTATGATTGGGACTCGACCAAAAAGCCCTGAAGAATAAGAGCTAACAAGCGGCGTCTTATGTTGTGATAAAGTCGAGTTGGAAACCTAAACATTCCTCTTCCTCGTGACTATCATGAGAGCATCGCCTACATTACGGTGTATAAATAGGTGGTGCCCCAATTGAGGACCCCGGCGGTGCAGAACTTCCGCTTCCAGTGACACCGCTATACCGAGACCCACTATACCGCTCCCGAGATGCCTGTTGACTGACCACCTCCCGCTGGGCACGCTTCATACCCACAAAATTTGCCCGCCTAGCATCTTCAGGCCCTCTTCCTTCGGATCTAAATCCAGTACCAAACGCTCCGGAGTCTCGTCGTAAAGGTTCACCTGTTTCAGCCATCGGATTGAATGGCATCACAATAGGCTCTCCATTCATCAAAACGCTGGGAGCATTCCCCTGCTTCCTTCGCTTTTTAATCACAAACCAGGCCAGTCCAACAATCAGGAACAGACCGAACACGCCGCCTACGACGCCTCCCACAATCGCTCCAATCGGCTTTCCCGATCCGTGATTACCGTGATCCTCCTGTCCTCCTGAATCGGACGGACCTTCACTGACCTGGGAGCTATCGTTCCCCACGAGAGAATAATCAACTGATAACGACTGCCCTTGTCCAGTGCCGTTCTTTATCCCGGAATAGGTGATAAGGATTTCATGCTCCTTGCTACCATCGAGTCCTGAGGCGACAGAGAAGAAACGCTGATTTGACCACGAAGAAAAGTTGTTATCTGTGCTGAGTGGGAAACGTTTGGTTTGGGGAATATCAAAGGTAACCAAGCCACCACTGTCGATATTGTAGGACCCCGTGGCGCTGTCAAGCGGGGATCCATCCGCCAAGAGAAGGTTAACACCGTACAGGGAGACGGAAGTTCCTGTCGGATCGTCAAACTCGTTGAGTACTCAAGACGATGGTCGAGAATCCGAACAACTCATTAACGAAGGGATTTGACACACCGTTGAATTTGAACGACATAGAACCCCCTACTACTCCCGTCACATTAGAATCTCCTATACTGATATCTCCGGAGAGTGTTTGCCAACTACCCGTGTTGTTATGATAAACACAGCTGGTATCTCTCGAATCCACCTTCACCACTGAGTTCGTCAGGTTCACACCATCCGGAGCCGCGTACTCGATGGAATCTAACCAGAATGTTTGCGTGTCGGGGTTATTCACGCTGATATTCATTGATATCGTATGGTTTGTCTTCGAAAGGTGGGATCCCTCGCATAGCACGAGGTTGGTGGTCATATACTTCGAGTACTTGTAAGGATTAGGTGGAATCGGTCTACCGTCGACCTGGCAAGTGTACTTGGGGAAAAGTTCGAGTTGATCCAAGGTAGAGTTCGGCGGCGGTGGGATTCTACTGTTGTCTTTTGCGCCTCTTATCTGAACATACTCGCCTTTACGGGTTCCAAAGAATACAATAAGTACTAGGCGATGGTCAAGTAGAGCCACAGACTGACCTTGAAAAGTGAAAGTAAAGCTCGCACTGTCTGAGTTTGTTCCCCTCAAAGTCTCGTTGTAAGGCCTCCCGAGAACTCCAAAATTGTCAAAACTGGTTACGTCAAAGTTCCAGGTACCGGTGTCATATGTTATTCGAGGGTCTGTGTCGTCGACCACAATTCGGCGAGGGTATTCTGATGAGAGGTCTGGCATTGGAGATTGAGAGTTATCGTGGACCGTGACCGTGAAAGAAGGTTCGTCGGGAGGGAAGGGGAGTGAAGAGGTCCACCATCGTCACCGAAATGTTGCCACCCATATACTACCCGTGTCGCGTTAGACCGATGGATAGATGCCGTTTATCGAGAGCACGCACGCAGTCACGAGGCTCCAGTGATTTTCTGTCTAGCTTCAAATGGATGGTCGGGTGATCCTAATATCATAAGTTGATGTTCTCTGGGGGGACGAACATCGCAAGGTTTACATACTCACACAAAGCCAGTCAGGATAGGGACTGATCTAAACCCCTAGCAGCGTGCGAATCCTGCTCAAACAACAACGCTGAGGTACAAGTTCTACGTCGGCCCCCCAAATATCCGTAGATGTATCCAGTGCCACAAGCCAGTTCGATAGATAGTTTGACAATCTGCTTTGCTGAGTGCTACCGTTGCAGTATGGCGACGGGTTATCCAACTTCAGGTCACACATCCTACAATTTTATTTGTTGGCCGTGGGGACAGGCTTCTGGTACAGTAGCTCATCACGCGCAAAAGTAATCTTCAAGATATTTTACGTATTCTTGAGTGGTCACTCTCTAGACCATCCAGTCACAATATCCTAATGATTCGACAGGAGCAAATGACTGATTTACATGCACGCGATCCACGGAGTACACATGTCTCGGGCTGAGATGTTCTATTTCTGTGAAACTTCATGTGACCCGAATTATCCGTCCACAGGAATTTGTGTAACAAGATTTTGTCTCTTCGCATCATCCATCAGACGGCTTGTCAAGTTGATTAGCACGAGGGCATTCTGAATTGGCTGCCAAGCCATCAACTTCTACAGCATCTGGTCTAGTCCTTCTCACAAAGGATGTCCTGGACACTCCCCTCCATGTGGGACACTTGAAGCGATATCCTTTCCGCTAAGTCTCTGCTCCGAGTGAATGAAAAGAGGGTTATCTAAGGCGTTTATGGTGTTTCATCCGACTGTGCTGCAGTAGCTTGAATTGATAATAGGCTTTTCATACATATACACGCATCACCAGTGATCGCGAGCGTGTATCGTCAGGCTGGTTACACGAGATTAGGATTTAGATTTGGACGGCAAAACACCAAGCGCCCTATTTCAAACACTGACTCATACCCTCATGAATGCCCTCATCAGGAAAACAGCATGCTGTGCTTAAACGTCTTATTCAGCAAAAATCCGCTTGTTAAGACGATTAGCGCATTTTTACTTAATCAAGCACAAATGCTTACTCAGGAGAGAGCTCTCTCCGAGAATTTCTTCAATCTGCTTAAAATCTTCAATGTTTTAGTCTGAGAATCTACATTAGCGTTGCCAACAGTCGGTTCGGTTCGGCTCCGGCTCCGGAACCGCGGTTACACCGAACCACGGTTCCACAAGCCGTTGACAGGTAGCGGTTCCGGTCCTTGAGCCGCTCCGAACCGGCTAGACTGCAGTTCAAGCACTCATATCAGGTATGTTGGTTTTTCTGCATGTATTCAGTTGAGGTTACTAATAAACCATGAGTAGTCCATTTAAGCCAAGTATTTGGCATTGTGGGTGTCTGGGAACTCATACCTACACTGTTGAACAGCCCTGCACGTGGCGACCCACCCATGGATTATTTTTCCACACCAAGCTTCAGGGCCTGTACCTCAAAGTAACTAGATTTTATAGACTTAATATACGATACAAGTAACTAAAAGTAAAATACTACAATATTATGGTGTTTTAGAGGGCTGGAAAGGATTCAGGAAACGCAAAATATGTTATATAACTGAAGGTGGCTCAAACTGGCCGAACCAGTTCCGGAACCAGTTTGAGCCGCGGTTAGAGCCGAGCCGTTGGCAACACTAATCTACATATCCCTATTCTGACGGTAGGTGCTTGAGATTGATCAATAAAACATTTGAACACATCTATTCAATAATCACAAGTAGATAATACAACATACATCTGAACATGGCAAATACACTGGTACATACTATTAGTATCTTATTGAGCTGCCACCTTTCAATATGCTGTACCTCGCACAGACATATGGTTCGCCTATAATGCAGTGATGTGTCAGGTCGGGAGGTCCGAGGAGGGCAGCCTATGCGAGACGTACCTTTAATGTGGTTGGGGCGACCGTACGGCATGATAACTAACCTGGCAATAAAACTAAGAAGTCTCCCACAAAGAGCTATATGCAAGACATACCATAGAAGCCTCATGCATTTTGACTGCTGTCACTGTTTCAGCATACCTGGCCAACGGTTCGAGAGAAAAATTCAAGGACTTGGAATGATTAGTGTGACTCTGAATGACAAAAATAGATAATAAAAAGAGCACACCAACTAGCCTATACCCATTCAACACCTCTACTGGTTCATCCCTTTGTGAGCTCTGTATGCGTGAATTGGACGAGTTGAGAGTCAAAATATGGCTGACTCAGACGAGATGTGTTGACCGTGTGGTGGGTCCCAAGCCACTCAGATGTTTCCGAAAGAACTGCACAGTCGTTCCCACGCTATCCAATAAAGGCGAGACAACTCACCAACATATTTTTTTAAATAAAAGTTTCAACTCTGTAACATACCGTAGGCTTCTGTACTGATTAGTATTGTTAGTTACAACTGAGCTACTACAACTTGAGGCGTAAGAGGGCTGAGAGAAAAACAAGATCTATATCCAAGCGTGAGTGCTTGATTCCAGGTATGATGGACGGGTTTCTCAGCTAGGCCTTCTGAAAAATAAGCACAAGTCATTCAAGAGCTCAAAATTAAGACTAAGCATACAGAATTCAGACAAAGCAGATTTGTTTCAGCGTAAGACCACTTCGGCGGAACGAGCTGTTTTCCTGATGCTCTCAAACATAACATAATGTACGAGAACAGTAGTAGGTATTTTGTAGACTGGATGGCACTCGAGAGTCGAGACCACGAATTACTAAAAATGCGAACTTCTTGTTTCCTCCAAACCATCGGATGTCCCTTGGTTGTCCTCGTAGATTGTGCCTCGGAAGAATTTGGTCCCCTGAAGGCGAGGAGTCAGTCAACTAAGTACTCTAGGTCTATAATGTAAGAGCTCATTCCACTCATTCAAATATCTCAGTTCAGCCTATCCCTATCAGTCCTGGTACAAAGGCTATTGAGAGAGATCTCTGTTCCTGTTAGCGGTCTAGAGACTGGATATATATAGAAACACAGACATCACCGCGATTTATAACTAGGTGGTGCGACAATTGAATACCCCGGAAGTGAGGTGCTTCCAGTGACCCGGCTATAACGAGAACTGTCATCCATCTCCTGAGAAACCTGTTGATTCATCATCTCCCTCTGGGCCTGCCTTATACCCACAGAATTTGCTTGCTGTTCATCTTCAAGCTCCCCGCCTTTTTCAGCTCCAGCTCCAGCTTCAAATGTCCCGAAATCCCGTGGTAAAAGTTCACCTGTCCAAGCCTCTCCATTGCTTAAGGCGCTACCACTATTCTCCGTCTTATTCCGTTTCTTCATAACATACCAAATCAGTCCCGCGATCAGGAGGATACCCGATACACCGCCCACCACGGTTCCCACAATCAATTTAACATTGGCGTTCCCTTCCTTTACTCCGGACCCGAGTAAATTCTTGTTGACCTGCGAACCATCATTGCCTACAAGGAAATAGTCAACCGTCAACCACTGCGGTGGCGCGGTGCTATCTTGTGCCCCGATGTAGGTAATGACCATTTCATGCTCTTTGCTACCATCGAGTTCTGAGCCAGTGGCAAAAAAACGCTGGTTCGCCCAAGCCAAGGAATCGTTCTCTCGATTGGATGGAGAAAGCTTTGTCTGTGGGATATCGAAGGAGACAAACGCGCCGTTATCAATTGAGTAGGAGCCCGTGGTGTTGGCAAAAGCGTCCCCGCCGGACGTCATGAGGTTGGTGCCATACAGAGATACGGACGTCCCTATCGAATTGTTGTTGGTAAATGTAAAAAAGATTGTCTGAAATAAGGGAGAAATATGTAAGGATGGGAGAGACACACCATTGAATCTAAAAGACATGCTTGCTCCCGCGGCCTCCGTTGCGTTAAGACCTCTAAGGTTATTTTGCCAACTGCCCGTTCCATTATGATAGACACAGCTTGTGTCGCTCGAATCCACCTTCAACACTTGATTTGCCATATTCGCTCCCTCCAAAGGGGCATACTCGATTGAATCCAGCCAAAAGATCTGTGTATCGGGATCATTGACGCTAATGCTCATCGATATTGTATGACTTGTCTTTGCAAGGCTGGATTGCTCGCAAAGTACGAGGTTGGTGGTATAGTCCGTTGAGGCGCTGTAAGCGACGGATGCGACGGCTCTGCCATCAATCTGGCAGGTGTACTTAGGAAGGAGATCTAGTCGATCCTCTGTGGAGTTGGCCGTGGGGTGAAGTTTACTGTTGTCCTTCGCGCCCTTGATCTGGATGTACTCTCCTGAGATCGGAATTGAATACAGTTAAGCACATGAAACCTCTAGAGATGGGACTACAGACGTACCCTCGAACGTAAACGTGAAACTTGCGCTCGCTGAGCTTGTCCCCTTCATCGTCTCGTTGTAAGGGCTTCCAAGAACCCCGAATTTGTTAAAACTGGACACATCAAAGTTCCATGTACCAGTGTCGTAGATGATTCGAGGGTCTGTATCATCAACGATAATTTGACGAGGGTACTGGAGTGCTAGATCTGCCATTCGTGGCTTTGGGCTAATGTGGACCGTGACTTCCCAAAGATTGTAGTGATAGTTGTCGGTGGCAAAGGCGGGTTGAGGGGGTATCACAGCGTCTCATACAGAGGCTGACTCGCCCAATATACTCATCTGACCTCAATGATTCCATCATGATCACTACAATGTTGTCTGTGTTCGTGCTGAGTATGATTGATTGATAGCCGCGCTTCCAACGAGAGCAGCCAGAAACTCACTTAGTTTCCGTCTAACTCAGGATGAATGATCTGGCCAATCAGAGAGCAAAGAGTAAATGATTTGTGGCAGTTGAGTACAGGAGTCTAGGGGCTTTATATTAACATACAGAAACCAGAGCTAAGCAGGGATAGCATCCTTTCTGACAAGAAGCTTCATCGAATAATATTGGTCCGAAACAAGGCTGAGACCTCTCTCCTAATACCTAGTAGGTTTGAGCTTTTTAACCGGCGTCTGCGTACACAATTTGAGGGTTTGTAATATTGACCTAATGGTAGGCTTCGGGTTACGAAGTTTGTATTTTAGTAGGTTTCCCCTCCCCCGTATTCATGAAGGGAATGTAACGCTGGCTATGCTAATCAAGGAATTGCAATATTCCAACATTGGAACGAGAGCATAGGATCGATCTAAACACACAGCTTCGTTCAGGCGAGTGACTTAGACTGAGATATCGGATTGCGTGAAGCTCCATATGAAGTGTCTGGACAAAACCAGGTACATATCAGCGTCGCTTTGGCGTCTTATCGTTTACTAAACAGGCTATGCTAGAAACCATCGGATAGCATTCAGAGATGTTGCACGAGGACATTATGATTATTGGCTGCCAAATTAGTGATATTCATATGAAGTTGATGCCGATCATCTTCACAAGTTCAACACCACCCAGTAGCCCAGTGCACCGCACGCGATGCCTTCGCAACCTTCTACAGACCTCCTCCAAGAAGTACAGTTGCGATGTTTTCTCAAGACTTTCTGTGCAAATTGAATGAGGATGCGGGTGTCAAGCTTGAACTCAGCGGCTAATGACTGACCTAATGTTCGATCGTCAGCTATCACGAAACCTCTTTTGTGAACCTTTCGACATCTCGTAGTCACTGCTATGTAGCTGCTGTAACTAGAAATACCATTTGTTCTTACACTCGGATTCCATTGTACATTCCCGGATGTGATCCTGATGAACTAGCTTTTACCCAACCCAAAAGATTTCCAATAACCTGGGACATTAGTGGTAATATTGAGTGTGCTAATGTGATGCGTCCACCAGAGGGTTTTACAGGTCCCGCCGGGAGACCGCTGCCTTCGGAGGTCGTATAACTGGAGGACCTTATACGAGGTCATCCATCAATCTTCATGACACAGCCATTTGATGATGGCGCTGCTTCTCCACATGCATATAGTACTGAAGCGCCCGTCCCTGTTCGTTGCTCCCGACATGTCTATTCAGTGATCTCTCGCCGCAATATGGTTCGCTCGGGCGGACTTTCAGAAGCCAAAAAAACTTCAATATGGAGTGAAGAAGTTGTGCGATTCTGATCGTCGCTGATCGTCGCTGTTTCCTGGATACAACTCTCGCTAGCCAGCCATGCAT
This sequence comes from Marasmius tenuissimus, assembly GCA_029532415.1. Classification (NCBI taxonomy): domain Eukaryota; kingdom Fungi; phylum Basidiomycota; class Agaricomycetes; order Agaricales; family Marasmiaceae; genus Marasmius; species Marasmius tenuissimus. The sequence goes on along the minus strand of JAQOTA010000035.1, from coordinate 384,192 downwards.
GGTCGTCAGGTCTTGTTTTTTCCTCGTTCATGACGAGTATCTCGTTGGCGATAAAATCTGGATTATGAATTGAAATTGAAGCTCGAGATGGCAGATGCCGTAGAAGTCTGCTCCTCTTTCTCCCCTCTTCCGCGCGTTCTTATTTGTGTATCTTCGGTTCCCTCTGCAGGACGTCTTTGCACGAGGACACCAAGGGGAAAGACATGTGGCCAGGTACCGAGTGAATACATCAAAATGTCTATGATCGTAACCAGTTGAATGTGTGACAATATCAGAGCAGGGAAGTTTCCCTTACCTATGGGTAAACCAATGAACTACCTTGAGCACCGCTGACTGAGAACGACCATCGCAGGAGATACGAGGCAGAACATTTGATGATAAGCCAGTGTCAGTGCGGGAAGGCCTACATATCGGGTTTCGTCGGCGAACAGAGTTGGCTCAGTCGTGGTTATGTACGCGATGATGACGTTGTCTCCTAACATCATCGTCACTGACACAAAGGAACTCTCAAAAGCCCACGTCTGTAACACATGAAGAGTGTACTGTACCATTTCGAGATGTTCGACACGTGACAGGTCACAGGAGACCCCGTTTTGTTGAATTGTCACCCTCAGTCGCAGGTCCCAGGCCAGTGTGTCGAAAATTTTCGGTGGTCCGGACCTTCTGTCACCTCAAATTGGCTCAAGACCCTTCCAAAAACGGCATTTTGGCCAAATTCTGTTGAAATTTTCTTCTCGGTCACACCAGACCGACCCCAGTGTCCAAAAGTCGAAATGGAGATTTTTGTCATATGTCACACCCTGTGTCAAACATCTCGAAATGGTACAGTAGGCTCTGGATCTAGTATGACTGAGTCAGCATCTTGGCGAAGTTTGACTAGCACGTTTTTGAGATCTTCATCTCAGTTGCGATAATATACACAGTAAAGGAAGAAGAAAGGGGAACATGATGAGCCAGCATAGTCAAACTGCACAGTGGGTTATAACGTCCTAAACCTCACCTTGGGTTAGATAGCTTGTAGAGCTAGTAGTTAGAGTGCTTTAAGATGCTTGAGAGGTGATAATCAAGTAGATTTGTCCTAAGGCTTAAGGCCTTGGAATACCAGCTTTTATACACAAGTTTCAGTACATGTAAGAGTCATTACCATTGTATGAAACTACTACTAGAAGTAGGTATTTAGCCGTATAGTCATAATACTAATGAGTGTGTCTGCAGTCCTATTGGCCTGCTTAGCTACTGAAGTCTGTTGTGCCTTGCACTAAGGACTATGAGCATCATACCTGATGCAACTACATACGTAGCAGGTATCTACAGTGTCATTTGTGAAGCAATAGCTACGTAGATACTTCTTGCATGAGAGCGCAAGTGTTCATAGAGGTGTAGCTCTATAAATAGTGTGTAACGCGTAAATAACACGTCAACAATGTATCACATGATATCCATCACATTCAACAGAACAATCGTTTCAGCTCCATCCACCATCTCTCTTTTGTACTTGACACTATTAAAATCGCTTGCCCTTGTGTAAAGGTTGGTTTATGCTGGGAATACCGCTTGGACTACAGTCTGCGGGAAGATGTAAAAAGGAATAGAGTAGGGTAAGCTGAATCAATCTTGAGTGCATTCGGCTCACTTTTCTTTGCCTAGTAGCTCCAATCCAGCTTCAATTCAAATCTGGGAAACCCACCGATCGAGAAAATGGATTCAGTAAAACCCACACAATTTGATCCAAAGCCCGCAATGAGTGACCAGGAAGTCACTCTACCTGATGAGTATATGAATATTCAAGAGGCGTAAACCCTCATTCCAAAAGGATTCCAGGACAACAAGTAGAGGTTATCAAGAGCTCAAACTCGTCAGCAATGGAAGGCAAATATAGCTTCTGGGGTCGGTTGTGCTGAATGAGTTAGGGTTTTAGAGAATTGTCTTGGAGTTATGGAAGCACATACTCCGATTGGCAGCTCGGCTTCAAAAAAATGCTGATTTTTTAATGTCGTGTAGTTGTGTCCCTGCTCGGATATCTAGCCTTGTGCCCTCGACAATTTGCTGGCTGGAGGGCTAAGAAGCCCAGGTGGGCAACCATTTACATCAGTAAGATGTCAAATTGCCTTTCGGCATTTTCCGGCATTTCCGGCCTATTCGGCCTTTCCGCAGGTTGAAGGCCAAAAGGAGCCAAAAGGTCAACAAGGTTGGCGACATTGCAAAAACCACCATTTGTCTTTCCTGGTGCAATCAGGCCACTTTATTACCACAAGTCTCTTTCATTCATTCCTCTTCTTATTTGTGGTGGTCACAGGCGTCTTCTATCCTATTTGTGTTGTACTGTTTCCTGGATCTCAGCAACCCCAGTTGAACACACTTATGCTAGATTTCTGGATGTGTTATCCTTTTTATTTCCCTCTAAGCTTCACTCAGGCATTCCTCAAGCCTTCTTTCCAACATTGGGGAGCATTCAAGACAATGAAGGACAATAGAGGTTGGGATGAACATGGTATCTAGTTGGTATCCAGGGACCTTTCCCGGAGGTAACCTAGTACGTCACCTTCTAACTTTGCCAACCTTGCCGACCTGCGCAACCTTTTCCAAGCTAGTTCTTGACCTAAAAAATTCATCAACCACTGGATCTAGTATGTCACCTTCAACTTTTTGGCCAAAAATGCCCAAAAAGGCTCAAAAAGGCTCAAAAATGTGCATGATGTAAGCTCAAGCTCCATAACCTCCAAACACATAATTCATGATACACGAGATCTGACCACAGCCTGCCATCAAACTTGCCAGCTCTCGTTCAACGGGTATTCTGGGCCGAGAATAATGTTTTGGTTCGTCTTCTGGAGGGTAATAATGGAGAAATACAAGGTCCAGGCACGTTAGACTGTTGGTCGTCGAGCCCCTCAAGTCCGCTGACTTTGCACTATGCCCCACACTTCTTGCTCAGGAAAACCTACTTATGTCATGCAAAGAGGCCCTCAAGGGTTTATCAAAGACCCAGGGCTTATCAATCACCTCTAATGGCATCATTCAAAAACCGCCCATACGTTATTGTCATTCTCAGCCGAAGAACAGGCAACCATGGCTTGGTGGTGGCACGTCTTTCATCAGTGGCTCCTGGTGACTTGTACCATCGTCCATCAGACTTTTCATTCTGATTTACCATAACAAGGTTACGAATGATTCCTACAGCTCTTCCGGTCCAACAATAAATTAGAGGCCCACGGGACTGGCGGAATGAGGTAAGTATACGTCCTTCTTCAGATCCTTGAGTAGGCCTTAGAGAAACCGCTGATGCTGGTTGATGAGAGGCTCTTACTGCTCTTTATGGATATATAAATGATGTGTGTAAGTAATGGCGTACTCCTGTTTAGTCAATAGAATGGTAGCTAGGGTGTGCTTTGAATGCGTTGAAAAGCCAGTTGGCAACTAAGCACTTTCAAGCATGTTTCTGGGTGTTTGCCCCTGCTGCTAGAACCTATCATAAGACAAGTTTACGCTAAGACCCAGGGTCAAATAACACTCGTCGTATCAACAAAGTGTCACGGTAGACAGTGCGTGACCTTGGCTTGTGGGACTAGCATGGATGCAGTTCAGGTGGTGTTAAAAGGATGAAACAAGAAATTGAGACGCTTTCCAGACTGGTTTTAGCTCTTTGCCATTATAAGTCACTTACTCAGAAAATATTGACCGAAGTACTTACTCGAAGCTCGAGAAACTCTGGATGAACCTGTAGTCTAGCCGCTTCCGCCCAAACCACATCTCAGCCCAAGTTATGGGTCTACCCCAAACTGATTGATCTGATGGAACATGGTAACGGGGAACAACATCATATGATGAGAATCACCTGTTCATTCATGCCCCGCTACAGTATATGAGGTGGACTGGCCTTTTCAATGGGATCTTTCCAGCGCCGCCTTCCCCACCTCACGTTATTTCACGGTCAAGGTTCAGAGAAGCTTGTTGTACCCAATGTCAGATTTTGCATTCTAATACCCTCGCCGGGTTGTCGTTGATGACTCAGACCCACGAATCACATACGAAACTGGTACATGGAACTTTGAAAAACTCAGGAGGTGTTCGAATAAGCGGAGAAGTAAAAAAGTGACACACGTGACATCTGACTCTGACAGCGAACCCACACCCAGACATTCAAGTCGAGCGTTCGGCGGCAACTCCGGCAATGGGCAGGAGCTGAGAGCTGAGCGCTGAGTGAGTTGGAGTGATGAGCAGAAGTTCTTGTTTGAATGTTCGATACCAATAACAATACAGCGTGTAAAACACAAATACATATTCTCAGCAAGCACATAGTAAAATAACAGGCAAACCAATTGGGTAATCATGTCAGTTATCAAAATCCGGAGTGATATTGTTCAGGGCAGTGCGGCTCGACGATGACATGGATGGCCCTGGATCTTCAAGACGACGACGGTGAGTGGGACTGGCAGGAGGTGATGGAGTAGCAGGTGGTGCATGATTCTGGTCCACATTCCGGGTCCGTTTCCAATTTTGAGGGAACAGCCCAACATACTGTGCCATATCCTGCTGCTCCAGGTGAGTGTTGAAGTGACTCTGAACAAGCTTGACCAGGTCCGCCTTCAGCCTGTCCTCAAAAAGAATCAGATTCCAACAGAGGTTCCTCAGATCAGGAACATTGAGCTCTGATAAAGACTGCTTGAACACCATACCATCTGACCCACATCCATACATGCAGAGCGCACCACTACAGCCTGGTCCTGCTTCTGCTTCTCCCTCTCCTTGGTCTGTACAGCTTTCGCCTGCTTCTCATCATCATGCTTCTTAGCTTCTGCGTGTCCCTCAACAGATGTGGTGATCCAGGCATGTATGTGAATAGCACGGCCCTTACTTTTCTTCTTCTTCTCCTTTGCGTTGAGTTGACCTTGAACGGTGCCTAAGTGGGACGTTGTGAGGACAGTATGCATGTGAAGGGACTGACCGGGTAGTGTCTAGCACGGGGTACAAGATGGTTGAATCAGAGGACCCTTTGGAATCTGTTTCTACTTCTGATTCGTCGGTATCACTATTGTTGGATGAGGAGGCAATGAAAAGGGGATCATCATCATTGCAGAGGAGAATTTGAGAGAGTTTGTCAGGAAGATGAAGCTGAGTAGAACTTGAAACACTTATCATATAGTCAGAGGGTAGAAAGATTGAGGGATTAGTTGGGTGAGTTGATGATACATTGATACTGGATCTACACCAGGCCTGCTTGATGGTCTCCAGCTTGAAGGATTCTTGACACGTCTCCATGTAGACCTTGACAACATCCTGAATTGGCAGAAAGACACCCTCTCTGTTGTAATACGCAGCTAACTTCTGCTGCCAGATGGTCTTGTGAGGCCTGAATGCACCAACATTGCATGGTTGCAGGCGGTGAGTTGTATGGGGTGGAAGACAGAACATGATAATGCCGTTGGCGATAGCTTCATCAATGACAGGAAGAGTACTGTGAGAACCATGTCCGTTGTATATGAGGATGATGGGAAAGTTTGCGTCAGCGTGAGCCTTGGCTTGCGGGATGAAGTTCATCTTGATCCAATTCAGGTAGACCTCGTCATTTGTCCACCCGGTCTTGGTTGTTCCAGTCCTGAACAAGACATGAATCAGAGAAGTAAAATATCTGGAGGAGTTGAAGTATGCACAAGATCTCATTGTCTACTTCCCACCACTCCTCACAAAATAGCTTCCCCTTGAACACAAAACACGGTTTGACAGTCGCTGTCCCATCTGCACACACATTCCAGTACCATCACCAGCTCTAGCTCATCACTCTTCAGCTTGTATCTGTTCCAATCTCTCTCAGAAAAGAAAAAGAGTTCCTTTGTGGCATTGTTTTGTCCTCTGCTGAGCTGAATTCCAACCTCATCCATGTTCCACAAATTCTGTACCAGAATCTTCGTGATATCGAACTGCACCTGGAGAAGCTTGAAGTGGTGGTCGACAACAGTATAGTTCAATGCCTTTGCTTGCTTTGAATTGAGCCCAGATGGCCGCCCGAGTACGACTTCTGAATGCCGTGTGAGGAAACTTTGAATCCACTTCCATGATGGTGATTTTCCGCAGAGACTGATTACTTTGGGTGCAATTGTATGCTTGGAGAGTGGGTGACCTGTTGTTGAGAGCCAAACTAGCCATTCCTTCAAGCATTGTTCCTGCTTTGGTGTCAGAAGCTGCTGTTTGCGATGTGCTGCACGCCGTTCAGTTGTTCTTCCGGTGAAGCGGCAATATATTGTCATCTGCTTCTTCGGAATCTTCAAGTCCTCTGCAGCCTCTCCCAAACACAAATATTTCCCACTTCTGAGCCCCTCAACTGCTTCCTGAATCTTCATCTCAGCCTCATCCAATTTCTTTGATGATACCGGTTTCGGGCCATTGACATGTTGAAATTTGAATAGGACAAAGAAATTAATTTATTAATGAGGAAGGAGTTATGCAGGACTGAACAGGTAATGAATGTCGCGTCTAAGGATGGCGGACGCAATGAGTTCACAGTGAACTGAATTATGTCATCACTGTCAGGTTTCTTTTTGACCATCACCACTGCACTCCCTCATGCCTGTTGTCCGAACTCCTCCTTTTACTTCAGCCTCCAAGCTCAAATCCAATGATGAACTCGTGTCTGACTCTTGCAATTCAGATGGAAACCCCAAGTCAGTCCCATGGTCCCTTCGTGAGATGCGGACCTATTGTCACAAAGTGCTGAGCGTCTATCGGAGACAGCAGAGGCAGAGAGCGGTGGTAGCAAGCTTGGAGAGGAGCAGCAGGCTCGACTCAGACAGAGATAAGGCAGAAACTAGTCCCAACGACAAGTTAGATCTATTGTAGAGAAGGAAAGCAAAGGAGACTGTACTACTCACCTGGTCCCAACAACAAGAGGTCAAGATGAGGAACCAGGTGAAGACTGGCCAGCTTATATACCTATCCTACGGTCAGAGCTGGAGTCGAAGTGGCTACCTATGAGTCGTGTATGAGTAAAATATGGGTCAGGGATGAATAAGAAATGAGTCGGTATGAGATAATGGGATGGCTGTGCGATGTGGGTTAAAGCTGCGTGGTGGTGGGTTAAGAAAGGGAATCGTGAGAAAGAAAGATGTAGAGTAAGTGACCATGAGAAAAGAACATGTGATAATCATGTGAGCCAATGGTGGAGGGAAAAGTGGTGTCTTCATGACACCTATCAAAATCAACTCACCCAGATCGAATTGTCCCAGCAATACACCACTGTAGTCGTATCAGAGGTTCTGGATAGGCTTGAGAGGCTTGAGACGTCACAGAAGGGTGACCTTGAGAAGGTGAAGGGACTCTTGAATCAGCTTGTGATGCAAGGCAATGGGCGTGGTGTGTAAACCATTTTTTCCTACACATTCCTCCCTGAAAGCCTGAACCTGGTTTCTGTACAGAAGAGAGAGACTCAATTCTCCAGTACCTGACAATGTGCGAATAGGTGAAAGAAGGTTTGGCACTGACGGCATCTCATGGCGAGCGGAGTTTGAATCTCTCATGCTTGTGTGGTTGGCGTCCTTGAGAGTCCATTCATCCCACTCATTACAGAGACTCGGGTGTGCGCGGTAAAGGTGAAAAACTATCCCGCCTATACTAGAATCACTATTGAGGAAGTGTGGTCCCATGAAATCATTTTTTCATGGAATCCAAAGGCTGTCACGCCCAAAAACTCATGATTTACATCAAAACAAAGATCCTCAGCTTGTGTTTCCTCATGGACCACCATTCAACATAGCGGGGTATGAAGATATAGGTCGTATTATATGTAGAAAAATTTGTGGAAGCCAGCCGGTAGCTACGGATGGCACACTACTCGAATTTCACGATTTTTTTCACTTCTGGGACACTTTTCACTACTGGTGCAAATATAGTATGAATTGTCATAGGACCCGACAGCGAGGACCTTACTATCATCTTGTGTCATCGCATTGACTGTGAACGGAAAACAAACATCCAAACCTATCAATCGGATGGATGACATCAACACGTAGCATCTGTCCGCCGAGCATCTGTCTTCCCGCTTCCGAGTTGTTGCACCGAGCAAGTACTACTGGTTGCTAGCCAAAAGAAGTCGAGAGGAGAACAAGGGTTATGCTTATTTTCGGTTCGCAGCAATGGCGCAGGAGCAACAGAAATTTTTGGCACTTTATAAACCTGCACCGGAATGGTGGCAAGGCATTTCGCTTCCTCTCTTCAACACTCTAATTTTGCGAACAAAACTCTTGTTGACTGAACAAACATGCCCGAAAGCTACAGCGAGGACAGGAAGAATCCGCCGGACATGACACCAGAGCAAGAGACTCGGATATGGCGGAAAATAGATCTCGGGCTTCTACCGATTCTGGGACTGATGTATTGCATGTCGTTTTTGGATCGAGGTTCGCGTGTGCTCTTGGTTTCATTCAAGTTTTGGTGAATCTTGCTTTCTTACTAGTAGGGTGATTTTCATCCCTTTCCGTTTCTCCTCGTTAGACCATGTTTTTTATTGTGAGTGTAATCCTTATCTTACTCACCTCCCTTGCAAAGCTCACCATTTACACTTCACTATATAGCCTTACTGTATCTTCGAGTGTCCGTCAAAGTGAGTACGGGAGCCCGTTGTGCCGTCAGTTGCCACTAATTGTTCCACTCGACTGACAGCCTGATTTTGAAGAGGGCTAGGCCGCGGATGTGAGTTGAACACGGTTCCCCTTGACAAGTGCTGAGTGGAGTAACGTCCTTTTAGATGGCTTCCGGGAATCACGGTGCGAAATTCTACTCTTAGCCTGCCCAAAGTACCGTTCTCATACTCTTTGACTAGGTGTTATGGGGAACAGTTATCTCTGTGCGGGCGAAATTGGATGGAAATCAACCCGGGAAATCAGTCATCGGTTGTTTGCTTATAAACCAGCCGTCGGCTGGTTGTAGGTTGATTTTTGACCAAAGCCCATAGGTTGCTCTTCATACTATAATGGCCACTTTCAACCAGTGAATTTGTAGGGGCAGGTACCAGCTGTACCTACTGAAACCCAACCAACATCAGGTTGATCCCATGGGCTGATTTAGGATTATATTACCCTACCAGCTGGGCGCTATCAGGATTCACTGGGCCTCACTATGTGGTTTGTGGTAGCAGAAATAGTAGAAATGTATTAGCAGATATATATATATACATGGTAATGTGAACAACAAATTGCGGGTAAGGACTACATGAGCTTATAGATTGACCAACACTGCGTGCACTACACCAACCGTTCAATGAGAGGTGGTATTCAACTGCAAAAAGGCAAGAGTGAGTCAGTGTTTGAAGTGCTCCATACGTGATGGACACTCACTCCAGCCTCGGCCCTCCACACTGACAGCAGGTTTTCTCCATTGCTGATACCTCTTTAGCCTGACAAATACCTCTCACATCTAAATTGAATGCTTCCACCGATATTGATGTTTTATTTGCACTGGAAGATATGGTCAGAAGAACCAAGCTTGGAAGTCGACGAAGGGTGGACGTTGGAACTCACAATGGCACGTGGTATTCCATGTTGATTTTGGATGGCAGGAAGCAGGAGGCAGGGAGCAACTGTCAAGCTGTGGTGGCCCCAATTAGCTGTGCTCGCTACGGCAAGTTGAACATTACTCACAGAAATGAACCTTAACGAAGGGTATAACCGTCTGATTGGTCTGTTCTTCGGGTACTCGGTATAGCTATATGTATGTTGAGCTCAGTATCACGATGAAAATAGAATGGCCCTTTCAGTGCACCTTTTATGCTGCCCGTAACCCAGCGCTGGCTTTTCGCTGCTCCAGTCTCAATGGGCTCTGCTGCCCACAGAGGTCTACTGCGGGCCGCGGCCAGTAAAGTTCTTCATCTGGGAATGTTAGTTTTGATGAGTTGCGATGGGTAGTTTGGATTGCATAAGAGGATCTTGTAGCAGGTTTCAGTGTTGACGGGTTTCTTAGTGTCGTGTGTTGAGCGTCTTGATCCATGATAGTGGAGGATAACAGACTGACAGAGTTGCTGACTTAGGCCGCGAGCAACAAAAAAAATTGTTTGCATTTGTGTTTATCGCATCATCTGACCTCATGAATATTCTCACAGCTCACCAACCAATTGTTCCATCCGGTCCTTGGCTAAAAATCAGCTCCGTAAAGTCAGCTAAGATGGTTGTCTGAACTGGATCAACCAATAACTAGCCAAAGTTAGGTTGGTTGTTGATTAGCAGTCATCACTCGGATGATAATCAACCAACGCCACCCTCACAGTGTATGTGAGCTGGAGGAATTCTTTTGAGCACACTGACTCGGATACTAATACTGCGTCATCCAGGACGCTCATGGGATTGGTCAAAAAGTCAGTCTGGTCTTCGCCTCTGGTTTACGAGGAACGTTGATCAGCCTTTAGTTACCCTCAGCTCGTCATATGTCGTGTCTTCCTCGGGATAGCGGAGGCAGGGCTCTTTCCCGGGGTTTTATACTAGTACGTATCGTCTTCTCGAGAGGCTACTAGTGTATTCCATCACGCTGTTTCTACCGTAAGTCAGAATGTGTCTTCGAACACGGGTGGACTTGCCGGCTGATCGTTTTCACTCTTACTGCGCAACAGAACGATTATCAAAGCGCAAGCTTCTTTCACTTGCAACAATCGACCCTTTCTCCCGCTTATGCGCCCGACTCCTTTGTTATAGCTTCGGGTACCCTTCCACCATAAGTAACCTCCTCACCGTTCCTCCATACATCGCCGCTAGTGAGTCTTTCGCCCCTCAATATCCTCCTCTATGTGAACTTACAAGTTACGAAACCGATACGCAAGCCATCACACTCTGTACCTTCGCCTACCTTTCCGACAAAACGAAACTCCGGTCCCCGTTTATCTACGCCTCATTCATTCACTCTCTCATTGTATTCAGGATTATGATCTCGAGCTCCTCGCCTGGTGTAAAGTATTTTGCAACGTTCCTGTGTTTTATGGGGACGCATTCTGGGGTACCTGGGGTCCTTGCCTGGTGCGTCTTTGCTTGCAAGGTTTGAGTGTTGTTAAGCGAGTTATATTCGCCAGGCTAGGGAATAACCTCGCGGGTCAGTACAAACGTGCGGTTGGCATGGCTTTTTAGGTTGTTCTTGCGAATGTGAGGGGAGTTGTGGCTTCAAATGTGTATCATGGAGATGGTGGGAATAGGTCGGGGTTTGTCCTTGGACGTAAGTACTATTTGAATCTGCATCGGGTCGCTCAAATTGAGTACTTATTGGCAGACGGAATATCGTTCATGTTCATCGAAATCGGACTCATCGTGGTTCCTATCGTTACGCTGGCGCATTATTGTGCTAATAGGCGGAAGGAGCGTGTTATCAGGGAGGAGGAAGAACGAGGAGTGAAGAGGAGCGCTGAGGAGATTAGGGCGATGGGGGATCGGGCACCGGAGTTTAGGTATACACTTTAAAAGACTTGTTTCAAATCCCTTTGCTCCCTGACTACATCTCGGGCTGAACGCCAGCATCATACCTAGATTGTCACTCGAGGTTTACGGCTCCGCCCCGCTCGGACTCCCCCTTCTGCTTGGAGTTACAGTTCAATTTGATTGTCAATCGAATCGGAGAAGCTCGAACGACTTCAGCTGCAGTAGCAATGTAAAGCAAGCGTTTACAGCCCTTTGCGAAAAGGATGGCATAAGCTGGGAAGATGAGATATATAGAAAAATAAATGAAGAAGGGTTGAGCGAGGCGAAGAGATACGAGCGGCAGTAAACCCGCTTCAAACACCTCCGAGTCCAGCCCAAACATCTCCGAATCCACTCCAAACACCTCTGAATCCACATCAAACATCTCCGAGGCCACATCAAACATCTTCGAAGGCACAGCTACCCACGTCTGCCCCTCGAAACGCGCCTCAAACCCTCCCGTAAGATGTCCAAAACATCGAACGGATGTGGACCGAAGGGGCGAAGCCGCCATCTACGTTCGCCAATTTATTCTTCTATATCTACAATCTGTGAAATGTGTGCCAACCTTTTCGCAAAGAGCTGTAATATCAACGCCGACGTCATAAGCGGGGGAACGGATCAAAATCAAAACGATTTTGAATACATATGCGTTGAATCGTCTGTCACGGCCATCGCTCGCTGACGTTTCAGGCCCATATGCAGTTCTCACTAGTAGATTAGCAGGCGAACATCGGCAGCGCGAGAGGTGTTCACAGCTGGGTGATTATCACCGTTTCAAGTTGAATCTTCCCGCTCTGACGCAACCGACTAACACATTTTTCCGCTTTGCCAGGTCGCCGCCCACATAGCCTCGTGATGCGGCGGCAAGAATGTTGCGCTGAATGAGTCTTGTGTATTCCTCGGGTTTGTACTCTGCTGACAAGGATATGCAACAGGGGCTTGAAGGCTTGGAATATGACGCGGAAATTCAGTGGTGAGCGCGGTCAGACAAAGCTACGGCTAGCGATCGAGGCGTGTCTGCATTCTCAGTCTCAAGTTGATTGAATGCTCGCTGTTGGTTGTAGAGCTATAGCTATTCAACACTCCACCTGGATGATGGTTTGATCTCTCGGAATAAGGAGTTGTGATGGATCTCCCGGCGAACGAGGCCGTACTGAGGCCTTTAAAACGATGGACCATCACCTCAGCTCGTTCCCTATCAAGCTTTTCTCACATCATGCAGTTCTCCTTGCTCACCACCCTTGCAATCCTTGCCACTGCCGCTACCACCGTTCTCGGGGAGACCCATACCATCACCATGATCAACAGGTGAGCCTCGTCGTTTTGATTCGAAACGTGCTGACCACGTGACAGATGTAACCGTGGTATTCCTACTCTCATTCGTGAGGGAGGAGTCGTTGTCTCTACTGGGGATCCGTACACGGCCAATGAGGCTATTGCCACCACTATTGCGTACCTTCAGACTGACCAATGTGGCTTCAATGGAGGTCGGTAATTTTCGATTCCCGCGACTCGCCCAGGATACTCATGGAATCTTTCTCTCGGACAGAGGGCTGCATGACCACTGAGGTGCGATATTTTACTGTCCCATTCGAGTCTCTGGAGCTCAAAGTCAACCTCTTCCTCTCGATAGATTACCTTGAAGAACCCTGACCCCAACGCACCTGGCTCTGGATCTAGCGTGAACCTTTCACTCATCCCTCCGTAAGTCAACGGATCAGATTGGTTCACATGTTCTATGGGCTAGTTAACCTTGCTGACAACCGCTATAGTCTCGCCTTCAACGTCCCCATTTCCTTCCGCTACACCGGCCCCTGTTCTGACGGCAATGCTTGTAAGTTACGCCTCATACCACTCGTATAAGTAATACTCACACCTACGTTACCTTCTCCCTTGTAGGCCTCGACCCCAACTGCCCATCCGACAACGCCTTTCGTGTCCCCGAAGACACTCACTCTCAACGTGCTTGCCAGAACAACGACGTAAGTTCCGGGTCTTTGTTTATGAATCCTTCATAACTCCAGACTGATCATTCCACTTTAGGTCAACCTAGAGATTACGTTCTGCCCTTAAGCTCGCGTTTCAAAGTTATCAATATAGATACAGATCTATTTGTATTCATCAAACATCTCTGAGCCAACTAAAGTATTTGAATGCTACTCAACGAAGAGGAATCATCGTAGTTCATAGCACAAGCGTGATAGATGGTTGTGACCTCCAATTACTACACGATGGCCTATATTTGGGACACGACAGCATGGTAATATCCAGACGCGGATATTTCTGGAGCCTCTAGGAGCGCTCGGATGCTCTTCCGATATTAAACACTAAGCAGAGCTACCACTCATCCAAACTTCATAATTTTCACACATTTGCCAAGTCCTCGGTAGAGATCCGAATCGTTGCTTACTGATCGTAGGGGTACTTAGACTATAAAAACTCGATGTTTCTTGCTCAGAGACCTCACAGAAATATGACTTCGAAGACAAGTGACCACAGAAAGATTGTTGTGCTCATCACTGGAGCAACAGGCCAGGAGTCCTATTTTTCAATTCGATTCGTGAGGAGCTCACTCGGCCTTTTTTATCTCTCAGGCTACATCGGTGGAAGTGTTTTGAGTGCACTCCTCGACCTCAGGAAGAAAGAGAGCGATCACAACCTCGAGTTTCGTGCGATCGTACGGGACGCCACAAAAGCCAAGCAACTCAAGGATGAATTTGGGGTCGAAACCGTCGTAGGGTCCCAATCCGATGAGGAATTAACCTCGAGGGAGGCTGAGAAGGCAGACGTTTTGTTGGGCATCGTACGTTCATTACCTCCTTCGCCGTTCTTTGCACTCCTCTGAACAGATTTGCTGGAAAGGGCCCTGGAAATGAGGTCGGGGCGACTGAAAGTCTTCTCAATGGGCTGAAGAAGCGTTTTGAGGCGACAGGGGAAGCTCCGTTACTCATTCACACCGTAATGATTGATCGTCTTTGCTTTTTTGAATTGAGAACCTGAATTGTCCGTATAGTCTGGAACAGGTCTCTTAGCTAGCTCACAAGCGCCCTATTCGGACACCATCTGGGATGACGGGAATATCGAACAAATGCGAAACCTCCCTTCGGACAATCTACCTTCAAGTCGGGCAACCGAGCTACTATACATCGACGCCGATAGGCAAGGTAAGTCGTCTCTCACTCTCTGTATCTCTTCCCCCTCATTTGCTGAGCCATTGTAACATTTTGAAGGTTACGTGAAGTCTTACATTATAGCGCCAAGTCTAGTCTATGGTGCCCCTTCAACCCCGCGTAACATTCTGGGTAGCGCAGGGATCTCAAACCCGAGGGCACCATTTTACCAGTACCTTGTTCAAGCATCGACTACGAAAGGTTCTGGTATCTCGTTGGGTACTCGGGAAACGGTTTGGCCTAACGTTCATCTGGACGATCGTGAGTTTAGAACTAGATTCAAGACCCGACCTCCATTGACTATTGCATGAACTAGTCACTGATTTATACCTCCTCCTCTTCAAAAAGGTCGTCCTCGAGTCATTGAACGTACCTCACGGACTAGAAGGTCACTTCCTCGTCGGAGGAGACGACCACAAACACTATGACTTCTTCCAAGGAATTGCTAAAGCCCTGTACACGCTCGGAAAAATCCCGAGCGCCGAGGTTGTACAATTGAAGAAGGAAGGGGCGGTAGAGGTCTTTGGTCCATTTGTGCGTTCTGCTCCGAGTTTTTTTTGTCCTTTCTCTCTCGACTGATATTCTCATTTCACCGCAATCTAGGGGGCGATTCTTCACGATATGCTTTCCTATAATGTCCGTGTCAAGAGTACACGAGCAAAAACCTTGGGATGGGAGCCCAAGATGAAGACGGCGGATTTGTTGGGGTCGGTTCGGGAGGAGGTTGAGTTCGTTGCAAAGTCATGAATGTAAAGCTCGAGCGGGTACTACACTGTATATTCTCGTTCGGCTCACAAGCCAACGATCCAAACATGATCAAATTTCAGTCTCAAAAAGGGGAAACTTCAGACCAGTTATTTGAACAAACTGACTCAATTTAGAGTCCATGTGAAAAAGAAATACTGCCAAATATGCACGCTCCGGGCCTGACCGGGAATTGAACCCGGGACCTCCTCGATAGATATAATGGCGTCCAGAACAATCAATGCCAGAACCCTAACAAGGAATCATACTACTAGACCATCAGGCCAATACAAACCTCATCCCATCATGGTAATATGGGTCGCCAACGGTCACTTTCGAAGGCTATCGACGCTGACTGCATTCTTAAGTTTAAGGGCGAACCTGCTTCTCGATATAATAGTGCTTACAATAGATCAACAAACGACGATGGGCGAAACTGAAAAGCCATTCATGCGCAGATACCATTGTGTTTGAATGAGATGAACTTTGTGTCGTATCTCGGATGTGGAAGTGCTGAATTAACAAAATTCTCTGCATATTGTCGATGTCCACCGATGTACAACCATAAGCGGAAAGCTTCGTGATATCATCCCTTTGAATGAGTCACATAGCAACAACGTTGCATATGTGACAAACAGTGAGGTCAAGGAAAGGAGGACTGGGTAGCAGGATGTCGGTGGCCAGATCGCGGTTGAGACGCTCACCCCGGCGAGGGAGCTTTTGCCTCAAGACCGGCATCCGACAAGGCATCGAGTTTTTTTTCGCTATTTATCTGAATAATAAGTCGAACGATAACGATGGGACCAGAAAATTTAAAATATGGACTGCACACACACTCTTAAACGTGCTATGAGTCTCCGAGGTCCAAACTACCTACGGTTTGGATTTGACTAACCAGGTCGCGTAACTTTTGGACGTGCAGGCAGCAGCTATAGGTTTCGTCCGTCCGGTGGATGATCACCGCGCTGTGCACTTACAAGGCCCATCACTCAAGCGCGACGAAAGACCGCCTGTTTACGTCGGGGGTAAGCGTCTTGACCTGCTTCAAGTTGTGAGTCATGTGAAAAGAACTTACAACAACCTCCCCAAACCTTCGAGGACTGGTCTGTCCAACTACCTCATGATTAAGAGCGTCATATTCTCCGTAGATTGGGACTCGTCGGCAACGGTGTCGAACGAGCATGAAATAATTCTCGTTTCCCGTTGGTTGTGTCGTGTATCCATATAGGAGGTTTTAAGGTTAGCTAGATTGTTAACAAAACACCATATATCTCGCTTCGTGTGGGTGAACCACACTGGATTTAGACCTGTAAACGAGGGCTTGCTTCAAGTCCAAAGATTTTGACCGGTTATGAAGGACGGTGCTTCGCAGCGAGGTCGTGGTCGAGAGCTAGTAGGTAGTGAAGAAAATGGATGAGAAGGCCTGGGTAATACGCGCCTTGATCATACCTCTAGTTTAATGATTTGAGCGCACCTCTTGTAAGTAATCCACTCTTCCGGAACGGGGAGCGCCCAGTATTTTATTTGCTCAAATGTCGTACGGGTAAGTTCCTCATCTCTATATCACAGCGGCTATCATGGCATGCTCTTTTAGTATCAAACAGAGCAAAAAACGGACGCATTACGCACCTGAATCAGTCTCTCTATTATTCTGGCCTGGCTTTTGATCTAGGGCAACCCAGGCATGTCACCGTCGACGGAGCACAATCACCCTCGTCATCTACAGCATTCTAAATCCAGTTCACCCAGCCAAACCAAGGCGATGAGAATTTTGACGATGATGGTGCCAATGTTCGGAGCAGTTTTCTAATCAGGCTTCGGCTCCGAATTAGTGTTCGGCCAAATCGTTTATCTGGAGTCTTATCAGCTGACGACATAGAGACGTTGGACAATTACGCCATCTCCCTCGCTTCACTAGTATCGTAGCGAATATTGATGCAGTATACATGTCAATGAAGAGGCCAGTCGTTGAAGTTGGCTAGAGGCAAAGAATACTACGATCGCCAGATGCATTTTCCCGCCATATCGAGTGGTTTGCGAACCGGAAATGCCCCTACTCGTCGATCTCGACGATCATGTCCTAAATGAAAACATGTTGTCGAAAAGGGCGCGCCCACCAGTGATACATCTTCGAGAACAAAAGGCTCAGTGTAAGGGCTACGGATTTAACGGAAATGGGTACCCCCCACCTCTATTAGATTAGATTAGACTTAATACGTTATCTGTACGCTTATCACACTTATCTGGTAGATTCTATGTAGGATTAGTAAGCTTTTATCTTGTTCACGTACCAGTATAATCCATACTGCTGGCACACTCTCGCGGCCTTAGGGCCTTGTCTCCGAACAAGATCGGAGCTCTTACACTCAGATACGAACACATTCTATCTATATAGTGGTAGTTGTGCCATAACTATCTGTTGAAGTTGCAGTGGTATGCTCCCCAATGGTGGTACGGGATGGTATACTTGACGGCCGGGTGTTTACCCGCAGTGGTAACCGGTAGGTGTCGTACGGTCATACGCGCCACAGTCGTAATCCCGGGAGCCAGAAGGCATTGTGACAAGTTGATGAGGGGAGCACTCAGACAGAACGTGAGTTGCGAGTTTTGCGTTCCAAACAAACGCCGTAGTACTTCTATACCTTTACGTCGACGCCCTAGCATGTGTATCTTTACCTCTAAAGGTTGCGAAATTATCCTATAACAAGCCAGTAAATGCATGCATTTTGGCTAATCCGCACGACATTGCAACGTCAGAACAGGTTAACCCAGATTAATCCACAACCCGATATACAACCAGATTCGCCCGGGTTGGTTTAACCCCAAATTAGATATGATAGAACCATTCACCCAATGACTAGTGGATTAACCCGACTCGATGAGCTGATTAATTCCATTCACCCCACGTATCGACCCTCGAGAGTGAACTCGATTCACCTGGGTTGGATTAACCCCAACAACTTGTGGATTAACCCGACTCAATGAGCTGGTTAATTCCATTCACCCAGCTTGAATTAACCCCGACGACTCCTGGATTAACCTAACTCAATGAGCCGATTAATTTTATTCACCCACCACGTATTAACCTTCGACCGAGTGGATTAATCTAATTTACCTACGGGCTAACTACGAGGATTAACCCCGCAACAATTACTCAGCTAATCCAAAATCTCTGCCCGAAGGTATTCAAAGTACCACTGACTGATCTATAGGTCAGTGAAGAACAGGGACGCGATTATTAGTTTTAGTAGTTATGAACATAGCCGAAAATAACGGGAGAAGGAAAGTCAAGTTGAACTTAGTGGAGAAGATGTAGGGCAAACGCGATCACAATCAAATACACCACTTTACACCGGACATATTATCTTAGCCGGAGTCCTGGTCATCGACCTCGCTATCAATACCCCTAGCCTGCGGCCGCCCCAATTGAAAATATTCACTTCTACCTCCCTTCTGAGTTCAGCTCTCGGGAACGACAGAATCTTGGGCCGGAAGAATTATCCCAGATTGAGCTGAAGCTGCGAGAGGGAGAATGCAATGATGCTGTTACTCACCTCTGCGATACTATCAACTCAAAGATTGTCATGCGGAACACACAGCGCAAGAATGCAAAGGGCGTCACCCAAAACACTCGGTCGGTGAGATGGCTGAACAGCGTGGAGGCAAGGAAACAGGGCTATATGGATCAGTACCGGGACGCTCAACTCGCTGTCCTCGCGTTAATGGGCCTACGTGAATCTCCCGACTACCCAATCCTCAAAGACGAAGACACCTATGCAAAAAAACTCGATGGCTCCACGTGAGTTGGGAGACAGCAAACATATTAACTCGTTGATCTGGCGTTATGGTCAGCTGAAAGGTTTGGATGACCAGGGAAAGGCAGATTTTTTGGTTGAAGATGTGTGCAAGATATTCATCAGAGCTGTGACCGACCGAGACTTAAGTGAGTTTTGCTAGCTGAACGTGTTCAGTGGTTCCGAGCAAAAGCCGACATGCAACACTTGATTGAAGAGGTAGAAATCCTTGAGGAAGAGTTCTGCCGCTTCTCGAGGTCATGCCAGGAGTTATCGACGTACTGGCGCAACCTCTCCACCGTCCCGCCAGATCAGGCCTTATCAAGATACAAAGTGGCCATCAATACGGAGGGTTTCTCATCGACCTCGAACACTTATCGGGTGTGTGCGATTCAAAAGGTGGCGATGTATAAGTCCATGGCCTCTGATGCAAACTCTCAATACGAGTTGGTAGGAGGTACTTGGCCAGGGGAGAATGAGGATCTGAACAGATTTTTTGAACATCGGCGTCCAAACACCGAGTCAATTTGGGAGTTATGAGCCAGAGCTTGTACGGACCGGATAGCAGATCCATAGATGTGATCTTGTAGATATCTATTTACATTCTTGTTGAATGGTGACCACCACCACTTTTAAAATGCCCACCTATTGTGCCTTTTTCGACCCAAGAATCAGAAAAAAAGTATTAATCTCGTCTTTATTTAGCTGAACTGTGTAGAACAAAGTGTTTAATACGTCTTCAACCTCGACTAAAACAGATTAATCCCACTAGAGAGCGAGCTAACCCAAGCCCAATGTGCAAGCTCACCCAACTGGTTGAGCTGGCAAACCAGTTGTGATACGTGAGTTAACCCCTCAATCACAATGTGTGTTATCTCGGGGATCAATCCTCTCGGACAAGATCCTACTGGGCTAATCCACCTCAGTCAGTAGGTGGTCCCGATGATGTGCATGTAAGGTGAACCGGATTAATAGGGATTAATCCTTGCATGAGTTAACCCTCAATCACAAAGTGTGTGTTTCCACGGATTAATCCGCTCCAACAAGACCCTACTGGGATAATTTACTCAAGTCAGTAGGTGGTCCTGGTAATGCACATCACCATGTGAGGTGAATAGGATCAATAGGGATTAATCCTGATTAACCCACCTCTGACATTGCAATGTTGTTTGGATTAACCAAAATGCATGCAACGGCAGAACAAGCGAGACCGAAGTTGGAAGGTAAGGGCGGTAATGGGTCGAATGGTGCTTCCACAGAGGCGATTTGCTTGTGAATAGACTCTTCAGACTCGAGCGATCGCGAAAGTTCTTCTTTCCGCTTGGATGATCATACTCTGGACTTCAGAATCGAGGAAGACCACGTTACAACGAAAACATACCCCTCGATTTTCGGAGTCACGGCCCGAACTGAAGTCTGCGAGCAAATAAGGACCGTTTGAAAACACACTACAGTGTCCTTGCCTAACGTTGGGTTCAACAAAATGGAGAAACAAACTTTCTCCGACTTTCCGAGGCCTCAATTGCTTCGAAACTCTTGAATATTCATCGAGGCATTGTTGATCAGTAGGAAGTCCTCAAAATCCTCGGACTCACCTGTGTGACGCCGATCAAGAGGGTCCGTAACCCAATATGGATCTTGAAGCCATCGTTGAAATGACAAATTTCAGGATACACACGCTACGTCAGTTTATGAATCAGAAAGAATGACATGAGATTCCGTCTCATTTGGCTTCCACAGACTCTTTACAGGAGAAGCATAGGTCTTGGGGATTGAACAGTACGGAGGATTGGCACACTTGCGATTTCTTGTGTCTTTATTTCCATTCCTCGTCCTGAATCAATGTTCAGCGTGATATTTTTATCATGGTTACTTCTAGGGGTGTCATGGAGTCATGAGAGCCTAAACTCGACAAGGTTTTAAGGTAGAACGATTCAATTCTTCGGATTTTGTCTCAATATTTACGAACTAATATTGATTGTACCTATACTTTTTCACCCTGCGTCTGTTCGATGGTAGCGTCACCATTATCGGGGGATCCATCTTCAGTCTCGCCTGGAACGGGGCTGAGTTGATGCGCCATCATCATCAGTACATGAAACCGCAGGTCAGATCAGGTCCTCACCATTCAAAGTGCACAAAGGGCACAAGTGGTTCATTTTCCCTCGGGACAGGCTCACTATCCCCAACACGCAATGAACAGTCGATACACAACTCCTTCTCAAAGAGCTTGAGTGTGACCTCCCCTGTAAGTAACGGTATTCCTGTCGGCGGCTCGGGCCGTTTTACGGTGACGGGAGTAGGTTCAGGGCCCAAACAGAAGTTCCCCTTCAGATGATACGGAGGGTCGTACATTACTTCGGTGCCGACCTCTCCAGGAAGGGGGATAGAGCGCATCTGCAGATCAATCTTGTAGGAGCCGTCACAGCCTATCGCTCCTTTGAACTGGATCATCAGGGATTCACCGCTCGGTTGTCAATTCTAGCCAGGTCGCCGAACAATAAAGAGCATACTGTGAGCTCCACGGTACCGACGTCGATATTGGCGTCGACAGGCGTATCCCTAGGTTTCACTATCTTCCCGTACTTCGCCTGATTGACGTCGACCTCCACAGACGGTAGGACAGTATCCACACGTTTCACCATCTCACAAGGCTTTTGCTTCTCTATGGGCGTTGCTAAGGATATAGAATTAGCTTGGAGAGCTTGGACACTGTGCTAGGTGTTGAGCTCACTGTTATAGGCGACGACGACGACGACGCGTTATCGATGGTGGAGGTTAAGAGGAAAGGCAAATGCAAATGCACCGCCACTGGATGCCTCGTTTCTGTGATGGTCCCACAACGCCGATTTTGCGATAGCGACGTCATC
Source organism: Marasmius tenuissimus (assembly GCA_029532415.1). Classification (NCBI taxonomy): domain Eukaryota; kingdom Fungi; phylum Basidiomycota; class Agaricomycetes; order Agaricales; family Marasmiaceae; genus Marasmius; species Marasmius tenuissimus. The sequence continues at coordinate 362,188 of JAQOTA010000035.1, read as the reverse complement.
CCAGCCCACTACAAATTCTCCTTCTAATCACCATGTTTTGGCTCAAAGTTGCTTCTATCTTTTTTTTCCCAATTCTGCGAATCCCGTCATTATGATGGGCTGGCTTAGAGTCAAAGGTCGCGAAAAAATAACGACTCGATCTCAACAGACCATGTAGGATCATTATAATGATCCTTGTTAGACTGGGGGCCATCATTATAATGATTGGCAGGGCTTATAGGACCATTACAAGGCGTGAATCACCCGCCCAATCTGACATTTCAATGCCATAATAAAGGTTGTCCTTTTCTGCCCCTGGGTTTCTTGGGCTCCGCGCAGCGGGAAGAAAAATTCAGTGTTTCTAGTGGAGAACTAGAGATAAATTCTTCAGGAAGACTCAAATTCACAACACACAATACATATAACTAACAACAGCCGCTCGAAGGTATTTGTGTGCTACCATAGGCATACATGTTTTGTCATTGTAAATCTCCTGCCTGACAAAGCTGATTATCAGGGCTGAAAAATGAATCTCCCAGCCACAACTGGGATGGATTCTTGGCCTTGAGAAAGGCACGTGTACTGAGAGTGCGTACTTTTCTACCTTGAATTCTCCAGCCCGGGATTAGGAAAATGCTTGTTCAATGTTTTCGCCCGTTTCAATAACAATTGTGTGGTATCCCTTACATTACAGGCAATCCTCAGTAGGCTTGCTGATATAGTGTGTTGTCAAGTTATTGACTATCCAGCCCTTCATACTGCATATTTACTTTCAGGCCGGCCACCGTTGCGGCCATTTTACCCTTTCAGGTGCTCCCCTTCTTTGCAATATATAGGATATAATCTCGTATTGCCTCTCTTTTATAGCAGATCTTCACTCCCTCTCTGGCCATCAACTGATCTTTATCACTCCTCCTATCATTCCCAGAGTCCAATGTAATTAACATTGTGAATGAGACAGAGGATTTCTCGTGGTGAATGTCCACCAGTAGTTGCCGCCACATCAAAAAAGGTGCTTCTCCAGCCTTTGCTTTTGGTCGGCTCATTCAACTATAGCTGTATTAGCAGTGTATGAAGAGATCTCATACACTCACATACATGCAGTCTCACTCACCGGAGGAGACCATGTAAGATAATTGTAATTAAACCTTGTACCGTAGGGCACGTAGATTCTAATTATGAGCAGTGCATTTCAAGCTCCTACCACCCATTCAGTTTCCGTCATCATATAGGGAATTAAAATTCATTAAGGCGGAGAATTTGAATCCTTTCAGTGCATGGTGAACCACATTTCTGCAATGTAGATGATTGAAATCCTCCCGCCCCGAGGGGCCGTCTACTCGGAAAAACCCGATGCGCTAGTGACACGGAATCACTCGCTAGCAGCCCCTGGTATCAGCAAACCACATGCATGCTCTGCAGCCCTATCAAACTTCACCACCGTCATCATTCAAAGGCAGTCATAAGCAACATACACAGCCATGCTCACGGTGCTTAGGGTAGGTATTGTTCAAAATGAATTCACGCAGCATGCCTCAGTAACCCATCACTTATTATCAAATGATACTTCTCCAGTGCTCTGCACAATGAAGCGTTCAACTTGTAATACTTTTTGTTTGGGCTTGCCTTTGACCCCACAACATCAGGGCACTGTTTCCGCAAGTTCAAGTTCAGAAGGTTTGATTTCATTTGTTTGAATCTCTTCTCACTTGTCTCGCTGAAATCACGGCATACAGCGGCCCAAAGAGTTCAGAGTCACCATATGATATCTGATAATGCCTTAAAACCGATCCAGCAAGGTGCAGGGCGAAAAATTCTGCGGATATTAGATGGACGATGCGGGGGGATCCACCGGCAATCTCGGATGACAGTGGTTTATTTCTTTTCAACGTCCGAGGCTCGAAAATCAAGCAATGGAGCGGGTGAATCATCGATAAATTCATGAAGTAATCAGCTGTGATTTTCCCGAATTTTTTGAAATGGTCGGGATAACCATCCCAATTCAGAGGCCTTTCACAAGTTGATATGAGGTAGCATAGAAGGGGCAGCTCATAGATTGTGATGATATTCACGGTCAGGGTCAGGAGTGAACTGCCGTATTGACTCAGGTAGGCTGCTTGGGACCTCGGACACCAAATACTGGCTCTATACCCTTGCAGGAGTTGTAGTGCTACCATACAATTATTGAAAAGATACCCCGGCTATCTGAATTGCCGCTAATGTCAAAATCCCGCTGAGAGTCGCAATTCCTAGCTTGGTTGAGGCACTATAGAGTGTACAGTGATATTGGTTGGAGCCAAAGACCTTCCAAATGCACCCCCTCTCAGTGGCGCCGCTCCCCACTGTTGCATCTGCATCATGAAATAGCCCTAAGTTCTTACCACCAATAGGCCAACAAAGTCTGAGACCCCGACTCATCCGCGTACTGGAAAACGGCTACAGTCACGGAGTTATACACCGGTATTGGCTTAGGGTACCGCAACTGTATTCCCAACAGTTTCAGTGGTCATATGATACAAAATGGTTTGAATATGCTCACCTCCTACCATGCCCCGGGGTCCGGTGTCGTTGGTACCTGCTCAACTGTGAAAAATGATTAATCTTCAAGTGTCAAGGGCAGGAAACCTGGCTCTGTCAGGTGTATATTGGGCTCATACATCCTCCTGTGTGATTCTAGTGGAAACACTGAGGCTGCCATACCGATTGTCGATGTAATTGGGTTGCTGAACGGGAGGTAAAGGTGGCCATCTTGAATCCGAAGGAGCTACTTGAATACGGCAGAGGAGATGTTACTAGAGTCACGTCAGAGCAACAAAAACACCCGGATAATTGTGATTGTGTCTGAGCTACATACTAGACATGTGACTACTGCAGAGCTGGTCTGGTGGTCCAGTAACGGAGGTCTGAAAGATTAAATGTCACTGGTAAGCTCACTATTCAGTACTTGAAGGACCATTCAAATCCTCTTTGGCTTCACATGTGGATTAAAATCTCTTGAAGTAGCGGAGTACATCGGGAAGATCATAAAAAACCGTTCCTGGCCGTTCCTGGCCTGTACAGGCTGAACGGCCGGGCCCTGACCGGCTATGTCTAATTTTCCACAGGCTGGTAATTTTGGGCGCGGAACAGGCTGACCGGTCGAACTGCTGAGGACTGGCTGCCCCGGAAATTCGAAGCGAAAGATTTCTGTCGAGTCAAAAACATCAAAAAGTATATTTTGCATCATAAATGAGAGATAATGTACCAACTACCAATAATGAATGGGATTAAGCGTTGCAAATCAGAGGAATTATGAGGTATGAAGGATGTACATTGAACAACAACAGATTAGATACTCGAGACTGTAGGTGAAACGTCCGAGAAAGGAACACGGCGAATGCTGATAGATATGTAATGGAAGGCGTGCTATATAATATCTTTCGATCAGTCCGAAGCCTCAATAGGGCTGCTCGGGCGATAGAGGCTCGCAAGGGTGTCGTGGAAGGAATCTTCGGCGATGGGCTCAAGGGATGGGTCTTCAGGGTTTTCGGTTGTGCAGGCTTGATATATCCTGCTCCAATGGTTCGGCGAAAAGGTTTTGGCGACGCTGACAAAAGAAGCAACAATATCGGTACAGCGAGCTTCAGAGAAATCCCCGACGAGTTCCTTGCTGTACACGCCGCTGGCTGAGTACATTTTGAAAGCACGTGTAATCTTCATGAATGATTAGATATGGGCAAGGAGTGAGAGAAAGCGAACGCACTGCAGCTGCACATAGAGCCAATAAACCGACTGGATGACCGTAATTCTCTATGGCTCCGCTTGACGATTTGAGCATCGGCTTCATGGCGGCGATCATGAAAGTAGACAAACAGATGCCATCGTTGGCCGGGGGCTAGAGACGAAAATGAGGTGAGCAGGTACCAGCAATTGGAAACAAATACACGCCGCACAATATAGCCCTTTGCTCCCGGCCCTACAGTACAATTTTCCGGCGTAGGCGTTGCACATATTCCTGGACCGTTAGCACGGGCGCCCCAGATGGCATACTTCTTGATGCGGGAGACCTTGTTCTTGTACTGAGATCCTTCGAAATAGGCCCTGATATCGTCTCGTGCATGCCTCCCAATTTTGGATTGTTTTTCATTGATACGCTTGTAGGCCTGGGGTGAACTTCGTAAGCGGGCGATGTTCGCAGAAGAAATTGAGGAGACGCACATGAAAATAGACCGCGTCGTCTTTATTTCCCGTCACCTCATAGGGTTCCTCAAGCTCCTCGTAAACCAGGTCGAAAACTTCTTGGACGATCCTTAAAAACTCCTGACTCTTTCTGAAGTTCGCAAACGGCTCGGTATCTGCAAAATACCGATTACAGAGTGTCGGCAAGAATGTCGAAGCCCATTTCCTCTTGATTTCTCGGGGGAGAGGTGGTGCATTCTTATCATTCTCGTCGCTGGAATTGCTGGGAGCTGGGACTGCTTTACGGGTATTTTTGCTGTTGGATTGAGATTGCTTGACGGAGGAAGGTGCCTTCTTGCTTGTTTTAGACTGTTTTGTGATGGGTGTACGAGTTGAAGTCGAAGCTGCCTTCTTTTTTACTGCAGCGGCCAAGGTTCGTTGCATGGCACAATTGTCGTCACTGGAATCTGATGGTTGTACTAGTTCCATGCCCGCATCCTCGAAGACGGCAACGAGCTGAAAAAATAAGACAAAGTCACAAAGACATATCATAGAAAAAGCATGCCACGTACTTCGTTTGGAACGGGTGTAGTAGGCCGTTGGCCTGCTGCATCTTCATCTCGGAGCCCACCAATTGGTACCGCAGTATTCTTCGAGCCCTTCTGCCGACTTGAGGTTTTGTTCTTGAACGACGTTGAAATCCCAGTGGGAATCACTTGGGGCTTTGACGATGAGGTACTGAATTAAGAGATGGGATTGAATGATCATGTACATAAGGAACCTGTGTATGCTGTCACTTACCTTGTTTTGCCCACGTTGGTAATTCGTTGTTCACTTCCGCTCTTCAAGGTCGCCAATTGGGCTTCGAGTTGCTTGATTAGAGTATTTCGCTCATCTTGCTCCCGAATCTCAACCAAGGCTCGGGTCTGGCCTCTCTTAGCCTTCTGTTTACGGTTCTAAGTCGATGAAAGTGAGTAGGATTTCTGGCCGTTGAAAAAAGACCTAACCTTCTTTACAGGTGCTTCTTCCTCCTCGTCATCCTCCTCGTCATCCTCGTCATCTTCCTCAACCTCTATATCTTCAATGCCATCCTCGCCTTCGTCATCTTCCTCCTCTTCCAGGCTGTCATCTTCCGTTTCAGCCCGCAGTGTTGGCATGGAGGCATCAAGCTGGGAGCGAGCAGCTGCCTCCTGAATCATCATCTCTGCCAACCTCCTTTGTGCCTCAGCTCTTGCTTCCGTTTGAGCTTGTTCTGCCTCTGCTTTAGCCTGGTCATCTGCAGCAACCTGCTCAGATGTTCGCCGAGGCCGCGGAGCATCAACCTGTCCTGGGTGCTCTTGTCGGGTTGACCGTGGTGGAAGAGGGTCTCGAGGCGGCAAAGTAATGCGCCTACGGCCTTTTTTGTTCTGAGTAGGTTCCGGTGTATTGGTATTGGATTCTACTGATTCTGATTCTACAGCAGCGGCATCCACGTCCATTGCAATCAGTGTAGAGGCGACTTCGGGAGGTTTATTTTTGCTGTGACTTCGGGTCTTTTTTGCCGCAGGCCGGGTCTGGGAGCCAGAACCTTTGCGACCCCGCTTCTTTGTTTCTGCCATTGCACGTACAGGCCTTCAGAAGAGGAGATTGGGTTAGATGAAGGAAAAAGTGCGAATTTGTAGTGTCTGGACGAACTTTGGGAGGGCGATAATAGAGCTGACGTGGCTGTTGCCAGAAGGACCAGAACGTCCCTGAAAACTTGGGGACAACCACGGTGTATCAGGTATGGGCATTGTTTGTTCACCCGCCCATCTTGCTCACTGGTCCTAGCTCTCCTCTAAACCATGCCTCCAACATTTCGCTTTGCACTACATCAACGTAGTTACACTTGTAGCAAGTGTGAGCAAGTATGCAGAAACCGCTCGGGCCTGACTCGCCACTACATTGCAAAACATCTACGCCTCACTCCCCCACCTTCCAATGATAACTCGCACCTCGAAGATGACGAAGACGATGGCAGAATTACTTATGAGAAGCATCCTTTGCTATCAGGTAACTACTGATACTGTTCTTGTACGATTTTCTATTGAATAGCTTACTTTCCTCTTGAAGGAAAACCATGCGACAAAAATGGTGTTTTTTTACGACCAAACACCGCACCGCCAGCATCACCACCACCACCACCGCCCTCAGAACCAGATGGCTGGCATGGCTTCGAAAATCGGCTGCATTTCGACTTCGCCTACCACTATTTTGTCGAAGCTCAAAGTCCCGCCGCTGATATCAACAAAGCACTCGATATGTGGGCAGCGGCTGTATGGCAGCTCGGGGGGGAGGTTCCTTGGACAAATGAGAAGGAAATGTATGCTGATATTGACAACATCAAGCATGGTGTAGTCGACTGGACCACAGTAGAGATCAAGTATAATGGTCCTATGCCGCCAAATCCTCCGAAATGGATGACGGAGACCTACATCCTCCACTTGCGGGACACACGGTTGTTACTTCACCACCAACTCGCCGACCCCGGATTCAAGGGCAAGACTAGCTACTCGGCTTACCGCCAGTATAATCCCTGCGGAAAACGGGTGTACTCTAACGTGATGTCTGCTGATTGGGCATGGCAACAATCGGTGTGCAGTTATCCTCCTTTGTGCAAGCAACAGTACTCACTTCTTGTTTAGGATCGAGTTGCGGAAGACTCAAGTACACACGGCGCCATGTTTGTTCCAGTTGTGTGCGGCAGTGATAAGACCACCGTCTCTGTCGCAACTGGACATCAGGAATATCATCCAGTCTATCAATCTCCGGGAAACATCACCAATGCCGCCCGTCGAGGTCATGGCTCTGGAGTCCTCCCAAGTGCGTTTCTCCCAATACCGAAAAGTAAGTTTCAAGCTCTGTTGCGATTCATAGCCTTTATTGATTCATATCATGTTTAGCCTCCAAAAAGCATCGCGAGAAACCTATATTCAAGAGTTTCTGCCGTCAACTCTACCACGCCTGCCTTGCTCGCATATATGAACCTCTACGTGAAGGCATGACGACACCCGATATTGTCCTTTGTGCTGACGGGCACTTTCGAAAGGTCATCTATGGTGTCGGGCCTTATATCGCAGACTATCCGGAACAAGTTTGGCTGGCTGGTATAGTGCAGGGATGGTGCGCAAAGTATGCGTATCGTCAACTTTACTGAAGTATACCATGAAGTTTACTGACTGGTATGCTTTGTAGATGCGACGCAACCCCCGACAATCTTGACAATACACCCCATGCCCACCTTCGTACCCGCACCACTCATGAGGTTTTGGTCACAATCTTTGACCCCGGTACATTGTGGGATGACTACGGCGTGCGAAGTGATGTGACTGTAAGCGAGTATTCTCCCTTTCCATTTCAATAATCCATTAACGTCTTCATCATAGCCATTTACCCATAAATTCCCTCGTGCCGACATTCACGAGCTTATGGCCCCTGATCTTCTTCATCAGCTCGTCAAAGGGACCTTCTTTGATCACCTGGTCAAATGGACAAACGAATACCTCTACAAGGTCCACACTAAGGAGGAGGCCAATAGCATCATCCAAGACATAGACCGAAGGTATGTGGTGATATTTTGAGTTACTCCCTTTCTTAATTGCCCCGTTCTCCAGGATTTCTGCAGTTCCTGCTTTCCCTGGGCTTCGAAGATTCCCAGACGGAAGGGATTTCAACCAGTGGACAGGGGATGATTCGAAAGCCCTAATGAAGGTATGTTGTCGATGATCATTACCCATGCTTTAATACTGACAATACTTAAACATACTCAAGGTGTACATCGTCGCAATCAAAGGACATGTCCCATCTGACATGGTCAAATCCCTCGCCGCTTTCATGGAATGCTGTTTCACTGTTCGTAAAAACTCTCTCACCTCCGACGACTTCGACATGTTTGATCATCACCTGGCCCGTTTTCATGAATACCGTGAGGTATACATCACCTCTGGCGTCCGAGCCGACCTATCACTTCCCCGTCAACATTCACTTGTACACTACCGTCGAAGTATTCGGATGTTCGGGTCTCCAAATGGCCTTTGTTCGTCTATCACAGAATCCAAACATATAAAGGCTGTCAAGGAACCGTGGCGGCGATCCAACCGCTACAAAGCCCTCTCACAGATGATCAAAACTATTGCGCGCCTCGAAAAAATGCATGCCCTACGTCAGCTCTTCTCAAGCCGTGGATGGCTCATCGGCAGTACCTCCTGGTTCACCAATGCGGTCCTTCAAGATCAGGCACTCAGTCAAAAGCTCACGGCCTCGGTGAACGGGGATGACTCGGACGATGAGGATGAGGATGGGGAATTCGGACCAGTGGTAGGACCGAAGGCAGAGTCATCTATCAGGTTGGCCAGGACACGGGGTACGTATGCTCAGGCTCTTGTTCACCTCATTTAACCACCCTAATCTCAGCCGTTTTTTGTAGCTACCGGCTATCCCCGACGTCTAGCAGACCTATCTATCCATCTCGCGCATCCAAAACTCCCCGAACTAATACGCCGCTTCCTATACGACCAAATTCATCCAAATCCCGATGTTTCTGTCTTCGACATACCTCTTGAGCAATGCCCTCTATTCAACGGAAAAGTCGATATCTTCCATTCTGCAGTCGCTCGGTTCTATGCCCCAAGTGATATCTGCGGGGCTGGCGGCATGTATCAGGAGTGTATTCGGTCCAATCCAGCTTTCACGGGTGACCAGAATCGTCGCGATACGGTTTTAGTTGTTCTCGACGATGATAAACCTGGGATGCGGGGAATGGTGGTTGCAAGAGTGCAGCTTTTCTTCTCGTTTGAATTCCGAGATGTGTATTACCCATGCGCACTCGTGAACTGGTTCATGCACGCAGGAGACGAGCCAGATGAAGAGACTGGGCTATGGGTAGTCGTTCCGGAGGAGGAGCGAGGCCGAAGGACATTGGAAGTGATTCACCTGGACAGTATCATGCGTGGGGTACACCTTCTCCCCGCCTTTGGTTCATCTTTCCTTCCCGAAAACTTCCACTATTCAGACGCTCTCGAAGCCTTCCAGGCTTTTTACGTCAATAAATATGCAGACCACCATTCATATGAATACTTGTCTCCCTTGTGAAAGTAGTTGTATTTCCTATACATACGTGCATAAATATCTCGCTGGCAAACTCTGCTATGTGTACTATTGGTAGCAGCCTCCCCGCCGTTTTGGCCTGTCGAGCCGTTTCACTGTCAGCAACGGCTAAAAGCCTCGAAACGGTCCGAACCGGCTGCCGGAAAATGGGGCATCTTCCTGATGTAGCCCAGTAGCATGTTCCCATCACCATACAATAATTAGAATCTGCGTGCCCTGCACTACTGGAAGACTTGTAATTTGGCTACATGGTGTGTTGCTCACTGGTCAATTTTCAGCGCAATAAGTTTGAGTTTCTCCGTCAGACTTGGTCTAACATATGGAATCCCACAGAAAAAGGCGGTCGGAGACCAAATGTAAAGAGGACGAGAAGCCAGGATAGTCCCAATGATACTGACCACTTCCCGGATACTGTTTTGAACTTTTGGTCGTGGGTTGGTTGGTGCTCATTACTAGGCATGGAAGCTAGGTCCAAGTCGCACTGGAATTTGCTTCAGCTTTAGTCATTTTGGTGTACCAGTGTCTCATTATTTCATTAGGTTGTATTTCCATGCCGTTTATGGATATGGACTGTGTCAAGACATTCCGGACTCAACTGTAACAAGAACTAAGGGTGGCACGACCGTTGCGAGAGGATATAAAGTGAATATATGTCGCCGGTAAGTAACCGGCTTTAGCGCCTGTGGAATTACCACACCTGTCAGACTTTAGCGCCTCATTAGCACCAACAAATATAACTAGCGCCACAACATACTAGCACGCCGGGTATTGAGGAAGTCTAAGTGGGATCTAGGGTAATTAAAGATTGATATGGTACCTTCATTGAACCCAAAGGTTGACGTCCCAGAATCCAGCAGGGGGGCAAAAAGGGTGAAAGATCACTCTGAGCAATGAGAGCGATGTTTTTCTTTTTCCCGACAAAAAAACTATGAGGTACATAACAGCCACATTCTCTGGAATATTTTGGAACTCTTGAGGCCTGAAGTACACGGACATGAGAGTTTCTATTATGCTGACTATTGACACAATTTCACACCTAAGTTCTCGAGCAATTACGCTATAGCCGACTCGGCATCCCCTTTTCTGCCATGAAAATTTTCGATCTATAAGGGGTGAGAAATACTGTGGCCCGGTGGAGGAACCAGCAGTGAGCCGCTCGGCCCCATACATATCTGCCCTCGTTCTTGTGAGGCTCAAGCTTGATAATGCATAAAGTGCTTGAGGGACATGGGCATCAAGTAAGAGACCTGAGAGAAACAGAATGTCCCCAATGTGCGGTCCACAGACAAGAAATAGAACGGGCTGCTGGGAGCAAGCCCATGCCAAGGGTATCTGCAGTTCTAATGGCTGAAATTGGGTCCAGTAAGCCCACCTATTCATTGTAATGTCTGCCCCCAGTCTAACAAGGCATCGTTATAATGATCTTACATGGTCTCCTCTCGATCTGCTTTCGGTACCTCGACTCAAATCTTCGAACCATGCAGAATGACTCAAAGCTGGAACATTCACCACGGGCGGAGCCTGCTACCAGCACGTCGGAATAAAAAGAAAATATAGGTTTTGTTCCGTTCAAATGCTACGACTCTGTACGCCTGAAATTCCTTGTTTCAGTATCCCAGAGTCAGAACCAGATTTAGTCCTTTCTAGACAAAGAATGGGGTCAGCTGGGTCTGGACAAAGGTGATGAATGAGTCACTCAAAGAGTCCTTTGTGGGACCACATAATCCAAGCTTTTGGCATTCCATCTTGCATCATGCGACTGTCGTGCCCTTCAGGGGGTTTACAGACATCCGATGCAAGATGGGATGCCAAAATGTAAAATTCCGACTCGCTCAAAGATCATGCATTTGTCCTCGTATTTCCCACGTGGCTGGAAACTGCATTTGTTCTTTGGTCCGAAAGCAAGCCCAAAAGAGCTCATTTTGGCTGACACAAGGACTGGCCTTCCATTCATCGAGAGCGGTTCTATTTGGCCCACAAACTGACCTATATCTGTCAGATTCTTTCACATATCTCGTTTCTCATTTCGGCGTACCGGTAGTAGGCTCCGCCTGGATATGCCGGTCGGGCGCAATATTGCGCCCGACCGACATATCCAGTGAACCTCGAGGCACGGGCCCCATCATTTCCACTCAGAACTCCGCGATACTCGCGAAACCATCCTGGTTCGCATGTGACCTTGATACACTTTGTTACGCTCGTAATACTTGCTCTCCGAAAACACAGAACGAGCTTCACTTGTTAGAGGGATTTTTGTCACAGTATACATAAGAGGTAAGTTGTCCAAGCCGGCTAGAGGAAAAGGATACTGCGATCGCCAGATGCATTTCCCGCCACATCAAGTGGTTTGCGAACCGGAGATGCCCCTACTCATTGAACAAACTCGATGACCATGTTTCAATTAACAAATGTGTTCCCAAAACGAGCGCGCCCACAAGTGTCACCTCGTCAAGAACAAAAGGCTTGTATACAAACACATTGAATAAGTAATCTTCCCCAGGGGTAAAGGTTTCCAACCCCCCGAGCTCCAAATCTCTATATAGTGGTAGTTGTGCCATGACCATCTGTTGAAGTTGCAGTGGTATGCTCCCCGATGTGGTAGACTTGTCGTCCGGGTGCTCACCCGCAGTGGTGGTCGGTAGGTATCGTACAGTCATACGGCGCTGTAGTCGTAATTCCAGAAGCTAGAAGAGTAGCATCATGACAAGTCGCAATGGATGAGGGAAGCACTCAGATGGAACATAAGTTGCGAGTCTGGCGATCCAAGTAAACGCATTACGTAGTACTTATATGCCTTTAGAAAATTGCCCCACAACGAGGGAGACAGCCGAAAGGTAAGGGCGGTAAGGAGTCGAATGGAACTTTCACAGAATCAATTCGCTTGCAGATGGACTCTTCAGACTGAAACGATTGCGAAGGTTCTTCGTTCTGCTCGGGTAATCACACTCTGGACTCCAGAATCGAAAAAGACCACGTTACAACGGAAACATACCTCTCGATTTTCGGATTACGGCCCGAACTGAAGTCCACGAGCAAATAAGGACCGGTTGAAAAGACGCTACAGTGTCCTTGCCTAACGTTGGATCCAACAACGTAAAGAAAGAAACTTTCTCCGACTTTCAGAGGTCTCAGTTACTTTGAACCTCTTCAAGAATACTGCAGTCATCGAAGCCCTCGAAGCCACATGTGTGACGCCGATCAGGAGGGTCCGTAACCCGATATGGATCATCAGCAAAATACCCGAAAGAATAAAATGTGGTTACAACGAATTTGGGTTAATAAAATTGTACGATACGATATCAGTATATTTCGATAGTGTTATGCCTTGGTAGTACTCCCAGAATGCGTATACACGATATCAGAGACCTGTAACACCATCAGGATACTATCAAAACACAATCATAACATAGTCAAAACTCACCCAAAACACGTTAAAACCCCCACAAATCATAGCCGGGGTTGTGCCTCACCAAACTTGTTGCGACAAGTGAAAGGCTTTGTAACCGGTTTTGAGTCATTGCAAGGAGGTTCTGACTGGTTTTTGATAGTTTTAGCACAATTTTGGGCTATTGAACACTACTAATTGCTCAAAAGATGTCAAAAAGGTTATCTGCTATGACAATAATAACTTACCCTCAGCCCGCCAATTGTTGAACGTTGAGATCAAGAACCGAGACCTAGGTTTCTGTCACCGAGCCGCCAGCAGCTGCCAGCGCGCCAGATATGAGCGCGCGCTTGCGCTGGAAAATTGTCGGAGTCTCAAATATGTCCCTCGCTGTCCCGCACGTGAACACGTCACCACCTTTTGACTCTCAACCACCACGGTCGTCGTTACAGCTGTTTGCAAAATCGTAGGCCCATCCCAGGCGCGCGAGATTTTGAGGCACCTCCATATTAAAATGATATCATAGCATGTGCTTTACTAACTCATGGCCGCGTCAGTCTCATTTTCAATGTCAGTATCACCAGCAAGCAGTATCGCCCGTCACAAGATAGTGAGGTGAACTGTTCAAACTGAGTGAGATTAGGTTTCATGGTGAGATCAAGGCTTGGAAGACAATCTAGTATATGGTAGTGAGTACTATGCCAACATTCTGAGTCCTACACGTAACGATACAGTACACTCGCAATGCATGATCTCATACATACTGTATTGGTGGTGTGCTGAATAATCAAAAGCTCGCGCGCCTGGGATGGGCCTACAATTTTGCAAACAGCTGTAAACTCTCCTCATCCCTGTAACTGATGCTCAATAATTCTTAAATGAAGCCAAGGGGAGTTTCTAGTATATCAACTGGGACAATTTGATGGATTTACGGCTCAGGTGCGTTGAAAATTCACCTTTCTCATTCATATACTGACAGTTTGCGTTGCAGTTTCAAAGTTAGCTGCTATCTGGGCTCGCTCAAGGTCTCTTGTAGTGGTCAGTGACGAATTTCATACATCGTTAACGACGTCATCATCTCAGACCCTCAACTGCCTTCGGTTGCTTCGACAATGACCGCACGGACCACCCACCGAATATATAAACCCGACATGATAAACTGGTCGACGGCCCCTCCTTTCCCTCCTTCCACCACCACCACTTCTCTCCTCTTCAGCTTCTCCACGCTGTTCATTTGATCCCTCTCTCCTCCCTCTCTCTTCTCCTTATTGTGAGTCGGGCCCTTCGTTGTCCTTACTCTCGATACTGACCCTACTTAGGACCACGGCACATTACCTTACCGTGAACCTGCTAGGTAAGTTTTCACTATCACTGTTATCAATATGTAGTTGACCCAGTCCTTTCAGCAGCGTGCATTCATCACCCATACCCACAAGTCCACCGTCACCTCCCTCGTTTGTTATACAGTGAACACGCTTGCCAATTATTGGGGCGCATATATGCACCATAAAGTACAGTGTGTGTGCACCTTCACTCATAACATTGGGATGCAAACTCACATCATAATTCTCAGCGATTCCTGACGTAGATGAAGGCCAGAGGTGGATGGGTCAGCCATGCTGCAGTCAAGAACCTCCACTAACCGACACCTTGTGCGAGGTCATAGCTCCGGTACGTTTTTCAGCGCTCACCTAGCTTGCTGAGGGTACAAATACTGACGCTGTCAACACACAGGACCTTGTTGTCGTTGTTTTGTTGAAGATGATATATGTATCGCCTCTCTGCACCCGTCATATCACGTAGCTCTGTGGCTTTCCTAGCCGCGTCCATGATGTCGTACATACAATCCCAATATAATATTGTCTCTTTTCCTAATATGTGAAATTACGAGAAGCCCTGTACTGGGCATACTAGCGCTACCTCTTCATCCCTACGACCCTTTCGACCCAATGAAACATCTACTATGTTTCACAATCCCTATATCCTGTCACCTTTCCCGTGATCCGTTGGTCTCTCCACTACTCGCTGCTATATGCTACACCCCCTGCTACTCGCCACTGTCCTCGTTATCTGGTAATTACCCCCAAAACTGGTTAAAACCCTCCAAAACCCGGTACAATCTTTGCAAGCCGTGACAACCTTCGGTCTCCGGTATCATCCTCAAAACTTGTTAAAAGGTACTCAAATTCGTTGTTTTCTACTGGTATCATGCTCACGAATTCTCGCTCTTTCTTTGGATTTCAGAAAAGTTTTAATACGGTTATATAGTCCGTTCCTGTTCGTAACCAGGTACAGCGGGTTTTGTCCTACCTAACGGATATCGGGGATACTAATTACATTCTATTGATCCAGGTATTTTGCTGATGATCTTGAAGTCCTCGTTGGTGATACGCCAAATTTCATGATACGCACGCTACGTCAGTGCATGAACCAGAAAGAATGACATTTGAGATTTCATCCCCTTTGGATTCCACAGACTCTCTACAGGGAAAGCACGGGTCCTGGCAATTAAAGGTGCGGAGGATTGGCAAACTTGCGATTTCTTGTGTCTTTATTTCCATTTCTCGCCCTGAATCGATGTGAAGCGTGGCATTTTTATCATGATCACTTTTGGGGGCATCATGGGGCCACGAGGCCTGAAACTCGACAAGTGAAAAGTAGAACAATTCGATTCCCCGGGTTCAGTTTCACTACAAACATTCGCTAAATAGCATTCATGGTATTGATTCTTTCTCACCCTGTGTTGTGCCGGTCGCCTCATTATGATCGACGCTGAGTTGGTTTGCCATCATCATCAGTAAACGAAAACGCAGGTCAGATCAGATCCTCACCATTCAAAATGCACAAAGGGCACAAGTGGTTCATTCTCCCTCGGGACAGGCTCATTATCCCCAACGCGCAATGAACAGTCGATACACAACTTCTTCTCAAAGAGCTTGAGTGTGACCTCCCCTGTAAGTAACGGTATTCTTGTCGGCGGCTCGGGCCGTTTTACGGTGATGGGAGTAGGTTCAGGGCCCGAACAGAAGTTCCCCTTCAGATGATACGGAGGGTCGTACATTACTTCGGTGCCGACCTCTCCAGGAAGGGGGATAGAGCGCATGCGTAGATCAATCTTGTAGGAGCCGTCACAGTATATCGTTCCATCGAACTGGATAATCAGGGATCCACCACTCAGTCGTCAATCTCAGTCGGGTTGCCAAACAATAAAGAACATACCATGAGTTTCACAGTGCCAACGTCGACCTCGGCGTGGACAGGCCTATACCCAGTTTGCGTGTCCATCATCAAGGAACGAAACCGCAGATCAGATCAGATCCTCACCATTCAAATGGCACAAGTGGTTCATTTTTTGTTGAGACGGGTTCACTATCGCCGACACGCAATGAACAGTCCAGACACATCTTCTTCTCAAAAAGCTTGAGTGAGACCTCCCCTCTGAGCATCGGTTGGCCCTCGGGCCGGCGTAATACGCGGGTTTTCGTAGGATCCGAATACAAGTTCCCCTTCAGATGATATGGGGGGTCGTACATCACCTCGATGCTGACGCCTCCAGGGAGGGGGATAGAGCGCATACGCAGATAGACCATGTAGGAACCGTCAACGCATATCGTTCCTTTGAACTGGATAGTCAGGGATTCACCGCTCGGTTGTCAATTCTAGCCGGGTTGCCGAGCATTAAAGAGCATACCATGAGTTTAACAGTGCCGACGTCGACCTCGGCGTCGAAAGGCCTGCCCCCAGAATGTAACATGCCGCCATACTTTGCCTGGGGATAAAGACTAAGTTTGTGTACCAGTATTGTTAGTATAAAAGACCCAATGACGAATGATATTCTCACATTCCAGCCGGCAAAATTCGAACATCGCCACTGTGTTTGTCCCCTAAGGTCAAGGTAAAATCAAACCCGAAGCGCATCCAACCGCCGTGGAGGTAGATTTTGATGTGCCCCTTTATACCACCAAAGTCGACTTTGGCTATATTTTCACCATCGTATAGAATGCCATCTAGCTTGGCGACTGGAGGGAATTCCGCTGGGAGCATGACGAATTTGATGCATACATCTAGCTCGTAGAAGCAGAGATTATCCAACCAGCCCCGGAGCTAAAGACCGTGTAGGCGTTTGCTCAGTTCATAGCTCTTACCAAACCACTGAACGATGGACAGCACACCTGAATGATTGTATCACCAAAGCGGATCTCTTTGTTGATAGGAATTTTGAATAGTCCCTGATCACCAAATACGAAGTGCTCGCTGAGCCATTGTTTAAGGTCTTGAACAAGGGTTAGCATGTGGGAACCATGCGCCGTTTTCAATCATACCGGAAGCCCGGGCAATTTCCATTTCTAAAAGCGTTGGTGGGAAGATAACCAGCTAAGAGCTTCCAGTGCACGACTGTACGAACGATTGCGAACGCACCGTATGCAGGGTGAGTAATATAGGCCATTTTTGGGGAAGAGAAGTGCGAGGGGTTTTGCTGAGGACCCAAGCTAAAACCTGAGTCCTTATATAGGACGAACCCTCAAGAATTCATTTTCCGTTGAATGAAGACATTTGGCAGAAAGAATTGCTCGAGCGTCGGAGGGTACAGATTATATGACGTGATATTGGGGTTGAAAGTCCACCGACAGGTGTAATCCCACTAGCATGGGTAGCACGAACAGCTGATGGGTCTTTGAGTCATTTGTACTCCACAATGATTGCTGTCAACGGAGTATGAATTCGAACTGACGAAGACCAAGCATCTCAGACGCGAGAACAGATCATACGCGCCTATGGAGTTACTAAGTAATCGGCATATGACATGTTGACGAAAAGTGCTCTATTGTCCAAAGGTCCAAGCAGCCTTTCGCTGTCAACGGAGCACACTTACCACCGTGAAGTCAAACCGACTAAGGGTCAAACCTGGGAACAGATCATGGGCGGGGTTGGAGTTACCAAACGACACCTGATATGTTCGCGAACGGTGCTCTTTATTGCACAAAGGTACGGGAGCATGATATTCCACTCAACCAACCTGCCAGTTTTACAATTGTGGGGAGACCTTGAGCGTGGAGTTCACTTTAGCCAAACTGCTAGATGTTATTTACCACCAGAGCGTAGAGCTAGCGAGACACCTATTTATACACCATGGATTGATGGGTTCATCGCGATCGTCCGAACAAAGAGCTAAGCGC
This sequence comes from Marasmius tenuissimus, assembly GCA_029532415.1. Lineage (NCBI taxonomy): Eukaryota > Fungi > Basidiomycota > Agaricomycetes > Agaricales > Marasmiaceae > Marasmius > Marasmius tenuissimus. The sequence goes on along the minus strand of JAQOTA010000035.1, from coordinate 344,365 downwards.
CCAAAACACAACTCAAATGACTGATTCTATCTAGAAATTCTGGACCAGCACCAGCGAAACGAGGCCACCCTGATCAGTGGCTGAAGGGGGTTACAAGTGATAGTTAGACTTACCGTAGATGATCGCATACTGTAAATCTACGATTAGAATGATGTATTATGATCAAACAATGATCACTTACCACCAGTGTGAATGTAGAATGGCAAGGCAATGGCCAATCGTCGACAGGCTGGGTGAGATTGATAAGACGATGATCAGTGGCTGATGAGATGATAAAAGATTGATATAATCTCATCAGCCAAAGATCAGCCGCTGGTCAGAGCGCCCAAGACTGGTCGCATCCGGTCAGAACGTGTCACAGTGACAACTGTCTGTCCAAAGACTGCTCAATGCCTCGTCAGATAATTTCAGTATTCCGAACTCATGCAATAGGCTTTCGATAGTTTTATCAAAGGCGGCCAGATTGCTCGCTGTGCACAATACACTGACCAACTGCTATTGAACTGCTATCTGGAGACTGGCGCTTGCGCTGGAAACAATAGCGCTGGTGATCTAGTTCACGCGGCAGCCAACGCGTCGGTCCCACGTGCTGCTCTTGCTCTTGACCACCACCACTGTCATTCAGCCTGTACTGACACCATCGGTCGACCGCCATTGAAAACAATACACCTACGGATTGGAGTCGAGTCGGCAGATTGGAAATCGTCGTTGAGGTGCGTGCTCAATCAGGCTGTTTTGTTCGAAAAAATTGGTCTAGATTACAAGGATACTAATTCCCTTAAAGTAGCTCTGGGTTGAGCTGGAAGCCAGGCTAGGAATTGAAGGATAAAAGAATCAACGCGACGACAGACACCCACCAGGATCTCTGCCCGGCTCATAATGGATTTGGCGTCCAGGCCATATGAAGTAGAGTCGTCATCCGAATCAACTCTCCTCGTCTCTCCTCGTCTTCAACCCAGGCTGAGACAACTCGCCAGCTGGCTTTGGTCGTCGGTGGCGTAGGTGTCGTCATCGACATCATCATTCTCGGACACTGGCTGCTTTCACGACCACCGCACGGACCACTCTGCCAGTATATAAACCTGACGCGCTCAAATTTTCTCTCCCTCCCTCCTTTCCTCCATCCCATCACTGTCACTCCTCCCAGCATTCTCTTTACCACATGTCATGCTGTCTCCTCTACCACTTGCCCTGCCCTCGCTAGCCCTTTGTTTTAGGTGTGGGCTATCACTATCAGCCTCCTTCCCTGTATATTGACTGTATCCCCTAGTTATTGCGATGCTAGTGAAGTGTGAACACCTGTTGTCACATCGGGATATATGGTATGTTGACATTACGCATATATCGGTATGTTCACTGACTATATGCGCATTTCCTAGGTTCCAAGGCCCATCCCGACCTCTTGTTGCAACATGTGCTGGTAAGACCGCGACCAAAGGCCTATATTCATCTCGACCACTTGTAGAGGACACGCCACAACCAGAGACACATATTGAGGATGTGAAGATTGGAGCCGAAGGGCAAGGGTATACGGTTGTTCAGTGAGTGCATTGTGATTCTTCGTCAAGAATGAACATTGAAGCTGTTATTCAGGGTTTTCTACCCCATTGCTGACTACACTGCTCCGCTGAGGGCTCTGGTGTGTTGCCCATCTGGCTTCTAATCCTATCACGACTGATACTAATTTGCATTCAGAATCCGTCATGGCTATCAATGACTACTTACACGCTCGAACACTTCCTTTTCCGTTACCATGGGCTATCCTCCTCACATTTCGACCACCATCCCGTTTGTTAATCCCGTGTTTGCACGTACTACAATGGCTCATGTTTCCCTAATGTCTGTAATCGACGCAACCCATGATTTTTACCCCACATATTTGAACTGCCGCCGCCTGTATCTCATAGTATATTCGATCCAATCTCACAGTTGTTTACCCATCAACGCCATAGCCTGCCCTAATATTATGCAAAAGTGTCCACGAAACAGTAGCACGGGCACACAATACTTTACAACCATGGCAATTTGGACGGTGTCTGATCATACTGATCGTCCTGACAGTCTCTGGTCATGCTCACCAGTCTGGCGCCGTCTGGCAATACCGGTTAGGCTGGTTTTCCTGGCCATTCGATCTCGGCCTGTCAAAGTGTGGTCAGTAAATGGTCATATTATCTCATTCGTGCTGCTACTCATCATTCTCGGGCATATTTACAGCTATAATAAGTACACGTAATTCTTACGCTACCTGAACAGAAAAACCAACGCCCATCAGCCAGTGACCAAGGAGCCCCAGGGTGAAGGATCCTGGTCGTGGCTGACAGGGCTCATCAGCTATTGGCCAGGGTGGCCTGGGTTCGCTGGTGAGTGTACTCTGGCATCACGCATCGCTTACCAGATCCCGTTCTCAAGTACTAGCCACGGCGCCGAGTGACGGCACTGAGAGTTACGAGGTGCCTTTAAAGCGACCAAGCCCACGGATGTCTCGCAAAGGTCATGATACAGCAAACTTTGCTCCTGTCGCATTCAAACCACGTCACTGCCCGTGATATACTAAGGTTGTGTTCCAGATTCTCCTAGCGACCAAGCCTGTGTCTCTCCGTGGGAAGTATTTAACAGCAACAAAAGCACTCTGCGTGAGTCTCAGATGTTGAGCTCAACGCTGTGGGCGAAAACGGCACGGTGATGTTCACTGGTCGAAGGGAAGAGCACGCCAGGTGCATCGCCATCGGCTATACACCGTTACTTCCGTAATGATTGAATGGTGGATTTTCCTCAGAGAAACCGACGCGGTCGACAGGAGAGGTAACGACACAATCCTAAAATCACGATGTTCATGAGGTCCGTGATTCTTCAGAGCTGCTGGTCGGTCTTTAGTCTACAAACATAACATACGAATGCTGATAAGTACTAATACTGATTCTCCACCAATATGCTGCTGCTCAGTGCCCACAACTTCTGAAATAGACGTGTCTGAAGTCTCAAGCAAGTCGGGCTGCTCATGGCAGGGCCTTCATGTCGAATGCTTTTACAATTTACCTCCCTCCTTCGCGTTGTCGGTGCCAGAGAACTTGCAGTCCCTGAGCCTCGGGTACCACTTTTTCAATTCGCCACTATAACCAACCTCGCTCCGGTGAGTGATATGAAGCCATCTTTGGATAGTACAGAGGCTGGGTACACAACTTTGAGGGATATTTCCGACCGATTCTCAAGACCGGACGTCTTCCTTTTCTTATGATTATTATCGGGCGCCTGGCGTACCATAGGAGAATGCGAATCTCAGACTTCACGCATGATTACAACTACTCGACAACTGTGGATTCTGTTCCAGTTCCCTGGCTGTCTTGGTCAGTGGACTTCCCGTCATCGACCTTTGTCGCCTCATCTGCCTTCTTCTCTTCTTCCTTCTTCTCCTTCTTGTCCTCACCGAGTGAAGAACGGGGGTAGAGACTAAATTCAAGCCAGTACTGTTAGTATACAAGACCCAGCAAATGAGTTGATTTCTCACATTCCAGCCGGCAGAACTCGGACGTCGCCACTGTGTTTGTCCCCTAGGGTCAAGGTAAAGTCGAACCCAAAGCGCATCCAACCGTCTAGAAGGTAGACCTTGATGGGCCCCTTGATACCACCGAAGTTGACTTTGGCGATGTTTTCGCCGTCGTGGAGATTACCATCGAGCTTGGCGACTGGGGGAAACTCCGCTGGAAGCAACACATATTTGATGGACACCTGCATTTCGTAGAAGCCCATATAATTCAACCAGCCCCGGAGCTAAAAACCATGTACAGCCGTCCGCTCAGTTGATAAGCTCTCACCAAAACACTGAACGATGGGCAGCACACCTGGATGATTGTATCGTCGAAGCGGATATCTTTCTTGATGGGAATCTTAATGAGGCCCTGGTCACCAAATACAAGGTGCTCGCTAAGCCACTGCTTGAGTTCTTGAACGAGAGTCAGCATGTGGGAAGTATGCGTCGTTTTCAATCATACCGGAAGCCTGGGCAATTTCCGTTCCTAAAAGCATTGGTGGAACGATAATTAGCTAAGAGATTCCAGTACACGACTGCACGAGTGATTGTGGACGTACCATATGCAGATCGAGTAGAGTAGGCCATTCTTGGATGCTTGAGGGTAAAGTTTGGAACTGAAAGAGTCGAGTTGTTTTTCTGGAGACTCAAGCCGGAATCCCGAGTCTTTTTATAGGGCGAACCCTCAATCTATTATGTCCCGTTAAAAGAGGATCATTGGCAGAAGGAATTGCTCGAGCGTCGGAGAATGCAGGTCGGATGTTGTGGCATTGAGCGTTCATTGACAGGTAGAATCTTACTAGCATCGGTGCCGCCATAAACAACTGATGGGTCCCCGAGGCATATATATTTCATGGCTTTTTGCTGTGCATTAAGCTCCGTGCCTTCGAATTGACCAGGGCTGAAGGTCTCGGGCTTGATAATGAGCTGTGCGCGCCTGTAGAGCTACCAGACGACATTTGACATGCTCACCAACGGCGCTCTCCATTCGAAAAAGGTTCAACTTTTTGCTGTCAACGGATCATATTGACCGCCGTGAATACAAACCGACAAAGGCTCACACTTGTAAACAGGTCATGGGCGGCGGCGGACTCACTGAATGACACCTGACGTACTCATGAGCTGCATTTTTCGTTGCACAGAAGTTCGGGGATTGTGAATCTCCGCTTAGCCTATGTCCAACGGAGCATTGAGAGCCTCGTTTCTCAACGGCGGGGGACAGTTCGTATGAAGGCAGAAGGCATGTACCTGAGCCCTGTGTCCCTTGTTCGGCCCGCAGAGGGCTGAAGTGCTGGTTGCTTGAACTTTCCTTGAAAAGTATTCTTCATTTCCTGTACCTGAATTAGGGCTTTCGGTTGTGTACGGTTGGGAAGCAGCGTTCCTTGGTTTGTTGATGGAGGTGGAAACGACGAAAGCCAGCCCTCCTCGCCTCTAAGCAAGGGCCATAGATCAATAAAGAATATAAAATGCTCACTTGCAACTGACCTCATATCTCCTGAGCTTACCGAGAGAGCCGTTCCTGTTGATTGCCCTGAACATACCTGGCACACACATCGGTAGAACTCCTTATATGTCTTTGGTAAGCACGATGAATTGGTACACAAAGGGCTAAGGCCTACACAGACGAAAACTGACGTACGTTATCCACGAGTGTTGAAGCCATCTACCTATTAGTATCTAGCGGTTCGCCGTTGTGAGAAAGCCTCGTTGACCCACCCCCCCCCCCCCCAGCTCGCCGTTACCGACACTAATATAGTGTCTAGCGGCTACTCGGTCCGTGGAGATGAGAAATTGGTTTTTGGGAGAATGAACCGAGATTTGGGGATGGTTCCACCTTTGTTAGTATCAAAGAGGCGTTCACAAGCTTATCAGTCGTCGATGATAACGGTCAGGACGAAGCCAGGTGCATCGCCACCCGGTACCTCATCTCCGCGATAATCCCACGACGACGACGACGACGTCATTTCAAACTCTCCCTCGAACGGCCATGACGATGTTGTGGGCGAGTTCCCTCTATCTCGTGCCATCCTCGAATAAGGATTGTTGACGTGTGTGTAAACGCGACGACTCATGATCTTGTAGGGCGATTCCCGGATTCTGCCTAACGAGAAAAAATACAATTCGTTGCAAGCTGCAAAGAGACCGGCATCGTTTTCGGTAACGGGTTACGTTGAGTACTTTCCTTTGGTCTTCGCGCTATAAACCTTCCTTCAGCCCGGTTAGACGACCAAATCCTTCATTTTAACTCTCCTGGCACTCGACTGTCAAAGCAAGTATCAGGATTGGGAAGATCGATCTTTTCGTTTCAGGCGATCCAAGTACATTCGACCTACTCCCATCGGGATCTTCCGAGACTGACGAGAACTCGGGAAACGAGTGAAATAGAGGCGCCTGAGGTTCAGCGCAGACATCGTGTATGTTCCTGGGGCCACAATTATTCAAGAAGCGCTCTCCATTGCGCAACGTTCGGCGGTCTGTATGTTCCGTTCAGCTGATGCACAGCGGAGAATTCAGAAGCCACATTATCGTTGCCAGCTGTATCCAAAATCCCGCATAGGAGAGACAGTGCCGAGTTTCCTAGTGCAACGAGCGCATGACTGACAGTTGAATTTGGGCTAGGTGTCTGAGCGAACACATATAAGAACATTGCACGGAGCACTAGACCCTCACGTTCTTGAACTCTTTTCACACTCCTACACGTTCGTTACCTGCTAGTCAATCAATCCACATTCCCTTCTGCAAGAATGCTTTACCCTACACAAGCCATTTTCGGTGCGCCCTTTAACGTGCTCCATACCGTGGCTTTACTGACCCAGTTCTCATATGATGTAGACCGACAAACGGCCCAGGCCCTCGGTAAGTTCGAAGCACAAAGAACTCGTCACGCCGCGCCGTTTTCTGAATACCACTCTACCTGTTTATAGAGCTCCAAGAATTGCTCGACGAGCACATGTTTGTTCAAGAAAGTGATGGAGAGAATTATCATGTCTTTGCGGTCACCAAATCTGTACCTTTCGGCGCAACCGCTCTCCGCAGGGTGAAAGTCTCGATCGACATCCCTATTGGACCTGTCATACTTCAGGTATCATACCATCTTGAGCCTGGCTCGGACTGTAGTATACTCATGCAAACCCCTCTCCAGCTTCGTGGATGGATCAACGTACTCACCTTGGAGTGCGAGATCCAAGTGTATATCAAATATCCTCTCCCCGTCGAGTCAATCAAGATAGGTGAATTTACCGGAACCCTCACCTTGGACGGCATCAAGATCAACGTCAAATCACCCAAATTCAACGGATGGATCAGGATCTATGTCAAAGATTTCTGGCTTTGCATATCCTTCGATTTGATTGTATTCGGCAACGAATTCAAGGGCGATATCAAGATCGCTCCCATATTTGGGTGAGTCTTTTCTTTGAGGTTACTGAGGGAGGGAAAGTGTTGACTGCGAGTTTTAGTCCGAATGAGGCCGCTCTCGCGGCTCTCCAGGTCAATAATAATGCCGTTAACAACGTACTGGCTAATAGCGTTCAGGAGCTGAAGATCGAAGCGCCTGCCTAGATGAACGGAAGACGATTTTTAAGAGTATGGCAACGTTTTCCCTCTTTTACCCTCTGCCCATCGTTCAGAGGTATCTTTTGCTTAGACTCGAATCCCACGTATTCTCACTTTCGACTTTCATTTATATAAGCACCTTCACTCGGAGGTGCTTCCCGTGCCATTCCTTATTCTTGATCCCCTCATAGAAAGTTACCACGCTCCCTAAATCACTATGCCCGTTTATTGCTCATTCTACTATGCCTATCAAATCTATCTCGTGTTGTTCACCTCCAACTGACGGGAGCTACTGAGGAGCTGCCAATCTACGTTCCTTACCGATCTTTATTCTCTTCGAATCTCTTACACTGCGCTGCCCAAATTACATATGATACGTATATGCCCGTTTGTTACTCCTATGGCTATTGAATCCTTTTTGACTATCACGAATCGTAAATATCGAGGAAGAGAGAGACAAACGTGCCGGTTCTTCAATCACGCGAGGCACCAAGAACTTGGGTCTCGAGGCCTTGACGGAGAACGAGAGCGTTGACGAGGCTCGGACCACCTTACCCCCGAGTGGTTAGCAAAAATAAATGCCAATAGTGGCTTACGACTAAGATCTTCCAAAAATATCTGCTTGTATTCGACAACACATCATACATACTTATATCTTCTCAATCATTGCTCGTCGAGAACGTTAGCCTAGTAGTCGGAGCATGACTTCTCGACACCAACTTGAACACCGTTGGGGATGTTGTTAATGTCGTTGTTGAACCTATAATCCCCATCCCGAATAAGTGTGCAATTCGGAGTCGCGGAAAAAGCGGGTAGTTGAGCGTTACCAGATGTAATGACCATTCTCCTTCTGACCGTAGTTGATACGGATGCGTTTGCACTAAGAAAACAGAAGCAGGGTATTAGCGTCCTGGATTACGAGAAACTTGAGCGAGTTATAGGAGCTCACGGGTTCTTCGAGGGTACACTTGTCAGCAGTGCCTCCAGGAGGGCAGTTGAGCAAGCTCCCGGGACTCCCGACTGGGGTGCGACGCTGGACCTCTGGAGTCGAGGCGGCGAAGGCAGCAGTGGCGCAAGCGCCAATGGCGACGAATACGGTTGTGAATTGCATGATGAGAAGAAGTGTTTGGTTTGTTGGTGAGGTTGTGGTAATCTTGATAGGATTGAACTTGGGGGGTGATGAGGACTTCTAGCCAGGTGGTGGTCAGCTTTTATACGTATACGTTCGTGCATTATTATTTGTGAGTCTACCAGCCTCCGGGAAAATGAAGAACTTGACTTCAAACAAGTTATCCCGCCGTAGTCGTTTGCCGCAGTTGGGATCCAATTGTTGCCCCACAACACCTTATTCTCGCTCCAAAAGCATCTGGAACGCTGTATCGATTACTCCACAGCGACTCATTCATAGCTATGCGGGAGCTCTGAGACTCTGGAGGAGTCGTTTCAAGTGGCTGTATGCCGGTTTCTAGCCTGCCGATAAAGATTTGCCGGTTGTGGCGCAACATTTCGCTTGGCTAGTCTTCTTGGCAACTATACCTGGTTAGGCGCATATGAGATTCGGAAAAGCCCACTTTGCGAAGGGTTAGGCTTATTGTTACTTGTGAGCGAGAATACCGAAGGACTCAGTTTTGAAACATGGTACATACCTGAAACATGGAGTCCGATGGAGTGCCCGCAGGTCCGACTAATTGTGGTAGCCAATAAAGCTTCCTGAACGCTTCAAATCACCCAAATAGGAGTTGATTTGAAATCAATAAACCAGATAGTTCGGGTCGTGACCCTACTTGTCATCGCTGTAGTATTGCCGGAAGGCAGAGGCGCCTTGAAGGCCAGACTCGCCTTGCCTCGGACAGTTACCATATATAGTAGAATGAAGTACAGCCCAAAGAAAATCCTAAACAGGACGCTGCGCGTCGGGCTCTGAATTACATAAATCTGTTCTCGACCACATCGTCGTCGACCGCGCATACCTTGTCGCCCGCTTTATTGACATTCTTCCAAGAACATGTCTTGCTTACGACTCTCTACACGTCAGCTACGCGTCTATACTGTCTACTGACAGGAATCAACGAAGAGACACGGGTACAGGGCATTGATAAGGTCTGTCTCGCTTTACTTCCAAGTGCAATGCACCCCAGCTTTCCTCCCTCATCTCGTTTCATCCCCCGCGTTTTCCTCTGAACTCTGAGCTCAAATTGAATCTCCAGGGTATAGTAGCTCCGAAGGTCACCGCGTCCTCCCCCATTGCACCTGCCGTTATATGTACTGTGTATAGCAGAAACTCCATAGTCAGTAATATATACTGTTCTCCCCCTCATGTTAGTGGCGGGAATAGCTCCGGGAATATAAAATGAGGTATTCTCTATTTTCTCTTATATGATTTGAATCATTGAAGCTTTCGGTGGGCCTCACTTTCCAGAGCAAAGATCTCAGTGTGCTTTGGGTACACTTGCCTAAAAAGGCGCGAGGCAATTCTTGGCCTCAAGGCTCGTTGAGGCGAGTCGGATCAAGTCATCCAAATATGGGCGCCTCGGACTTGACCCCGACTTGCCTTCCGGCAACACTACATCGCTGCCTGTGTTAATGATGCTTTAGCAGCCAACTTCCAAGGTATCTGTGTTACCCTTTTATCCGAGCACCGTTCGAAAGGCAAGCTCAATAATCTGCAAGGTGCCATTCTGCGTCTCAGACTCCTTGTCCCTTGTGTGCTCACTTTGTACTCTGGGTTAGTTGGTGGCATGTAACGGTTAAAGACCATTGAGGTTCTCGTAGAGATACTCTGAAATAGCATCAACTTGTCAAGAGGGTGGATCTTGAGAACGCTGTTATTCAACATCAACAATGCCCTTGGCTTTGGGGGTGACTACCCGCTGGACTGCCGTTTATCATAAGTTGGCGGTGATCTTGCTCTGCCGCCAGGTTTCCCAAATCCTGAGATACTTATTCGTAGATTTTGCGTAATTCCCCATTTATTGCTTGTATGTCTGTCCCGTTTGTTTTGTCTTTATTTGAACCACGACAAGCTGTTTGAGAATTGCCCATCGATAATCGTGACCGTGGAGAGAGCGCCCAAATGACCGAGATGTATTAGATTTGATGCCAAGCCAACTAACAAGCCGTTAAATACGGCGAGCTGCGTTCCCGGCTAAACCTGATGAGGATCGCTCGAGAAACCACAGGGAAGAACCCGCTGGTGGACACACCGGTATCTACTCCACTCGTCACTGTTCGTGAGCAGTATACTGCCTCAAATGCAATAGCGCTGATTGCGCTACATGATTCATCCATCCCAGTGTGTATGGTGGCTACGCACTGAAGTTACGCCTCACATATCTCAATCAGTGAATTCCTTGGCGAGAATCTCATTCGAGTCTCGCGGCTATCAGGTCTCAACTTAGTCGAGGCGAGGACGCAGGACTGAAAACTCAACACAAGGGTTGAGGAGGGGAGCAGTCTATACTATAAAATAGATGTGTACTGCAAAGTGGAGTCACCATTCACTCGCAATGAAGAGAAGTTAAGCAATCAGTCCTTCCAGTTTCTCGGACCTTTCAGACGGTGGAATACATTGGGTTACTGGCATGTATGCAAAAATAGTAACATTGACCTAACTTAACATAACTCGATCTGGCAGAGACTGAGTCACTGAGATGTTGAAGTAGAGAGCCGAATGCACGGGAACTACCTCGAAGCATATGGATCATTGGCATTCTATATCTCTACCGTCACTGATAAAAGATGCGCTCTAGGTCGAACTCGTAACTCTCGAATTATATACGAAAACTCCACGACTCGTAACAGATGCAGTTTTCGTAAGTGATTCTAAACTTTGTTGGGCACCCCGACTGGTAGGACCCACGGGTACTCCAAAGGTGTGTTTCAGGATGGTTCAGTGTTTTACAGCTATAGTGCATGACAAATATAGTTTGGATGCACCACTGTCACGACGTAGCAAGACCCGAGTGGCTACTCCGGACACTACAATGTGAATGCCTGTAAATTGCGATCTAAGAAGTGATCTTCTCAAAAAGAGGAGGATTTCCGACCGTATAGAAAGAAAAGCACCTGTGCGACATGAGGATGAGGTACCGTCAGGCCGGATAGAGAGAATTAACTCACCGAGAGGGTAGAAATCGGTCTAGTGATCACTTGGCTGAAGCCAAGGTAAGGCGCTAAAAGATGTTCGAGGTCGTCGTTGGAGGCCATCGAAAAACCTGAGTAGCTAATGGATCAATATAGACTGTGAAGGGAGGACGAGAAGTTCTGAACGGCGATACACAGTCGATCAAGTCGCTTATAAACTCTCATCCATATCTAAGGACGAGGAAAGATGAACAACGCATAGTCTTCTTAAAACCTTATACTGAGATAAAGTTCGCAGTGACTCCACACGCCAATATGATATGATCGTTTCGATTCTTGATGAACAAGCACTGGTGGGGCAGTATAGCCTCTCCTCAACACAAAGCGTACTCACGCACCAAAGGAAGCACGTCCGTATCTTGAAAGAACTAGTTTCAACCGTATTGGCTCGGAGATGTATCGAACCCCGTACATAAGTATGCTCAATCTCGGTCGACGCCAAAATTACCCGATATAAAACCGTGAAGCCAGGTCAGCCATAACATCGTGTTTGTGCAGCAACTCTCAGTGTTGAAAGAGGCAGGTACATATGCTTTGACTTGTCCATAAATAGCAGTGAGATGGGGATTGTGGGATGGAAATCTATCATTGAACCTGATCGTCAAACAATATATCATGGCGAGGGCCGGCGATCCCACCGTCTCCCCTACTCCCGCTCCCGCTCCATGACAGAAGAAGCCATAGGCTGCCCCACATTGATTAGATTTGATGCAAACGTTCGAGATGATATCCATTGTCGTTCCCACAAACGCCATCGTCACTGGCCCCCCAGCTTACCCAGCCAATCGAGCAAAGAAGCTCCTATCGTTACCTCAAACTCAGAATGCCGGAATCAGGAAGGGGGCTGTTGAAGCAAGCATCTTCTCATGGGGTGGGATGTCCTTGACGCAAAGTGGAGAGGTGTGAGTCACCGGTTTTGGAAACGCACGAAGATCAATCATTACGATGTGTGAGAATAACTTCCTGCTCCAAGACCAATTCCAGATTCAGCATTTGCAACTGCTAGAACAAGGAGCCATGGCTCGACCGTAAGTGATTTACGGATGACCATATCTATCCATTCAAAGTATCTTCTGAGCCTCACGTTCTCCGTGCCATCCTTGCCCAATGGGCAGTGAGAAGAGTCAGAAAATAAACGAAGCAAAACGAAATGAGGCCACTGCTTCGAGTCTTTCGCAGTCAAGAAGCATCCGGACGATAAATTTCCCCGTAATCCTGAGCGCAGCAATTTTCGAATTGCGAGGGCCAAACCTACGAAGGCATAGTTCAAGTCACTACCGCTCTCTTGAGCTCACCATCACGCAATATTTTATGGTCAAGATCCAAACTCGCAGCGTCCTGAGTGTCGATCGTTGGCTGGATCAAGGTCACCTGTTCTAACTAACTAGTCCTGCGGTTCAATTAGGAGATATTCGTGGGAGTGGCCAGGTTCAGAAAAGGGAAGGGTTATGTTCTCGTCCCTATTGTGAGCTGTTCAGTCAAATGCGAGGGATATACTCAGCCAGACATGTAGGAAATGGTACGTTGTAGTAGGGGATCGGGACCACAGACCGTACTCGAGGTAGCTGTGTGTCCATGTTTAGCGTAGATTTAGGCTTGTATTCCGTAAGTAAACCGACAATCCGAACGATGACGACGAGAGTATCCGGGCATAGTGGGATTAGTCTTCGATAGCCCGCTCCAACGGACGGTACGGTTGAACAATAGCCACCTGTGCCTAGCACCTCACCCTCAAAAGAACACCTCTTTGCCGATCGAAAGGTTCTATGCGCCTACCCAGCAGTATTACCCCGTGCTCATGCTCGGCTGATAATGCGATCGATACAAGGGATAAATGAGTGGCGAAGCTATGTTGGTTAGATACCTTCGAAGGGAGCAGAATGAATTCCCCCTCGTGGATCGTGGACCATGGACGGAGTTTTGGTCGAGACTTGACCAGATCCATAAGAGCAAGCGAGAGGATTTGAGGCCCTCTGATCGACAGGCACGTCAGCATCTCCTACCAGAAGTCAGTGTTTTCCTCGGGCAAGTATTCTTTAAAGAAAGTACAGAAAATCGTTATAATTGGATAAACTGTTAGGCCATCGGAACCAACTGGAAAGCCTAGCCCGTCTAGCGAAATTATAACTTTCGTACGCTGGGAAACCATGGCGTGTAGCTCGAGACATGTATAAACTTCCGAGATAATGTATTCCCATTTAGCTCAGTGATAGAGCGCTTCACTAGTATAGCACGTTGAATGGCGAGGTCGGTCGTTCAAGTTGGCTAGAGAGAGCTAGGAAGGCTACCGATCAGAAGATTTTTGTACCATCATTCTGAACCATTGATGAGCCAAAGGTCATGAAATTTACAATTTGTTTACAACAACACGGTTCTGAAGATATCCGGATATACAAGTACATACACTATTCGGTCGCAGAGACAGAAACGAGAAAACGACAGACAAGAAAAGTCCTCTGGAAGCTGAAACGTAACTACTGCTTCACTCAATAGCGGACGTCATTCAACTCCTCCCAGATCCCTGACTACATTGGGCTTCGTAAAAGACTCTCTCAGAGCAAACCGGCACCAGCATTGAGCTTGAGACCGACACCGGTACCTGCATTCATACCAGCGTTGACACCGACACCTAGTCCTGCACCTGTATTCGCGCCAGTGTTGACACCGACACCGACACCGGCACCGGCACCGGCATTCACGCCATGATTTACATCGACGCCGGCCCCGACACCTACGTTGACGCCAGTATTGACACCGACGCCAACGCCACCACCATTTCCTCCACCAACACCAGCGCCAACGCCGACGCCAACACCAACACCAACAGCGGCGCCCAATGTCGTCATCGGATGGTCATAATCGTCATCACAAGGACTGGTGGTAGGAGTAGGAGTCCAATATGTCGTGGTAGGCGTCCAAGTAGTGGTAGGAGTCCAGGTGGTGTAGTGATCCGTTATCGTGGTCGTCTCGTCGCAATCTTCCGTGGTGTGTGTGGGTACGGTCCAGGTTGGTATGGTGGAAGTGATGATGGTGGTAGGGTTAGGAATTATCCATGTTGGAGAAGTGTAGTGATTTGTGGCGGTCGTGGTGGGATCGTCGCAGTCGTCTGGAGACTGGTGGTCATTCCCAAGACCAAGTCCGACACCGACATTAGCACTGACGCCAGGACCGGCACCAGCGCCAGCACCGATGCCAGCACCAACGCCAGCACCGACACCGAGACCAGTACCGACACCAATGTTAGCTCCGAGGCCGCCTCCAAGGAGAGGAGAGGCGAAAACAGCTGGAAGCACGAGAGTGAGGGCGAAGATGAAGTTCATTGTAGTGGAGCTCGGTGAGTGGGTAGAAAGAGAATTAGACCTCGATTGTGATCTGGAGAACTTACAGAGATTGAAGCACAGTTTATATACGATTCTTTACGCCCCCAGCCCATCTATATTCGTGATTCGGAGAAGCCATATCCCCTCCTCTAACTGACACCGACTTACTTCATTGTTGATCAGGGGCTAGCGTCGGCTAATCCTCTCGAAATCGCCCCTTCAAGCTTTAGCGTTCGATATCGAGCGAAAGTAAGCATAGCGCGGCATCTCTTGGCTGCCATCAAATGCTTGGATTCCAATTTCCAAGGTGCTGATGAGCTGATGAGCGCTTCTCCTAGTACCCTGCCTGTGGTACGATTCGGTCGGAAGGACGTCCACTCTAAATTTGGAGTTAGTAAGTACTACCGAGCAGAAACCTGAACTGCGGTTGAATCACATGTCAGACTCAGACTTGAGAGACCTTTCAGTCAAACCGTATCATGTTCAAGTCCGATTCGGAGGGGAACATCGATGTTGAATGTTGAACATAGACAGATATCGACCTAACCAGCAGTTCTACCGCTGGTCTTCCCAAGTCAGGAGTATCTATGACGTAGCAGCTAAGAGTCTGAGAGGGCCCACGCACGTAGTATAGAGAGCCAGTCTCGAATTACGCAGCTCAGCGCTCAAGAAGAGATCCCGTCGCTAGTACGCATATTCAAGTAGCAAGGATGCCATGAGCAAATTTCTCAGGGAAGCGTTTTCGTTCCTCTTACTTGAGCAAGCACGTCAACGTTCTATCGGGACACAATCAGCCCCCTACCCGTACCTTTGTATCGATGGTTCCGACGACCTTTCCTCTCGGCGGGTCTCGAATAATTTCCCCCTCAAAAGCCGGAGCCAGGGAGGGTTCTCCCGAAACGGAATGACCAGCATCGTGGATACGAATTATTCCATTACAAAAAAAACATGATGATAGTTCAGGGAGTGGAGTACCAATCGCCGCAAGGACTACGCAAGCGTGTCACTAAAACTTCTGCCCCCGTTTCTGATGAGGAAACGATGAACGGTAAAACTTGCGTACGACGTCAATTGAAACAGTGCTCCTGTCGCGTGAATACGAATGTTCGAGCAAATGAATCAGATGGTGGAACGGAGAACACTCTAATCCTTGTTGCTGGACTTGAACGGGACGAAGATCCTTTTCGAACGGAAGTGGTGAGGACAAAAGCTTCGTGCCAAGATAGGGGTGAACGGTGAGACATCGCAGCAGCGAGGAGGAATGAGGGGTAGGATCACATACCTTCGATTTTGCGTAGTATCTCGTTGAAGATGCCTCACTCTCTCCGAGATTGCCCGAGCAGCGCCGTGAACTTGGCTCGTAAGTCCAAGCTGCTTAAAGCTTTCGGATGACCACGTAAGGTCTTCGCGAATTGTATTGGAGGTTTCCTCGTTCTTCGTTGTGCTTTGAGGAGCTCCCTTGGTGGGTTCTACAGGTGGAAGATGGGTAAGAAACGAACCAATTGGTGATAGCTTCAAAGGCTTCGTACCTATCTTTGATATCGGGCCCCTCGGTTATCTGAGTATCTAATAGCCATTCATTCGGTCGTATTATCCCCTCGTGAAACCCCAAATAAATGCATATGCACGTCCCGTGTATTCCAAAAGACTTCCGTATCGAGGATGCTTCCTTGCGTTATTAAAGGGCTCTAGTGAACCCATGAGCTGGTCTGGCTATTTCTCGGATAGGTGTGCCGGCGATCCTATTATTGAAGGAATATCCCGTCGAGCATAAAGCAGGTAACCGTTGGAGTCAATGGCCATGGGTAACGACGACATGACAGTCCGAGCCGTCGAGATTCTGACGTGTGCGTGCGGGGAAGTCTTCATGGAAAGGGTGTTCGAAGTGACTTGATGGTAATATCCACCACAGGTGCGTACCGGTTCGTCATTTCTAGACAGTGAGCAAACGATTTTTTTTTCTAGTAATGGTTGCAGCCAAAGAATGAGCTTTCTTTCTTCATGTGAAGATCCAATAGATATTCGGAACTTGAGCTGCTTTCATCAACACCTATGATCCTGGATAAGAGGGTTTGCCATCAGAAACATCAGTTTTTTTTTCCTCTCCGGTCCAGACGAAGTTATGAGAGACATACAGATTTCGGGCTCGAGTCACTTGCTGACTGATACAAAGAACGATCTGAGAGCAGAAGCTGGAGGCTCAGAGGCTGATTCTGGAAGTCGTTGGATTCGGTGATGGTGGTATGAGTCATTGTTGGACTACGGGCGCGTGTACGCTTGCTACTACAAAACCCTGCATTCCCACAGTACTTCCATCTCTGTGATACCTCAAGCGGAAGCTCGAAACTCTCGCTTACTCTGAAGAACATAGGTGGATCATGTCCAAATTGGCGATGATTACGAAGGCAATCTGAGTGTTCCTTCACGAGCCCGGCCACTGAGCCAACGCACATCTGACTGTGATGATCTCATAACAGCGATCACGGCCACAAGTCCCACCTGTGACCTACCCACCCCGGTTCCTCATACATCGGACTAGAAAACAACTTTTACCACTTACTATTCCTCGCCTACATGCACCTATGACGCCCGATGACCCTCCCCACGCAAGAGATCAATGTTGGCCTGTTTCAGCGCTTTTGGTCTAAATGTCGATACCGGTCTCGGCCTTAATGTGATGTACACGGGACTCTCGTTACCACGATGTGAGACATGACAATGAATCTCATGCGGCCCCCCGCTTTTGATGCACTTTTCCCCTTCTTTTTCACTTTTCACCTGCCTCACTGACAGATTGTAGGCTGTGACTGGCCTTTTGAAACTAATTGATTTCCGGTTTGATCATCGCAGAAGCTTCTTGGGGTCAATGATCCCGTTATTGTAATCAGAAGTCCACTTATGAAGGGGACTGATGAGCACAGGATAAGGTAGCTATCTCGTAGAAAACGCCTGTCGTAGGGCTATTGTGAGTATTTTAAGACGTTCGTAGGTCTCTGAACCTTCTTCCGGCCTGTTATCATTCTATTACAACCGTTGTATTACAGCTGGCTCAATAATCGTAGCAACTTTTGCGATTTGTCGAGTCCAAAATTCTTGTTTAGGCGCAAACAAGAGCTAAGCGGATTTGGTACCCTTCCCGCTCTCGAAGCTCAAAGCTGGAGCCTCGACATGATAGCCGACGACAATTGTATTCATTTTGGACGGTGAGATATTGTTTGGACCTAAACAGAAATTATGACCACGGAAAATCGAAAAAGTTGCTGGGATATTGAGCCGGCTGTAATTGTAGACTAGTCTCGAGTAACCAGACTACAATATCCACTGATACCAAGCTATGTGTTGATATGGTAGTCTGGTGTTTTTTCAGGGGGTCCCGGCGGGATTTTGCCTTTTTGATGCCGGAAGGACAGCAAGCGCCGGGAGGCGCCCGTCAAGCCAGAAACCCTGCGACGCCTCATTTTTGGTCACTCAGTCCTTTTCTCTCTTCTTTACTGAACAAACTTACATTGAGCTCTCAGGTCCGGATTTCTGAGTTAGAGGACCTGTCGGAGACGTGATAGACACCATCGAGGCAAGACTGAAGGGTAGAGTGATTAGGTAATCACAAATCAAGCCACTGAGCCCTCTCAATAGTACAAGACTAATTGTAGACGCTTTTTCATCTTTCTCGCCCCGCGCCTTTGTTTATATCAAACGCCATGATTTGGAAGGAGTCGGGACATACGTCACTCAAGGTGTCAGCTCCACCTCAGCGGGGAAGGACTAGAGGCTTCTCTTCCTCATATCATCGGGATTCGGGAATTTTGGGTACAAACACCTAGTACCCAAGCGAGAGATATGTTCTCCTCAGCTAAACATCGTTGTTCGAGTCTTTGTACCTTTGGGTACCGTGTGACCGTCGGGCCCGCTTGTCCAAATCAGGGTAGATTGTGTTTTGTATAAATAAAAATACGGCATGGGGAAAACCGAACAAGCGTCTACAATCATTACAACAGCTGTAATACGAGTATCTATCTTAGCGTACAGCTGATATAGGATAGATTAATAATCAGGTTTAAAAGCTCCAGCAATGCTGTAGAGGCCCGTTTCACTCTCCCTCCACCCTCCACCCCCGCTTACCCGCCTTCCTCATGTCTATTCACGTTTCTCTGTCGGACGTGTCGAGTATCTTTTCAAGGACCGACACGATGATGTCGAGCTCGACTGTTACTGGGCCAGGTTCTATCTCTGGCAAAGCTATGAAGCGCCTAGGAGAGGCAGTTCTTAACGGCGTGGACGATATTCTTATCAATCGCGAGTTGAGGATAGAATCTTCCTTCCGGCAGAGCTCAACAAACGGAAGTCTTGGTGTACAAGCTATTGAAGAAATGTACCAAACTCTTTTTGAATTTACGCAGTGAGTTATCGTATCGACCTCTATTGTATGTGGTTCATAGCTCAGGAGTCAGCATTGACTTATGACGCAGCCCTGGATATTCCAATTCCGTCCGTACGAGGGCCTTGAAAATAGTTATGGAGTCAATCGGAGCCATGAACTTTCAAGTCGTCGCACAGGCCTTGGTGCATTTGGATTCCTGGTCAGCAACGTACCGGCAGCTCTCTAGCGCCATTGCGTGTTGCTGGCGAAGTGGAGACATCTGGTACTCTGATATGTAGGTCAAGCATCATTCACAAATTTTGACCGATAATTCACGCTTCTATTCCCAGTGACTACCACTCGGCAGGACACGACTCCTATACATGCCAACAGCATGGAGGCCTATCACATACAGGTCCTATGATCATATACCTCACTCTCGTTGCTTTGATTGGCTCACGGAACCATGCTCGAATCATCCTCAACCTCGTGTCTTCCGCCAGCTCTGTAGTCCCTGCCGCTGGAAGATCATTGGCACAGGAAGTCTTTGATGCCTTACTGAAGCATGTTTTGAAGGCCAGAATAGGTCTAGAAGAAGAGGACCCATTGGTTCTTCATGCAACCGCCGTGCTCACCTCCTCAATTACCGAGGACAAACTATCGTCCTGCTATCCCCGTGACCATTTATTCAACATCTTGGCCAAAGTTGCCAGGATTATGTCCCCTGCTATCCTGGACCCAACCGCTACGAACGATTTTGCGATTCAATCGGGACTACCTCTGAACCCGGAGCTCTCAATGAATCATGGTATCATTGCGTCTTCGGTCGGAACCGTACCCTCATACTTGACATATGACATTTGAAGACTCATACTCAACCAGTTCTCGACGGCCCAGGTAACGGAGGATAAGTGTTGGGTAACTGACCGCTCGTTATTACCCCATGAGCTCATCGAAATTCGCCGTATTTGTGCGGTGCTCACTTTACCCCAAACCATTATAAACCAGTACATGCAGCCGTACTGGGAGGGCGGGGTAAAGAGTCTTCGAGTCCTTGCCGTGGCGCGCAAAAAAACAGCTAAGAAGTGGCTGGGAAAGGAGCGGGAGAACAGAGATGGGAGTGATGCGGTGAATAGATGAAGAGTAAAATTAGCCTGGAGGGACCATTGGGTATTCGTGGAAAATGGAGTGTTGAATGCACAGCCTAAAGGACGTCTTGTGAGCTCCCTATTATCAATTTTTGATAGATTGAGTACTTATTCTTCTATCGTCTCTTTTCTTTCTATTTCTCTCGGACATTCGTTCCTTTTGCTGCTATAGAACCCGATTAGTGCCCAACTTCACCCGTTGGATCTTCTCACCGAAATTAGGGGCTCAGAGAGGATGGGCAGTTATTTCGCTGCCCGGCATCAATCCAGTCTGCAGCGTATCGTTTGTATGAGATTTCAACAAACAGCTTCTACTACAAAGCACGTTTATCCACCTGACCTCACCAAAAATAACGGGAACCAGTCTCCTTCGGTAGAGGTCGACCCCGCTCGTCTCGCACAAAGCCATAACCACGAACCGGGTGATAGTGCACTGATGAGGGCTCGCTTGCCCGCCATCACCGACTCGCTACCCAACAATGACCAAGGTCCTCATCGACAAAACCATCATTCCTACGGAGAAAGGCCCACAATTCGTGGTCATACCCTTCGATCTGAAACTCATTTTGTCTCAGGATCACGCACGCATGTGCATCACCAGGAAGACAGCAAATCCGAATGGGTCACCATGGATTTGGGCGAGGACCATGGTATCTCTCCTCTTCTCTGTCTTCCTCATATTTGCGACATGTCGCTGATTGTGCCCAACTTAGCTTTCAAATCCTTTCTCGAGATCCTCCACCACCACGCCCCACAATCGGTATCCTCGTCATTCATCCAGCCTCCATTAGCAGACCCATAATTAGACGGTAACAAACAGGACAGCGAAAGTTTACAGTATATATTACACTGGTTATATTCGTCCTCTGAGTACCCTCAGCTGTTCGATCAAGCGTCCTCGGAGGTACATTCTCACTGAGTTGAACTCTCAACTCGGGCTTCGACGGAGCACCGTTGAACGTCAAACATATGCACTCCCCGATCTTTCTCGATCTTTACTCTAGCTCCAGGCAAACGAGGCCCATTTGTCACTCACTAAGTAAGTACTGAATAAAACCACCACGGCCTAGGGCGGAGTCTCGAAGCCGCGCCCACAAGTTATTTCGTTGGAGGACGAGAAGAAAGTATAGGTGGGAGCTTCATTAACGACGCATACCGACAATTTCCCGCTCATTCTAATCGTCCGGCACACCGTCATATTGAAGGTGCGAACATCAGCACCGGAGGGCAGTAGGCAACGAAAACTAAGATTCGAAATGGTCAACCCAACGTCACAAAGCCTCAAGCCTGTCAGTACAATGAGTGGGAGGCATGTCTCTAGTTTGGTACAATAACCATCCGTTCTGCCCGTCCCCATACACGCACTGAGCTCGCTAATTTCTCATATCCGGACCCCGAAGTATCTGAAGGGTACGGAGAACGAGCGTTAGGGAAATAGTGGGTGAAGATAGGCTATGTACCTACCTTCTTGACGATAGTTGATCGCACATGCATGCCTATTACCAATTCCAGAGCTTCTCGTGCCACACGGTTTGTTGGCGAGCTGACTTCGACCTAACGATGGCCAGCCTCAGCCTGCCCTTCGTTCCGAAGGAGGATTGTTTCGTGAAGGTTCCCTGTCGAGTAAAATCGACTACTGGTGATGGATAACGGCATCAAAAGCACGAACCGCTAGCTCTCCGAAAACCGTCACCAAAATATTCTCTGTGGCTATATGCACTAGCAAGGTATAATGCTACCATCAGCTAGGGAGAAACAACGCTGAGAAATCGACGAGACGTACATTCCCCAGACACAACCCAACCCGTTAGTCTCCCAAGCGGGTGTACTTCTTTCCATCTACCGCAGGTCGAGAAGCGAGGATACGTGCCTCACCGGTCGTGACGACACTGTTTTCCTTCGAGGTATCTCGACGAAGCCAGGAGGGTTGAAGGGGGAGTTGGAGCCACCTTCAGCCCTTCGACAATGCCAGGAACGCGGCTTGTTGATGAGTAGCAGTATTCCTAGAGACATCGGTGAGGCTGCGGCAGAAGGGAACATTGTTTCGCAAAGACTTCTACCCACCGAAGGTCGACGCGATAGAATATAACACGAGATCAGCTAAGGATGAGATCGCCGAGAACGTGACGAGACGTACCTCATCCAACCCCAACCATTGTTACTCCGTCATCCCATCAATTAATTCCAACTCTAGACGACGATAGGAATAATTGACCTGTAGAAGACCTCGTTAACAAGTATTCGAATAGAGATATGGAGCTTTACGCACCGAAATGTTCCGCAGATTCTGCTACGTATGGGTTCTGGAGGGCTTCAATTTCGTTCGGAATCACGTTATGGAGACAGCAAAAGCGTTGAGAATACTTGAACTCCTGAACCGTCCTGAGCCTAATCCTGTCCAGCCATGTTCATGGCTGGCGTAGGTGTCACAAGGAGATGTTTCTGGAAGAGGGAGAAAACGGGCTTTGAGGGGAGAGCTATGATGGTTTTAGGCGGGGTATATACCTTCTACGTCTGTTCATTCAAGGCTCAACTCCTTCTGATTGTCTTTCCCAGCACCGGAAGATAGTACGCGAATGCAGCTTCTTGATGAACGGGTCGCAGACAGCTTCATGTTTCGTGGCAATGACGTTGGGTGGGCTACGGTCAATGATGTTCCTCTCTGCTCGCAAGCAGTTATCTCGTTCAGTGCGTCTGTCTATCAAGGAAATCAGCCATGTATAATAACGAGGAGAAATCAAGCGAGACGTACCTCCCCCCCCCATGTCTTCCCAACCAACTCTCGTCTTTGATTGTTCCAACTTGAGGAAGCCATGATTATGCTTAGAGGAGGGGATAAAACCTTAGTTTCTGATCGTTGATGCAGGTACAAAGAAAAAAAGCGAGGATATGTACGCACCATGGATCTCAGCTGCCAATTCGGAATGGGTACCAACTACGTTCAAACCCAATCGCGGTCTGCCTGAACCACAATGGGCGAAGAAAGCGTACATCTTAACACTATGTTTTTGTCGAGGAACATCGTGCATTCCGATAGTCGAGGCAGGAAAAAATGGTTTGAGTTTGATGATGGTGGTTCAGAGCAGAGTTTCGTCACCGGCGCTAAGCGTTATGCACCTTTTCCCACGTGGGTTTATTATCCGGAACTGAATGACTGGGTTCTTTGCTCGTATCCTCCAACTACTACTGCTACCCTGCACTCGGAGTTCTGAAGCCTAAAAATTAGCTGTGTGAGCTCCTAGCGCCGCTTGGCGGAGTTGATGGTAAGTAAGGAAACACCGAGGAATGTAGATTTGTGAATTTGACGTTCCGAATCGGCGTCTCAAACTTGGGTTGGCTTTGATTCAACCGTCCGCGCAGGTAATGTTTCTCTGTGACTGAATCCTTCTAATCACACATAGCTCCTGATTATGTTTCAGCAAAAAGAATGAAAGGTATCTTCGCCGAGAGGCGCTAGGAAAGGCATATAAAAACCTCGCTATTTCCTCGGCAGTTTCTCAGAACGCAACTGCTTCTCTACTTTGCTCAGTTTGCAAGTACCAACATGCAGTCCTTCCTCGCACTCATCCTTGTGCTCCCGGTCGTCGTTGCGTCGCCCATTCAGCTCTTGGGTGCAGATGTTGACCTTGGGGTTGGCACTGGGCTTTTGCCCACAGCTGACTGCGACGAAACGACCACCACAAGCGATTATACATTCCCAACCCCAAGGATCCCTATTCCGGTGTCCCATGAAACCACTCCCACCACAAGCGACTACACCTTCCCGACGCCTAAGATTCCTATCCCTATCTCAATCATTCACACCTCTGACTGCGACGATACAACCACAGCGGCGAGTGAGTATTTCTGACCCCTATAACCCCTATCCCGGTTTCTCAAACACAATCACAGGTCCTCATTACACGCCTCCGGTCACTCATACGTCCGATTGCGACGAAACTACCACCACTACTGGTTGGTATACCGCTCCGATGCCCACAATTCCTACCCCAGACACTGCCACTACCTCCACTTTCAGTACTACGAGTCCGTACACCTCCCCGACGCCTACAACCCCTATTTTTACTACTACCGATGATCATTCTACGACCACATCCGACTGTGATGATGAGACGACAGCGGTGACTACCACCACGAGTCCCTATATCATTCCGACGTCGACCATCCCTACCATAATCACCACCGCTACCACTGAGGATCACTACACCTCCCTGACGCCTACCACTCCTATTCCTTTCACCAGTACCACTCCTACCATCCCGAGCGTCCCTACCACGGTTCCTTATACCTCTGATTGTGACGACTCGACGACGGTCACTACGGCCACTAGCGAGCACACCTTCCTCACACCGATCACTCCACCAATCACTATCACTACTTCCACCTCTGAATACACTTCTTCGACGCCGACCATCCCCATCACTGTCAGCACGACTACGAGCCCCTACACCTCCCCAACCCCTCATACATCGGATTGCGACGAAATGACCTCCACGGGTCACTACACTTCGCCTACTCTAACGACCGTGCATATTCCTACTACCGTGACCACAAGTCCTTGTTCCGATGACCTTGCTCTCCCGACCCAAGGTATCAATGTTGATTTGGGTGCTGATGTCGAGCTCAATGTGCTCTGAGATCATCAAAGAACTCGATTTGTTACCAACATCGCACGTCGTCCTGGTTCTGGTTTCTATTTCGGACAATTTCTTCTTTTCCCTATCTCTCACATCCCATTTGTACATCTGTCGACCGTATACTGTGACCGAACACCTTGCTATGCGTTGTTCGAATCAAAATGAGTGTACGTACATACGATTGGAAAATTATAGAATCAATTGTTCCAAAAGTTGGACTCATCTAAGATGTTCCCTCTAGCCGACTTGAACGACTGACCTCTTCATAGCGGACACGAATTTTGCGGATACTAGTGAAGCGCTCTAACACTGAGCTAAGAGGGACTCTACCATGAACCATAGCAACGGATCCATTACGCCTTCAGCTCGTGGAGCACCATCGAAATTACCGGGGCCTGGGAGACGGAGGGAGGTCACAAACCGTCGTGGAAATTTTCGGAACGCGTGTACATGTCGCCCTTCTACAACCATACCACCATCGCCAAATTGAACCCTTTCAAGTCTATCTTGATGCGTCTGTAAGACCTGAACGAGATATCAGGATTATTAGAGGATGTATATCTTTATTCTCCAGTCACCGTGCAAATCGCCGCTGAAACACTGAATATTTTCGACGCCGGCAAGCTAATCTCTTGGTAGATGATACAAGCAACTCGACACAACACCTCACAGCATTTCGGCTTTATCCGTTGCGGTTTGCCCCAAAAGTCCTTTCCCCCCCCTGGTTTAGATATGTCGGATCAATTCTGCCTCTCGGTTTCCCGAACGTTAGACTTCGATAAATAAGATTAAGGCAAATATTACCCGATTCTTTAGCGTCATATCACTGACCTTGCCCTCGCAGTCTCTGGGCCAAGGCCCTAGAATAACACACGAGATTAAGAAGCATTCACTCTATGATGCGAACCACACCTTGCTTCCACATAAACGACGAGGAACAAACCATACCTGATATCCCGGCTGTGATGGCGACAAGTGCGGTTGTTGCAAACGCTTCTGGTAGGCTGCCTACAATTTTTGTATGCTTTCTTACCAACCAATACCATGTTTTCAACCCGGATAAACAGACGTATGGGCTCGAGGTGTGTTCCTGTCGCGTCTCGACTCTCTGATACTTCCTCATAGCCGAGCTACTTCATGTCCAACTAAGCCTCTTTGATGCAGATGATCTTCACAAGTTCAATCACTACTGCTACCATTTTTACCCCCACGAGTGTACCTACCACAGCTTATTTAACGCCCGAATACACCTCTCCGGCACCAATGGTTTTTGCTACCTCCCCCCGAACCTTTTCGACCCTGAATCGTTCTCTCTTCTGGATACTGACTCATGTGACGCGTGCCGTCGGTATTCTTGCCACCTTGGGCTAAGTTGAAAATACGGTGCCGTTGCGTAGCTGATGTTCCTGTTTTCCCTTCGTTTGATACTCAGAACATCTACAGCTTTTACTCCAACCTTAGGTTTGATCCCGCTAGGTATCCAATTACGCGATTGATGTACTGCTGGCCAATGCTGTCGACCTCGGATTATACATCAATCAGAAGCGCCACTCCCGTGGTAGGAAAAACAGTATAGCACGGGTAGGAACAGACATTTGTTCGAAGGATCCACAACTGGATATCCTTCATCAGGGAAACTGTACAATTCTATTTAAGTAACTGCCCAACCAATTTCATTTATACTACAGAGCTCGCTGGAGTTTTCATTCGCGTGCTCATCGCGAGGTCCAGAGCATTTCATACGAGGGACATAGTGTCCTTTCATTTGCATCCCGTAGTTGATATGAATATGTTGACACTGATAAAGCTGGAAAGTTAGCAACAGGACCATGGGACACGACGAGATCTGGCTGGATGTGTGGTTCAGTGCGGGACCGATAATCTGACTCTCATGAAGCTAATGATGATTGATTGATTGTTATCATGGGGATGTTAGCCAAGGTTCAGTAACAGCACTCATGCACAAGCGGTCAATCTTCTTCTCGATCTTCTTCCCATCATGAGAAGGCTTTGTTCATCAATCGGACTTGCTGTTTTCCACCAAATAGTAACTCGGCCCGTAAGGCGGAGTGATGGAATACTTTTTGGTCCTCCTACTATTGCGGGTATCCGATCATTATTTTCGTTTCATAGCGATGAATGACAATGAGCATACTGCGTTGGCAACGCCATGTTACAAAACAAGTTGATATAAGAAATAAAACTGAGGTTGAGAGTGTGATGCTGTGGAGTTTCACCGTCTTTTTCCCTACCCCTTTCTACCCTCCAGACTCATGCGCCCTTCTGCAGAGTTGATTCAGGTCCCACAGCTCGAGACATCGAGTCTCATCCAGGTTTCTGGTAATCAACATGATCCAGTAATCCTTTCCGCTTTTTTCTCTACCCCTAGCTTATTCATTGGTCTCCAATTCCTTTTTAGGTCTCACGTCCTGTAGAACTCAGTATCCTAACCAGAACTGATACATTCTATACCGTTTCCTCTGGTTCAACGGTCCCTGGACTTGGTAGTCTCTCGGGGAGAGCGATCAAGCAATTGGGAGAGGCGGTTCTTAATGGGGTGGATTATATCCTCGTTAATCGCGAGTTGGGAAGGATAGATTCCTATCTACAGCTTGACCCACCTAGAGACGTGAAAATGGTTGAAGAGATGTACCAAACCCTTTTTCAACTGACACAGTGAGTGGTTATCATAGCCTGCCGATATACCAAATCCGATTTAGCCGCTTACAAGTTACAATATAGTCCGGGCTATATGGGACCTGTTCGTGCAAGAGCCTTCAAGATAATCATGAGACAGGTTGGGTCCATGAAGCTGAAAGCTCTCGCAGCGGCACTTGTTCGCGTAAGCTCCTGGTCGGAAACATACCACCTTCTCTCCATGATCGTGGAGTGTTGCCGTAGAGATTGGAGCTCCGATAAGTATGTGCCTTATCATCTTCCATTCCAGAGTCCTTTGATGACTCGTTGTTTGTACTCAGTGACTTTTATATGGCGGGTTACGATGCGTACGCAGCACAACCGAAAGGCGCTCTGTTACAAACAGACCCTTTACTGCTGTATCTCGCACTCATAGCTCTGCTTGGTTCACAAAGGCATTGTGGGATGATCCTCGACCTCATCAGCTCAGTAACTTTTCCTACCTCAGACGACATGCCAACGGAAATGTCGGCACTCACAGGACGGCTATTGAAACGCCTAATAAAGGCAAGGTTGCGGTTGAAAGAGGAAGACTCGTCAATTACTGATGCACTCGCTGTCCTCACTTCGGCCATTCCGGAGGAAAACCCTTCATTTGTGTATCCCTCTGGCCACGTTCATAGAGTTTTGGCAGGAATAACTGGAATTATGCCAACAGCCATTCTCACAAGCCCAATCTGGCAGCAGAACTCTCCACCAGCTTTGGTGTCATTTGTTGAAGTGTTTGATAACCTAATTTCTTCACATATTCTGGATTAGGGCTGGCAAGCTCTTGTCCCGTGTTTTGATAGGGAGCGTAGATACATCTGCAGGGTTACAATCTCTATACCAAGACATATCAGAGTCAATCCCTCTTCCTTACACAGATTAAATTCTTCCACAATATGATTGTCAAGAGAGTGCCTGAGCTTCTATACCCACCTCGCTTAGGTCCCTCAAATCTCAGATTGTGATGAGATCTCAACAACTCACTACACTTCACCTACGCTGATGAGGCATATCTCTACAACTGTAACCACTATGGACTTGCCCTCCCAATGCCTCCCGATACAGGACATCAATTGTTGGTCTTAGGGTAAGTGCTGACTGTGTTGATATGGGTGCTGGTCTCAATCTCAATGTGCTCTGAGATACCCGTTATCAGGCAGGCTTTCCCAATTTGATTTATCCAGTAGACACTTTCCCATTCAGTCTGAGTTTCATTGCCCATGTGCACTTGAGGCTGCAGACCTTTGCCGGACATTGGACTTCGAGTTGTAAAATACAAACAAAAATGGATATATTTGATTAGGAGTTTTGAGCTCAAAGGTAGAGTGACCCTGTCAAGCACCAAAGAATTAGCAGGGCTGAAATCCATGGGGTGAGCTCCCTCTAGCCAACTTAGACAACTGGACTCTTCATAGTGGACTCACCTTTTGCGGATACTAGCTAGTAGCAAAGCACTCTACCACTGAGCTAAGATGGATTTCCTTGCGAACCAAAGCAGTGGAGTCATCACACTTTCAACTTGCACAATTGGAATTAGCCAGGGCCTAGGGATTCAGGGAGCGGAGACAGAACCATTGTGGAAATTTTCTAAGCACGTGTCGTCGTTGTATCATTACCACCACTGCCACCAAGTTGAACCCTCTCAAGCTCATCATGATATGAGTGTTCATAGTACCCAGACCAAATATGACTAGGATTTTTGGAGGACTACCTCTCAGGTTCCCAAGGACTTCAATACAAGAGAAAGGTAAATATATTCTCTAGCATTCCACCTGAGCTGACCTTGCCCAAACACTTCAGAAGCAGTCACTCCAAAGACTACACCTCATCTTCGGATGAATAAATAAAAATCACCTGTTCATAGGTCCTTCACCCTGCTATAACTGGCCTCCCGGCTGTAATGGCAACGAGTCTGATCGTTATAAACACTTGTTGTCGGCTATCTGGAGTTTTTCTCTTATGTTTGCTTATCATCTGATATCTAGATTCTGATTTTAACCCAGATCAATCAATATATAGGCCCGAGGTGTGTTTCTGTTCTTGTCTCAACTCTCCGGAACTTCCTTCTGGCTGATGAGTGGTGAAGGGTGTGGACTTCCGAACCGGAGGGCTGTTGACTGGTGGCTCCGGTTGAAATGCCAAGAAAAGTCAAAAAAGTCGCACAAGTTTTTTCCCATTTTGCTGATGTATGGTGCATTTGAATATATGACAAAGGAAAAAATATGTCCTCATGAAACAACTTGGTCCCTTCTGTTGTGGTTGAATGCTCGGGACACCAAAAGCCTAGATCACTTTTGTGTACAGGCTCAGGCCCTCTTTCCCCCGGGTCAACCACAAGTTTACACTTCTTCGCCTCACCAGTTCCTGTTGGCCCGTCCACCAAGGATTTTTTTTGCGAACTTGAGCAAACCACGACATGGATTCCGTGTGGCTGTGGATCAAAGCACCCGGCCTTGTCTGGTTATGGGATAGGCATGAAAGGTTCAATCTGTTCACATCGGGCTTTTTATTGACAATCATTGGGCAAACAACAAATGGGGCGACCCACTTGACAACTCTTGTGTTATCACAACACAAAGCACGAGTTGACAACAAAAATCCCACCATGCAATGAATGAGACACGGAATTACAATTCGAGCACGGCAAAGTAATCCCTCTGACCTTCAAGAGGTCTTGTCCCACCACTGACACCCTTGCGCTATAGTGGTACTTGTGATAAATGAAATTCAATAATAGGAGATGCCGTAGACATGGTATTCAGACCTCTACTACTGTTGTGGAGTCATCCTGAGTTGTGCTGAGTTGCAGGCATGTGAGTCATTTGTAGTTTGAACTGAGTCATTGTGGGAGTGGCTGCAAGCATTGTGTGAGTCATTGCGGCTGTGAATATACTATGACTCAGGAATGGCATGTGAAAATGTTGCTGGGCATGGTCTGGAGCTGAAGCCTAAATGTGTAGCTCCACTTGCTCCACAGGGTTGTTAAATGGAAATATTTGAATGAGTGGGAAAGGTAGAAGGGAGATGGTGAGTTGGGTAGGGAAGGGTGTCTGTATGGGTGCTTGTTGGTGGGAGTAGGGGTGAATTGTAACAAATACTGGGTAACTTATGGTAACAACCAAGGATTGTTAACCAAGAGGGAGATGAGAGATCATCCCCTCAAGTGGTTAATGCAAGTTAATGTCAGGCAGTTTATAGTTGGAACTAAAATAGTAGCACAATGAAGATCAGTACGAATATTTGCTGGTACATACCTTGTGCTGGTACATACCTTGTGCTGGTACATACCTTGAACCTCTACAATACTTCTTATATTCTCTGAATCATTGGTCACTGAGAGAGATCACCCTAATAGTCAGAGCATGAAGTGTTGACACCAACTTGGACACCATCAGAGATATTGTTGACATTGTAGTTGAACCTGTTACGATTCACCCCTACTCCCACCAACAAGCACCCATACAGACACCCTTCCCTACCCAACTCACCATCTCCCTTCTACCTTTCCCACTCATTCAAATATTTCCATTTAACAACCCTGTGGAGCAAGTGGAGCTACACATTTAGGCCTCAGCTCCAGACCATGCCCAGCAACATTTTCACATGCCATTCCTGAGTCATAGTATACTTCGCTACCCAACTCACCATCTCCCTTCTACCTTTCCCACCCATTCAAACATCTCTATAGACAACTCCGTGAAGCAAGTGGAGCTATGCATCCAGACCACAGCTCCAGACCATGCCCAGCAAACACCTCCACATGCCACCCCGAGTCATAACATATGAACAGCCACAACAACTCACACGATACTCGCAGCCACTCCCATGACGACTCAGTCCAACTACAAACAACTCACATGCTCGCGACTCAGCGCAACCCAGAGCGACTTCGGACCTAGACAGATTCCAGTATATAAGCCCAATGTACATACAACCTTTCCTCAGCTTAACAACTTGGTTAATACACCAGTGAAAGCCCACTTTGACCCTTGACCTTCGACACTTGACCTTCGACACTTGACCTTCGACACTTGACCTTCGACACTTGACCTTCGACCATCGACACTTGACTCTTGATTCTCGACCTTCGAACCTTGCCCTCACTTAAAAAGAGTGACTTGAGAGGACACTAGCCATGCCCTATCGTATCACTTTGTTAAGCTCTCCTACTCTCACCTCACTTACACAAAATCACCCACCCTGGCCAACCTATCCTTTGAATACCACTGCAACTTTGATCTAAACACCAACACCTATTCCGACAAACCATACAGTATCAAAAACTACGACATCAAGGAACGCATCCAAGAAGACCCCTGTTTCTTCCACCTCAAGTGGGTAGCATCCCATAGACTTGTTTGGGAAGTCAACGACAACGAGTGCCTAGTTCAAACACAATACCATCTCCTTGACATCACCTTCCTTAGAACAGATAGAACATTTATTATCGACCGGCTCATCACCATTGCCCTGAATCAGTGGGTCTTTGAACCAGAACAAGTATTCCCACGAACCCTCAGCAGAGACGACTTTGTACTACCCCCACCTGCAGAACTCTTTGGATTCCCCTTGTATCCCACTATCTCCGTCTACAAGTTCCCCCGACAACCCTCACAGGAACTCACACCAGCACCCCCATCACCAATCTACGTTGCTGATTCCCCCATCTACGTCCCTGACTCACCTGTCCTTTCTCCAATCTCCACTCCCAGTTCTATCATCACAACCCTAGACCACTAGAAACCCAACCTACTCGCCCACCATTTCACACAGCACTTCCCCCGAACCTCCGGTGGACCTTCCGTGGAGGATCATACCACGAGGATCATTATATTTCATTCACATTAACAGATACTACGCAGAAGCACTCTGGGAGCACAACCAACAAACAGGAGAATTTGGGTGGAGCTATCGTGCAAAAAACAACCGACGTGTGTTCCCACTTGAAAGTGTTCTTTCCTCCACCGACCTATCCAAACCCCTTCCTGAACTAGCCAAACCAATCCCAGCCCACGACGAAGACCAGAAAGACACCAACAACCCAGCTGGAAGCTCCACCGACCCTAACATGACCACCACAGTTACCGAAATCAAAACCAAAGTAAAAGAGGGAAAGAAGCCGGCAGGCGTTCCCCCTCGCGGTGAAACACCCCGCCCAGATAGCCCAGACGACAGCGACCCTGGATCCGACCCCCCACCCAACGATCCCAACGACGATGCAAATAGCAACAGCTTCCGGTCAACTACAACCAACGCATTCTCTGAACTAAAGGAAAGGGGAATCAAACCCGAACACTTCAAGGGCAACCGTGACAAAACAGATCGCTTTTGCTATGACTTCGGAAGATACCTATGCTTCAACATCGCGTTCTACCCTAAGCAATCTGAACGGGTTGACCTCTTCCTATCCTCAATTGATCACCCCTGGGCAGATGCCTGCAGTCTTGAACTAGAGAATGACCGCTGGGATGATAGCATTCCCCAGAACAAGAAATGATGGACAACTTTCGCAGACATCTGCCATCGATTCCAACAGGACTTTGGTGTGCGGGGAAGGAAAGGGAGGTCACAAGTGGTACTAGAAGAAATATCCATGTCCGGAAACCTGGCAAAACTGGAGGAGTACATCGCTGCCTTTGAGCTTGCCGCCCCCTTCACTGGGTACAACAACGAAGCGCTTCTCCAGTTCTTCAAAGCAGGAATGAAACACCAGGCAGTCAAAGGAATGGAGCCCGAACCCGAGGGACTGCAAAAATTCATCACAGCAGCAATTCACAAGCAGAACCGTTTCGAACAGCAACAGGCAGAATCCAAGCTATGGAGGAAGCCAGCAGCCACCCCTGTAGTCAATGTTCGAGCAGCACCACTTGCCCCTGCCCCCCAACAAACGACGCTATCCCGAAACCCATTCAATGGCACCCCGGTAGGAAAGCTCACCCCTGAGGAAAGGGAATGATGCATCAGGGAAGGACGCTGTTTCAGATGCCGGCAACAGGGTCACAACACGCCACAGTGCCCCTCAAACATGGTACCTACAGTGCAACCCCAAGTAGCAACCAATAACCCCTTCCGACGTAACCAGGCACCTACTATACAGGCCGCCACAGCTCCCACGACCACCCCTACTCCATCCACCTCCACAAACCCGTCTCCCCCTGCCCCTGCTGATGACCCTGTCGCTTCCGTTACCTGTATGATTGGCCAACTTTCCCCAGAACAATCCACTGCCTTCTTTTCCCAATTCTCAAAAACAGATTTTTAATCCACTCCCCTGCCGCACCGCCAGAGGGAGTTGTAAATAGAAGTACCTACGACTTGCCAAACACGACGCATATTTATTCAAAATACCCAAGTGAAGTTAGGATCCCCGCCCTTACCAGAAACAAAAGGACTCCTCCCATCATTCTAGGAATTGAATTCATAGGCAAAGTCACAGGGAAAAAGATCGGTGTTCAAGCATTACTAGACAGCGGAGCAGAAGGAATATTCATCAACGACCGGTTCGCCAGAAATCACAACTTCACACTAACCCGAATCCCACAACCATTTCCAATCCGGAATGTGGATGGTTCGGAAAACACGCTGGGATGGGTAAAATACTGTATCAGGCAACGCATGAGGATACACACCAGCAAAGGAAGTCACCACACAGAAGATATAGAATTCTACATTGCAGATATCAGAGACAGCGACTTGATACTGGGGACTGATTGGTTGAAAAAACACAATCCCAACATCGACTGGGGAAAACACGCTATCAGCCTGGACCGTTGCCCAAACGACTGCGACCTGAAAAACCCACCAATTGTCAACATCGACACCCAGAAGACAGGAAAACCCCAACCTGTGAATAAAATAGCGGGCAGTTGGAGAATGGTCAAATAGAAACACTCCCACACCCCTACTTTGAGCGAAGAGCTTCGACAGCTCATGGAAGAAAGAAGAGAAGCAAAGAAACTCCCCCACGTCTTGTACACGGAAGATGAAGAGGAACGGTTCCAGGTCCCCGAGGAGTGGGAAGGTCGGACGATTGCATCGATACTAGGGAAGATCCCTCGCAAATACGAGGAAATGTACCAGGAAACCCCAATATCAATAAGAGCAGCCTTCACCAGATCCCAACAACTGGCAGAAGAGCAACACCATGATTGCCGAACAGAGACCAAGGAAGAAATTGTTCCTCACCACTATCATGAATTCCTGAATGTTTTTGACAAGAATACGTCTGAACAACTACCGGAAAGGGGAGAATGGGATCATGCCATTGACCTGAAACCGGAGTTCACACCACAAGCAGGGAAAACCTACCCCATGGCCCCGGTGGAGCAGACACAATTGGACAAGTTCATTGAAGAAGAGTTGAGGAAGGAGTACATCAGACCATCCAAATCACCCAACTCGAGCCCATTCTTCTTCGTAAAGAAAAAGATGGCACCCTACGACCAGTGCAAGATTATCGACGTCTCAACGATTTCACGGTAAAAAACGCATACCCTCTCCCTCTGATATCAGAACTAGTCGACAAGCTGAAGGGGGCAAAGGTATTCTCAAAAATCGACCTAAGATGGGGATACAACAACGTGCACATACGAGACAGAGACAAGTGGAAAGCAGCCTTCAAAACCAACAGAGGGCTGTATGAACCAACAGTCATGTATTTCGGCCTCACCAACTCCCCTGCCACCTTCCAAGCCATGATGAACGCGACATTCAAAGACCTCATCAACACAGGGAAAGTCATCATTTACATGGATGACATCCTGATCTTCACCGAAAGCCTCGACGAACATCGTAGACTGGTCCAACAAGTATTACAAAGGCTGAAAGACAAGGATCTGTATGCCAAACCAGAAAAATGCTTGTTTGAACAAGAAGTGGTTGAGTTCTTAGGGCTCATTTTATTCCACAACAAGTTAGCCATGGACCCGGTAAAAGTCACAGGAGTAGCAGAATGGCCAACACCTCACTCAGTGAAGGAGGTTCAAGCGTTCCTCGGATTTGGGAACTTCTATCGAAGATTCATCGAGGGCTTCTCAACAGTTGCACACCCCCTATTCAACCTCACAAAGAAATACCACAGATGGGAATGGACAACTGAATGCAAAAAAGCCTTTCTTCAACTGAAAGCAGCCTTCCTAACCTCTCCTGTCTTGATCATGCCAGCCATAGGAAAACCCTTCCGCCTCGAAGTTGATGCCTCGAATTACGCCACAGGAGGGATACTTTCACAACAAGGAGACAATGGCAAATGGCATTCAGCAGCATACCTATCAAAATCACTGTCAGAAGCGGAACGGAACTATGAGATCCACGACAAAGAGTTACTCACAATCATAAGAGCACTGGAAGCATGGAGACATTACCTGGAAGGAGCACCAACACGCATTGATATCTGGACAGACCACAAAAACCTCGAATACTTCTGTACAGCCCGCAACTTGAACCGACAACAGGCCCAATGGGCCTTATTCCTCACTAGGTTTGACTTTGAGCTGGTTCATAAACCCGGAACAACAAACAAAAGCGACCCCTTATTGAGAAGAGCAGACCATAAACGGGGGACAGACGATGACAACAAAGACAGAACTTTACTTGACTCTACATTCTTCCGTATCAAAGCCCTTAGGAAAGGAACGGTGTTGGACCTAGGAGACCCAGAGCTCCTTCAATGAATCAAGGAATCACCAAAGAGAGATCTTGAAGTACATCAGGCCCTCGAAGCACTATTACGGGGAGGACCAAAGAACCTTGTGAAGCAACTCCAAGAATGGACACACGAAGATGGCCTAATCCTATACCAAGGAAAAGTATACGTACCAGCAGATAAAACTCTACAAAGGGACCTTGTGAAACAATTCCATGACAGCCCAATTGCAGGACACCCGGGACGCTTTAAAACGTATAAACTCTTAGGACGAGAATATTGGTGGCCAGGGATGTCCACATTTGTCAAGAACTATGTGGAAGGATGCGCCAGATCCCAACTGACGAAACCAGACAACAACCCAACCTATGTGCCATTAATCCCAAACGAGACACCTGCCAGACCATTTTCCATAATAACCGCCGACTTCATCACCGATCTTCCTCTATCCGATGGTCATGACTCTATACTTGTCGTGGTCGACAGAATGTCCAAAGCGGTAGTACTCATCGCCTGCAACAAAACGATCAATAGCGACAGCACAGTGGACCTCCTTATCAAAAACGTATGGCGGCGCTTCGGACTGTGGGATAAAATGATCTCAGATCGAGGACCACAATTCGCAGGCAAAGTCATGAAAGGGATTTATGCAAAGCTGGGAATAGAATCCGGACTCAGCACTGCCTACCACCCCCAGACAGATGGAGAATCCGAGCGGTACAACCAAGAACTGGAAAACTTCCTTAGACTTTACTGCGACTACCGTCAAGACGACTGGGTTGGATGGCTGCCATACGCCGAGTTCTCCCACAATGCCAGAATACACTCGTCTACAGAACGGTCCCCCTTTGAAGTGCTCCATGGATTCCTACCCAAAATGTTCCCATCAGTAAACCCCATATCCCGAGTTCCTGCAGTACACGATTGACTCCGTCTACTTGATGAACTACAACAGGAAATACAATCGAGTCTGAACCTGACAGCGGAACGGATGCGAAAAACCCATGACGACTACATAAAGGAAGGCAAAGGATTCACTGTCGGAGACAGCGTGACACTGAATGGAAAAAACGTTAAAACAACTAGACCAAAAGTGAAGCTCGCAAACCGTTGATATGGCCCATTCGAGGTAACAGAAGTGCTGGGGCCGGTCACATACAGGCTTAAACTTCCAAAGAAATGGTGCATCCACCCGGTATTCCACGCAACCTCTCTCAAACCCTTCAGGGAGACAGAGGAACACGGGCCCAACTACCCTGGACAGGCACCCGAACTCGTACCAGAGGATACAGAATACGAAGTTGACAAAATCTTAGATTCGAGGAAGCCCGATGACAGGCGCATCCCCATCGGATACTTCATACGATGGGTAGACTTTCCAGAGACAGAGGACTCATGGGAACCAAAGTCAAACCTCGAGAATGCAAAGGAGGCAGTAGAGGAATTCCACTCAAAACACCCCACAGCATTCCGAGAACCAGAAAAAAGACGGAGAAAATGAAATAAACGTGTTCCAGGCGAAAACACGTCTTAAGAGGGGGGTACTGTTACAATTCACCCCTACTCCCACCAACGAGCACCCACACAGATGCCCTTCTCTACCCAACTCACCCTTCCTCATCACCTTTCCCACCCATTCAAACATCTCTATAGACAACTCCGTGAAGCAAGTGGAGCTATGCATCCAGACCACAGCTCCAGACCATGCCCAGCAAACACCTCCACATGCCACCCTGAGTCATAACATATGAACAGCCACAACAACTCACACGATACTCGCAGCCACTCCCACGACGACTCAGTCCAACTACAAACAACTCACACGCTCGCGACTCAGCGCAACCCAGAGCGACTTCGGACCTAGACAGATTCCAGTATATAAGCCCAATATACATACAACCTTTCCTCAGCTTAACAACTTGGTTGATACACCAGTGAAAGCCCACCTTGACCCTTGACCTTCGACACTTGACCTTCGACACTTGACCTTCGACACTCGACCTTCGACACTTGACCTTCGACCATTGACACTTGACTCTTGATTCTCGACCTTCAAACCTCGCCCTCGCTTAAAAAGAGTGACTTGAGAGGACACTAGCCGTGCCCTATCGTATCAGAACCTGTGATTCCCATCCAGGGTAAGTATACCAATCAGATTCCCAGTAAAGTGGGTAATTGTGACTTACCAGACAAAATGACCATTCTCCCTCTGACCATAGTTAATGTGAATACAGTTGCACTGAGCATGAACAGTGTTGTCAGTGAGGACTATTCCCAGTAGGAGAAAGGTAAGAAGCACTCACAGGCTGTTCGAGTGTACACTTATCAGCAGTACCTCTGGGAGGTCAGTTGAGCAAGCTCTGGGGACTCCTGACAGGAGTACAATGCTGTACCTTGAGGGTAGAGGCAGCGAGTGCAGCAGTGACACATGTGGCAATGGTGATAAAGGCAGCCGTGAATTGCAGTGCAAGAATAATTTGATTTCCTTGTGAGATTGTGGTTCTGGCAGGAAACAGAAAATGCTTGGGGGATGGGGATTTTTGTTCAAGCCATAGCCAGTTTTTGTATGCATGCATTCATGTCCTGATTCTCAATTCCTAGGGAAAGCATCAGGAAGACATTTCCTCTTTCTCGAACAGGACACCTCCCCAAAAATGGCTTGATTCTTGGCTTGATTCTGCTTGAAATTGTGCTTAAACACATCATTTATTTGAGAACTAAACATGCTTATTTCACTCAATCCATCTGAATTTCATGAATTTGATTCACCACCATTCCGCAAAGACAACATGGTTGGATGTGGATTTCAAACACAAGTTCAAGTCATGCTTTTAGCTTTATAGCAACATACCAGCTACTTTACCTGTTGAGTAGTAGTAAAGACATAGACTTAAGTCTGAGTGTGAGTTTGCTCTGAATTCAGCCCAAGCTCAAAATTTAAGCGGGCAGTGGCAATAAATCAAGTCTTACTCTGATTTTAAGAGATTCCAACATATTCAAGACATGTTGTAAGCTTCAGCACCTTGAAATGAACATAAGAGTGTCTCACCTCATGAAAATCAGTGTAAGATCATTTAAGCAAAACCTACCGTTTTCCTGATGTGAAAGCGGGCTATAGGGAGTTTACAGCACAAAAAACAATGGAAAATACTTAACCTCAATGTCAGTCTGTTTGCAGTTGCAACAAACTGGAAACTGTCTTGTCAATTAGGAGTCCTACCCCCCGGTCATACATAACGGATTGCAACGAGACATCAACCATGAACTCACTAAACCATATGGGTGCCTACATACCACAACAGGACATCATGATCCCGCTTTTCATCATTAGTCCTTGTGATAGGGAATATGCCCGTCCAATGCTGCTGGCATCAATGTCAATGTTGGTGTATATGTCAGTGCCAGTCTCAATCTCAATCTCAGTGCAGGTGCTGACAAGCTCTGAAAGAGCCTTGTGGGCGCTACAACGGCTGAGTGGAGATACCAGTGAGTGAGGGACCCGAAGTCTAGGAAAAGAATTTGGATATAGTTGGAATAACTG
This sequence comes from Marasmius tenuissimus, assembly GCA_029532415.1. NCBI lineage: Eukaryota > Fungi > Basidiomycota > Agaricomycetes > Agaricales > Marasmiaceae > Marasmius > Marasmius tenuissimus. The sequence goes on along the minus strand of JAQOTA010000035.1, from coordinate 304,809 downwards.
TTACAAGAAAGTGCAACTGGTTGGGTTTTGTATGAGGATTTCTTCTTTCCTTTTACTGTGCGATTGGGAATGGACATTGTGCTTTCACTTTTGTATGTACCTGTACATCAGGATTGGGGTTGTTGAGACATCCACAACTTGTTGGTAGCACAAAAAACACTGCCATACAACGCCAGTTCCCTCCAGCCGACAAGAGCAACTGACCTCTTCAGGATATTTGCAATGACCTTAATACTAGTGAAGCACTCTACCAATGAGCTAAGAGGAAGTTTTCTGATGGTATGTACCTGTCGGAGTTACTTGGCAAACAGAAATCAATGTGGGAAGTTGATTGGTAAGCATTGATGAGCCAGCATGATGCCTAGTGCAGAGGACTACAACATGGCTATACTACTACTTACCAGAGAGGAGTTTAGAGAGGTAGAGGCAAGACATAGAAGCTCAAGCACTGTAGATTCTAGTAGAGAAATATCTGCTTATATACATGTAGAGCCAGGAACTACCATAGGTTTGTACATATATGCATAACCAATAATGAGGCAGAAATGGGAGTAATCCCAGGCATAGAATAATCAGGGAGTGAACTGGGACATTGGATATACTCCTAATAATAGTCCACAGATTCAACAATTGGAAGGCCAAGGTATGCCTAAGACTATTGTGGTTAGGCCCTACCATGATTAATTGCGCTTAATACCTCCTGTAGGTGGCATCCCTGTCTACCCTACCGTCAAAACTCCTATCATTCAGTCTTCACTGCATTGAATTGCCCCCATTACAACTCCATCACTTCAAGCACAAACAACTTCAACTTCCCACTGGAAACTCAATACCCAAGGTACCTGTTATAGGATGTTGCTCAGTATCCTCTATGCCCAAGATCTACAAAACTTGCATACACCCCCCATTACGAGTCATGAGGGAGGGTCCACTTAAAATCAGTTCCTCCAGCATTTACAGCTTCTACCGTGTTATAAGATTGTCTATTTTCCATCCCTCGTTCCTTCGATCACGGCGTACGAAGGCGCGAAATCAACTGGATTGCTAGCAATGTGGGCATGTGGGTATGAGGTCCGAATCCATCCGAGCCGCTGATTTGGCGTTCTAGTTCAGTAGCCTTGGGTCTTGCTCGAGACTTTCTGGGATCGACGACGGGTGCCGGTGATCTACGATGTCTTAGGCCACATCAGCAAAGTGCGGATTTTCCCGGTGGCCATTCTTGGCACTTGAGCCGTTCTCTCAGGGTAGCGAGCTCACCAGTCAAAAAATTTGGTTCATTGCAAGCTTTCAATGTCCTACCTCATGTCAAAAAATTTTCTAAAAGACCTCCAAAGAGTGTCTCCACTCTGAGTAAAGAGGTAGGTACAGAAGACATCGGTAATCAGAACTCACTTTTGTTTAAGAAAAATTCAGCTGGTGGAATTTTGGACCCAGCCGTTCAGGGCCCAACCGGTGAACCGGTGAACCGGTACCGGTCATAAACGGTCGTAAACGGGGATTTGGCGGGTTACTGATGCAACAGATACACTTCATTGTGAGCATGAATTTCTGCTCGTCATTGTTACACCATGATGAATGATAGCCAGACCGATGGACAAGATCTATACGTTCGGTTGGACGGCGTACAACTTCTCGTTTCTGGCCCTTTTGTTAAATTGTCTCGAGCTGATTCCATTTTTATAGCTCACTCTTCGCAAAATTTATCCAGTGAGGTGAGTCGAAGTCATACACTTTGAGAAAGAGCCGATTATCCCGGCTCGCAGATCACTCTCAGTCGAAAGTACATATCCCTGATTCTACCATATTCGTTTCATCAGCCCTGTTCTCCTCCTCTTCCTCGGGTCCGAATGCTGACCGCCGTACCACAAGTCGAACTGCCAGGGAATACGCCTAGTCAATGAGAAGCGGGGGTGCGTCATTGACTCGGAAAGGGACTCAGATTCGTTTGCTAAATCTTTCCTCGACAGAACTACGCCGTTCTTGACAGTAGAAGGCTCTCTTAGCGCTTCCACGACAATGAGTACTCCTGAGTAGTACCGACCTCAGCTGCCGGTGGCCCTCGGCTCTTGCTCAGAGGGTATGTATGTTGCTGATTGTCTGGGTTTTTTAGGCTTGAATAGAGATAACGGTCCTGAATACTCTTATCCGTCTTGCATGATTACTCCCCTTCACAGCTCGGAGTTGTACATCTAGCTCAGTGGCCTCCGGACCTGACATTTGTGTCTAATCTGCTAACAGTATAAGGATGATCAGGGCAAGTTGAGGGAAAGTCAACCATTCCCGCCGTACATGCATTACCCATACACTTGCTGTGCGCGGAGAAACTTCGGTTATCAGAATCGCCATTGCTTGTGCACACCTAGTCGAGACCCGACCCAAAACCCACTTACGAACCATATCTATCCGTATTGTATTTAGATATGTACCTCGTTCAGTAAAATCTTTACCAATTGCATGTGACCAACCGCCTCACGAAGATGGCGATCGATCTGTGCCTCGCTATCCTTACAACCATCTGTGACCTCCAACATTGGCCAGTACAAATGCTCACAGTGCGGTAATCGTCCCAGCAGGGGCGGCGCACGATAGCTCTCCTTGTGCTCGCAACCATTTACATCGCAATTTATGCTTGGGAAGATTACCGTGAGACTACCATCGGATTCGATGCCGCAACAACTAAAGATTACTCCATCAGGTCTCTGTATGAAGATACCTGGAGGTGAGTGTACCACAACTACCTATGACATTTACTCTCGCTAACATTGCTCATTTCTTGAAACTCGGACAGTGAAACCGCGTCTGTCGCTCAAAAATTGATGAAGTACATATTCATACTTGATCTTCCGGATCCCATCTCATTATCGACTCATTATTACAGTGTAACTGCTGATATCATGCTGGTTTGTTATTTTCAATCGGAATCTCGATTCAGGAGAGTTTGCATTCTTCTCAGATCCACCGTTGTTACACCATTTGGAGCTCAAACAAGCTCGTCCTTCATTCTCTTGTCTTCATGGCCTTTGTTTCGAACGGTCCTGCCTCTCTCCTTGAAGTACCCAAGCTTAAAGCCCCGGCGTTGACACTTCCTACAGGTTTGGACCTAGCATGCATCATTGCCCTCGGAGCGGGCGACGCGACAAATCTTTCCCTCGCGAGGGAAGCCTTTTGGATCGACCATGGAGCAGTAGTGGCTATCGCTGTTTTCCAGTAAGTTTTGGCATTGATGACAGGTATGTCCTTCCGTTCCAATTGTGAACAGTGAAGAAGTATCGAGAGCCGTCGCATATAGGAGGCTGAATTTGGTGGATAACTCATCAGGCGCACATGCTAGTACCGGGCCGGCCACCAAATAACAGGTAAATGGCTATCGTGTCCATCATGTTCGTTTACGACGACTGAGCCAGCGCTGCGCCTTCCATGCTCACTCGGAAACGTCAGAATCGAATCCGGATTTCTTTACGCAGCTAGCCTGATCTGTGCGACCCTGTGTTGGTTTTCGTCGCCTCTTGTTGGGGTTGTACCCTTTGATCCTACGGGCATCGTGACTCTTATGTTTGTAAGAAACTTTCTCAGCCAAGCCAATAAAACAGCCGAACTCTGACATTATTACTACGTAGGGAATCGCTCCTACATTGGTCATTGTCCGAGTGGCGTATCGGAAATCCGTGGAAAACCAAATGGTGACCACGTTACAATTTGCCGACGTCCAGGAGGATGAGCGACATTCAACAACAGTCAGGGAGATCACCTCGGCACGCGAGATGACATTCGCGTTCCGAGAAATGCCACATCTTCCTCGGCCGAGGGAAAGATAGAAGTTTGACAAAGTAGTACACAGTACCGACCTCAGCTACTCCAAATTACCGGTGGCGTCAAGAATAGTAAGACAAGCAGCTGAATCGTGATACTTGCAAGGCTGCCGAACAAAAGCTTCCACGCCGCAGGAAAAGGTTTCTCACGAATTGGCGGTATTTTATACGTCGTACACCATACTCGGTGTGTCTGTGAGTATATGATACTGACGTTAATTCGGTTGATTCCTTAGAACTTCGCTCCTGATTCAGCAAAGATACTGAGTGATTGAACTCGATTGAACCTTAGACACTCATCCAGTAAGGTACGCGAACCGTACTTCGGAGAAATCTCATGTGATATCACAGCTATGACTCCGCTAGAATGTAACGCTTCCTCAAGCGCCTAACTACTCTCATAGCAGAACACATTTTATAAATCTGCAATAGGGAAATCATTGCCTGATCTCTGGAGTCTGAGTTGTAAGAATATCAAGAAAAACCATTTCTATGCCATGGACAAGGTGACAAATAAGCTCATTCTTTGCTGGGTCGTGGGGATTCATCATACCTTGACTCTGGACCGTGACGCAACCTCGATATCCTCCTGCTTCCGTTCTTTCTCTGACCCTCGAAAAATTGTAGTTTTTACTCTGGAATCTACTCGTCTGAATATCTCAGCTCAACATACCCCCTCTTACAATGGCTATGAAGACAAAGGTTTTGAAGACTGGAGGGTTGGAAAAGCTTACAATCCCTACAGTTACAGTTCCTCATGACTATGATGAGAGCATCACCAGTACTACGGTGTATAAGTAGGTCGTGCCCCAGTTAAAGACTCCGGCGGTACAAAGCTAATCCCACTATTGCGAGCCCCACGCAACCGCCCCCGAGGGCCTGTTGACTAACCAACTCCCGCTGGACACCCTTCATACCCACGAAATTTGCTCCGCCAGCATCTTCCGACATGCTTTCTTCAGCTCTGGATACAGCACCGAAGGCTCCGGAGTCTTGAAGAAAATTAGCCGTCCGAGCTTGAGTCATCACATCGAACGGCGTCACGGTAACTCTCTTTTGCCCAAAGTACTGGGATCATTCTCCTTCCTCGTTTTTTTTTCTTCACCACAAACCAAGCCAGGCTAGCAATCGGGAGTAGACTGAACGCGCCACCCACTACGGTCCCCACAATTACTCCGATTGGCTTCCCCATCCAGGTGTCAGCACCTCAGAACTAGATGGATCTTTCTTGACCTGAGAATCATCGTTGCCCACAAGGAAATAGTCAACTACCAACCACTGCGATGGCGAGGTGCCTTTGTGTATCCCGGTATAGATGATAACCATTTCATGCTCTTTGCTGTCATCGAGTCCTGAACTAGTTACGAGGAAACGCTGGTTTTGCCAGGTCACGAAGTCGTTCTCCTGAATGGATGGACAAAGCTTCGTTCGTGGGATATCAAAGGAGACGGAGTTGCCGCTATCGAGAAAGTAGGAGCTCGTAGTATCCTCAAACGCCGTCACATCTTTTGGAATGGGGTTCACGTCATACCAAGGGGTGTCGATTTCCTATTAAGTGTACGAGGTTGAACTTTTTGTCAAGCCCAGGTCGGCCACCCCTCCTTCCCCCCTCCTAATATATATGGCAGCTACCCGTGTTTCAGGTGCCGGATAACCATCAATTTCACTTAGCGCCTCATTCCTTCCAAACATCGGGTGTTGATGGTCGATTTCTGGCTACAGCGCACGCGAGGTACCTGTCTGGTGTTCGTCAATCTCTCGTTTCGTTATGATAGATGCAGTTCAGATCACTCGAATCCACCTTCAATACTACATTCGTCATATTTGCTCCATCTAAAGGGGCGTACTCAATCAAATCCAACCAACAAGATCATTGACGTTGATATTCATCAATATTGATTCGTCTTTGCAAGGTGGAATTGCTCGCAAAGCGCCACATTGGTCGTGTGGCACTTCGAGGTGTCATAACTAGGAGTTGGGACAGTTCTGCCATTGATCTGGCAAGTGTACTTGAGAAGGAGTTCTGGTTGGTCCACTGTGGAGTTGGTCGTGCAGGGAATGTTACTGTTGTCCTTCGCACCCTTGGTCCGAAGTAAACGTACTTCTCTGAGAACAAGATTGAACACAGTTGAGGATATGAAGCCTCCAAAGGCAACCTGTGGACATACCCTCAAACATAGAAGGAACTTGAACTCCCCGATTTAGTCTCCTTCATGGTTTCGTTGTATGGACCTCTGAGGTTCCCTAAGCTGTCAAAACTAGACAGGTCAAAGTCTCATGTACCGGTGCCAGATGTAATTTGAGGGTGTGTGTCATCAATATCCATCTCGCGAGGGTACTGAAGTGCAATATCTGTCATCTGTGACGTTAGGCTCCCACGGATCGTGACCGTCAAGGGATGGCAATGGTAAGAGTTATCCGGTGAATGTGGGCTGTGGGGTGCAATAACATCTCATGGAGAGACTTGTTTGCCCAATATACCCGAATTGAGCTCAATATGTTGGTCGTGATCACTGCAATGCTGCCATCTGAACTCGTGGTTCGTAAGATAGATAGATAGCCGTAGTTTCACCGAGAACGCGGAAGCGGTTGAAAGGCTTCAAGGCCTAGTTAGATGGAGCTTCTTGCCAGCCAACAGGACAGATTTAGCAGCTGAGTACTGGAAGGCTCACACCTATATATAGAGTTGGCGTAGTGTCCTTTTCAGCATAAGGGTCTTTGACAAATCATACCCGCCCGAGACGCTAAGACTGAACTGTCTCATTGGATGAACGTACCTGTACCCAATTTGGAAAATCTGCCTTTACACCCTGGGCTCCACTGGATTTATGAGGAGTCTGATGCATTAGGCTGATTATAACAAGTCATGACATTCTATGCTTTCAGTGCCAGCATGTGATTGATTTACATACAACTCCACTCAGGTAGAAATAGCTCGCGTCTGAATTCCATGTCTGTGAAAATTATATAGACCATTTGAGACAAAACAGAACCCTGGGGGGTTTTTTCTGTCAAGTAGGACATGTCGTGGTGGTGTCAAGTGGGCCAGGTCCGAGCAATGGTTGTTGTGCCTTGGGGGGACTTAGAGAATCTTTGTTTGGTGGTCCATTCCAGGGTCAGACACACTTGATACCACCACATCATGCCCTACTTGACAGAAAATGCCCCCCGTGGAATTGGCATCAATATTATATTCCTCTTTTGCACCTTCTTGCTCCCTGTACAGCTGTGCTAGATCCATCAGATAGCTTTTATCAGAAGGATGTTCAACAATAGCCCAACAATGATCATTTCAAGTTGATATTGATCATCTTCCCCAGTTCTACAGCCCTGGTTCTCTCCCATGATCCTCATTGTTGGTATGCCTAATAAAATTGACCTTTATGCTAATTATCTGAAAGATGTGCACAGGCCATTTCCTGGTATGATTGATGATGTAGATTGAAACCCGCCATCGCAGTATCCAAGGACAGATCAAATTTCTGAAACATTGGGGGAAATACAGAGTTATTACCAAATTTCTATTGTGGCAAACCTCCCAGTATAAACACGAGTCCAGAAGTGTGTTAGTGCCAGTTGATTAACATCTATCCACAGTCCAGTCATACATTGAATGATTCAAAATTTCTAAAGAAGCCATAACTGTGACTTTAAACAAAAAAACCCAAAATTATCATTGATGGAGTCTAGTCCTTTTTGTTTGACCACTCCTCCTGGGTGCTGTGCATACATGCTCTCACATCAATACACGTATTTAATCCTATGAGTGGTGGGAGCTCATTGGACAACTAAAAGCCTTTGCCATGTCTTTGGTATTCTATATCAATTGTGTAGGAATGACTCCCATTTCATCTCCTTTCTATCCTGTATTTCAGGATAAACACCTTACAGTGCTTTTGGAAATCTTTGTCATGTGTGTGTTTTTTTCGCAATTCTAAAATCCCAAGATGAAAATTCCCAATTTGGTAGCTGAGGTTTCCCATCACCCAAGTTGACAATTGGCGCCAAAGTAGCGCCTCATGCACCTCAGCGAGAACACCCGGAAGTGATACCATTGAGCGAAGGACCAACAGCAGATACCGCTGTTTGAGCTCAAAGCTGCGAGGGGGAGCAAGTACTGGTCATCCTCCATCATCAATCTTCTAGCACACATTTTGAGGAGGGCTCTGATAGTATCTGTAGGTATCTGATTAATCCCAAGGGAAAACCCCATTCTCTGACATTCTCACTGAGGTGCCCAAGGCACTACTTTGGCGCCAATTGTCAATTTGGGTGATGGGGAAACCTTAGCTACCAAATTCGGATTTTTCATCTTAGGATTTTAGAATTGCAAAAAAAGAAGCACATGACAAACATTTCCGAAAATGCCATAATTATTATTACTCGCATTACTACATTTTTTGAAGTGGTACTCCAGCAGTAACCCCTGAGCTTTACTCTTACAGAGATACCAATGATAATGGTACCCTTGTCACTCAAAGAACCAATACATTTTTTGTCATAATGGGGAATAGTCTGATTGCTTTTCCTGCTCAAATTCCTCCACAAATTTGTCTGCATTGGCTAGTAAAAAGGCATTTAGTACCTCTTCCCCAGCTGAGACAGGCCCCAACAGACTTGGAATAGTCATATGATGTCTCATTTGAAGGGGGTTCCCCCTCAGAATGAGGAAAGCCTACTGTCTAGGCTATCTCATTTCTGCAAGCACTTGCTGAATTCCATTGACTCTTTTCAAGAGCAGTCTCATCAAGTACACTTGGGTGTGGGCTTCACTGATCTTTTCCCCCAAGTTTTTTGGTAAGAGCTCTTGTAACACCACTCAGGGAGAAATGTAGTTCAATGACTGTGCCTCACCATCTATTTCTAACATGGAGTGACCACCATTCACACTTCACCATATTTTCATTACTTTGATGAGCACAGTCAGTGGAGAGAGTATACCTCACATTCAGTGGCTAACTTCCATTTTTACCCACTTACATCCCATGAATACTATAGACACACCTCTGCAATACAGATGGGAAACTATGCCACCTCTGGTAAGCATTGAGTGGTGCTTACTGTTTCCCAAGAGGCATATACCCGCTTTGGAGTTTGATACATACAACACACTAAATCTGAATCTCTCTCTGAGTCAATGGTACTTCAACTGGGTTTCTTCCTGTCATTGGCAGATATAAGAGCAGAGGATACTGTACCAGTTTGTGATGTTTGGCATCTCATAGGCCACAGGAGACCCAATCCCATGAAAACGTCCCAGATGTCATAAGTCTCAGGTTAATGTGTCCAAAACTCAAGATGGTTGTCACCACTGGGACCCTACATTGGACCAAAAACTGCCCAAAAAAGGTGATTCTGTTGGGATTTTCTTTTCTCTGTTGTTGAAACATGATTGCTTCAGCTGTGCCAACATTCTACCCTGATGTGCCCATTTATAATGCTGATAGTTTCTGATTCAATGCTTCTGCCCCATCTCTTGTTTGTAATCTAAATGGAGTTTAGGCATGTATATTCTACAGTCATTTGTTAAGGTGGGGACACGGGTTATGTTAGTGAAGAAAAGGGGGGACTAATGGATAGCCCATCACTCCAGAGAAGATGGAAGTAAGTCTTGATTCCCTTGAAATTTCAGTACAGCCTGGGTGTTCTGTCATAGAACTAGCACAGAACCGTCTTAACTGCGTAAGCCAGGCAATGAGAGATTGTGCAACTTGGTGATATTATTTCTTGGCCATTAGCTGATACTCACTACATGCAATTCTCGTAGCAACAGGCCCACAATTCGGGTTGTGATTGGTCTCTGGGGTACCATTCTCATCCTACTGTCCCGCAACGGACTATCACAACAAGCATCATTGATGCCTACAGGAAATACCCGAGTAAATCGTAAGGACAGCACAACATTCCCCCAGAAGTATAGCCCTATTGATGTGGTAGGCAGGGAGCCAGTATCTCACTTCCTCAAGCTGAGTTCACATGATGGCATCTCACTCATCATATTTATGGACTCCCCCGCATTCATTTTGAGGTCAAAAGCCCACAATTTAGGTATTTTCTTGTTCTTGCTTTCCTCCCCGATATACCGATGACAGACAACGTATACCCTCGTCGGGTCGCTGTGGACGATACCGATCCCCGAGTTATGTACGACACCGGAACCTGGAACTTGGATGCATCAAGCTTTACCAGTCAAGGGGTTTGGGGCGATCCATATAACGAGACTATGAGAGGCACAAACTCGGCAACAGCAAGTTTTTCTTTTACTTTTGAGGGTGAGTCCGGGTTTGCATGTTCAGCTAGACGTAATGTGACCACCTCTCCTTCGCAAGGCGACTATATTCAAGTGAAGGGAGCAAAGGACAATAGCAAAGTCTCCCGCGCCCCGAACTCCACTCATGATTCGTTGGACCTTCTACCGAAATTCACCTGCCAGGTCGACGAAATACCTATTCAACTCACCGAATACCGCGACTACATTCACGACACCACCAATCTCATTCTGTGCGATCAAGCAAACCTTCCCAAGCAGAAGCATACACTCACAATGAACATTACGGTGGGAGATCCGAAGATGCAGGTGTTTTGGCTGGACTCAATTGAGTACTCCCCGTTGGACAACGCAGACCTAACAAAGGAAGTGGTCAGGGTGGACTCAAGTGACGAGAGTTGTTCATATCGAAATGGGACGGGGGATTGGAAAACCGATCTCGATGTGTTAAACACAACGGACGTAACTTGGGCAACGATGTCATTCAAGTTCAAGGGTGTGTAGTCTGTTTCTATGATCCAATAAACCTTCTCTTATTGTGATTCTGGAATAGGAACCTCTGTATCGATGTACGGTTTCACACTTCCAGCCGCAACGGCGGGTGGCATTGGCAATTCCACCGGTTATTACTCCATTGACAGCGGAAATCCCGTCTCTTTCCCAATTCCAGGTTCAGAACCTTTCCCTTCCGAGCCAGGTGATATAATGTGGCGTAATCGAAGATTTTTCAACACTGGTCAAGTGGACGGTGGGGTTGAACATGAAATGATCATCACCTACTCCGGAGTTCACGGCAACCCCAAGCCGCCACAGTCTCTAGCCATTGATTATTTTTATGTCGCCAACAACTGGGTGCAGGTAAATGGCAGCGCACCTGGCGTGGGAAAAAACGGGGAGCGCAACGGAGAAAAACCCGGAAGGAAGACTTCTCTTGGTGCAATTGTTGGGGGTGTCGTGGGTGGTGTTTTTGCTCTCATCGCAATCGCAGGATTGGTTTGGGTCGCGTTCAAACGGCGCAAGAGAAGATCCATTAGTTTGGGCGAGTCGAATAATGGGCTTACCTTGACATCATCCAGCAATTCGGCTGAAGACTCAAGGGAAGAACCCGCCCAAAATTCTCAACCTCTCGGAGGTGAGACATCACAAACTCAGTCTAGCGAAGCTTCAGCCAACTTTGCGAGCATGAAAAACGCACAACGAGAGCTTGTCAGTGGACAACGTCAAGAGCAGGACAGTGGGATACGCTATACCACGACTACGCTTCCACCCACTTATACGGTAGATTAAGCTCATGGTACAGTGGGGCCATATGTCCGATCATGATGATTGGGTGCAGGTTGGATACATTTTTTGTTGTTGGTACTAAGGTTATTTAACAATGAGATTGGACACATTTGAACCGTCTTGACGTGCTATCAGCGACGTAATACAGTGAGTGCTCGCCACTTCATGCCGTCGTGGCTTCTCCGATTTCCCCAGCAGAGGGGAAGAGTGTTCGTGGCCTGCCACCACGCCTCCTACGGCTCCAACTGCGGTGCAGCAGCAAAGGGACTATGACTCCGGTCACCAGCATATTTACTACGGAGAATCACTACACCAGTCCCGCCACACTTGGTTTAGGACCACCTTGATATTCTCCGATCTTGCGTTTTGTTTCTGTGGCCCCGCTGGAGTATCTATAGCACTTGTTCTTGTTGTGCTAACAAGACATATATTGTGACTCACAACTCCCATTCAGCCGAACCAAGCTCGTCAGTGAGAGACCAGCGCTCTATTTGAGCTTGCTCTATAATAAGATAAGCAGATTTGGCCGAACGACAAAACAGATTGGAGCCGAGCTCGGAGTCATGACTACCTCTGCTCTGAACCACCATATATATTCTCATCTAACCACACAAAACTATACCATTGAGTAAATATGAGGCAAGACGGCAAGGTTTCTGACCTATTTCTTTTGGATCAAAAGGGAAATCATTTTGCTCGTTTCAGGTGCGCAATGCGCTGGTTTCCTCGCTTTGTTGTATCCTAACAGACAGCCGGAAATGATGCATCTTTTAATGGCATTTAACCTCCATCCTGACGGGCGAAGGCCATAATAGCGACGTTGTTACATCGTAGTCTCGAACCAGACATGCTGGGTGTCCGTGCGCTATCATGTCTAATCTTTTACTCAGTGTACTTCTTGATTTAGATAATTACAGTGTTTTCTGTCATTTGTAGCTCAGGATGGGTGCACAGACACTCCAGGATGTCTGGTGCATTTTTACCGCGGGACCCTCCCTCGGTGACTGTGACATTTTACTTCCTTCCTCTGTACTGCCAATAGCTGCCAATCTGGTACATCGACATGTAGGTGAGCTCTGTATCATCTGTGTGGACATATTGGGACCTTGCCTGGATATTCCAAATGCGAAATTTTAAGAAAACTCCAAGAGCAATTGGAGTACACCCGTAAGGCAACTCAGGTTCCCTGTCATGGCCTTGACTGGCCTGCACTGTGCGTAATTGACAAATTGTCGTTGCCCAAGCTCTTTTATTTACATTGGGGTGCTCTGGGAAGTGGCATCGGGTCGTAAAGAGAGTAAAGCTTCCCCGATTGCACTCGAAGTATTGTAGGGAAATGTGACGCTATGTCACCGAGGGAGGGTGCCACGGTTATGTTGCAGCAGACCTCCGGTTTACACTCCAACCATGAAACAGAACAAACAATGTATAAACGCAAAATTATCCAAAAACAGAAGTAAACCCGGAGGTCTGGATCGAGACTAGTTACATCGCACGAGTCCAAACGAGTGGGTGACTAGTAGACTGGTGGATGGGGGCCCGGGGACAATGAGCACCCCCCAGGTTGATGTGGACACAAATTTGTCACGGACAGGTTTTGACAGCTTGTGTTTAGATAACCAAGTTTTTTCTTGCAGTTAGCAACAATAATTTTTTTTCTTCTTAAATTCCTAAACGGGTGGTAGCCGTCTTCCGCGTGGTACTCTTCAACTGCCATGATCACTTCAGATACCATGTTGGATCCCCTTCAACATTGTTCTTGTAAGGGATCATCCAGACTGACAGATGGTGCCGGATCCACGGTCCTATATGTATCCGGCCCTTACAAGCCCTGCGGGCTATTATCTCATCTTTTAGTCTTTTTCCTCGCACCATCGCCTTGTAGTCTACCCATACAGCTCGTTTCTACGCTATAGAACAGAATTGTTGTATATCGAGGGCTCTGAGGCACGGCAAGATCGACTCAGGCAGATTTAGCCGCCTTACAGTTCTTTTGTCCCTGAACATGCCATTCTGATCAAAGCTCTACTTCAGGGTCCAGGCATTCTAAGTCCCAGAAACTCCCGGCTGTATCTCTTCAGTTTCCATCCTATGGTGTTGAGTCACTACCTGGATGACAACGAGACTCGTCGACATTGAGGTTGCCCCAATCAGATGGCTCTTATAAACGCCACATAATGTCAGAATTGTCCGATTTCAGACCTAGCTCCGCTGTCAGTGCTGACTTACTGTGATTCTGGGGCCCAGGTAGAGTGAAAACCGATGCCAGGAGGGCTCATAATGGGGGCTGGAGGTGAATCAAGCATCTTGTAACCTCCCTGCCATAGAGTGAAACAATTGCTGGATAATCCGACTTAGTAGAGGTTCTCCCGGTGCCACAGCATTTGGCGGCAAAATGGAACTCATCCCTCAATACCTGTTTTTTTTTCTACGATACTACAGTATTGCTTTGGCATGACTACATTGTTGCCCAGGTTTGTAGAAGCCCGCCACCGGGTATTGAGCCCTCAATCGGCATCTTCGCTATCGCAGTCACTCGAGAGTCGACGTTTAAGAGAGTGAGTTTTACCTCTCTCACTTTGCTCAATTTTCAGTTTGTCATCATATAAAGGTGCTTTCGAGCGATATAACCTCACCGTCTCGCCATATTCCGGCGAGAAGTACATTGTCATGCTTGTACAAATATCACTCTTCATGATCGATGGCTGGAAAGTGAGATTAATGTGGTCACTAAAAGGCCAATGAGCGCCTTTTCAACTTTACAAATGACTAGTGAGCACTACTGGAAGATGAGCATGTCGCGTTGGCAAGCTCAACTTCCCTATGGCGATCTGTCGATATGACAATGCGAAGGGTCATATGAATGTGCTTGAGTAATTGACAGAGCAGTATGTGCTTTATGGGGTCCAAGAAAGTTGTGTTATCCCCACATTGCTTATTTTCTCAGTTTGTATTGCGCACATGGTACAGGGTTCGGCCACTTACATGTTCAGCTCCAATGAGTTTTGGCACCTCTCAGGTCTCACAATCCGTTCTAAAAGAGAGAATCAACATGCTGTTTACTATGGGTATGTTTAATGTACATTCATGCGACTATCCTGCTCTTAAAATAATGACTAGGTCCTTGTACAAAATGAGAGGGGGTGGTGACATCCACCAGCAATCTGGCCGCTTCAACCACCTTTTGTGTGAGCTGCATTGAAGTCTCCCACCGAGTAGCATGGGGCCCTTCAATGCTCCTCACTGTGGCATGGGCATCCTTCATCCCCCGCCAGAAAATCTCCACCAGCCCAGACGCACTGCTACCAGCACTACCACAACCTCGCCAACAAACCAAACACTTTCTCTCATCATGCAATTCACAACCGTCTTCGTCACCATTGCCGCTTGCGCCACTGCTGCGCTCGCTGCCTCGACCCCGAGGTTCAGCGTCGCACTCCTGTCGGAAGTCCCGGGAGCTTGCTCAACTGCCCTCCGGAGGTACTGCTGACAAGTGTACCCTCGAAGAACCCGTGAGTGCCTACAATCCGTTTGTGGTTCGTGTGGTCTGGAACGCTAATCAGCTGGTTCCGTTCGTTTAGTGCAATCGCATCCGTATCAACTACGGTCAGAAGGAAAACGGCCACTACATCTGGTGAGTCTTAACTACCTACTCTGTGTATGAATTGGATTGTTAGACTTATCCGGAATGGAAACTGTAGGTTCAACTTCGATACCAGCAACATCCCCGACGGCATTCAAGTTGGCGTCGAGAAGTCATGCTCCGACTATTAGGCTGACGCCCCTGATAAATAATAATCGAGAGGGCATAAGTAGTATTATGGAGGTGTAGGATACAAGTGAATGTTGTCGATCTATCTTAGTTGCTAATCCTACGTTGTACCCATAAAATACCTGGCATTGATCTGAGTATCGAGCCTATCACCGTTGCCAAAAAACCCCGCGAACAGTGATCTCGCCATCCTCGACGCTTCAAGGTGGTTTTTGGTGTCGTCATACCAGACCAGCCTTTGAGGAAAGGTTGGCTCGAGCCTCAGAGGTAACTCTCACCGTTGATGGTATTGACAACAACATTTTCACGAATCAATTAGTTCCCATTGACGGAGCTTTGCTTTCATGTTATTTCAATTTCACGGGTAGCCTGGTCACTTTCTGGAGTGGTCATACCCCGGCGGTGTCATATTGACTTCTGCCATTCTGCTCTGTCCAAGAGCCTGGAGTCTTCGACCCGAGCACCTCCGGCGCCATTTCCAATGTCCCTTCATCAGCCTCACAAGAATTTCTTTACTTCAACAAGGAATCTCAGCCGGAGATGCTCTTACAGTGCCCTACTGGTCCTCCGCCTCCTCAAACAACACGACCACGTTTATAGGATTTCATACGCAAGTATATACACGCCGATTTGCTCCTCGTATCTCTATTGAATCGTTTTCAAATTTGTGTATCTCAGACCTTGAGCCGCTAGGAACTCCTCGAGTCTCACCGCTTCAACAAGATCTGAGAGCTTCCGAATATTCAAACGCACCTTCAAACTTTGTTTTCGAGTTTTGTCCTCGAGTCCTTGCTCGCGTACCCGCACTTCATGAAGATAAATAGGTGGATTGTAGTATTATTATAGCAAGTCACGAGACTAAGATTATCCAAAACATATCTTACACCTCCACAATACTACTTATACCCTCCCGACTTTTGGTTAACGAAGACATTAGCCTAATAGTCGGAGCATGACTTCTCGACACCAATTTGAACACCGTTGGGGATGTTGTTGATGTCGTAGTTGAACCTATGATTCCCATCGCGGATAAGCATACAGTCCGGAATCGTAAAATAAGGGAGAAATCGAGACTCACCAGATGTAATGGCCATTCTCCTGCTGACCGTAGTTGATACGAATACGTTTACACTAGAGGAACGGAACCAGGGGATCAGCGCCCCGGATTACGAGCGACTCAACGATACGAAAGGACTTACCGGCTCCTCGAGGGTACATTTATCAGCAGTACCTCCAGGAGGGCAGTTGAGCAAGCTCCCGGGGCTTCCGACGGGGGTACGACGCTGGACCTCAGGGGTCGAGGCGGCAAAAGCAACGGTGGCGCAAGCGGCAATGGCGATGAAGACGGTCGTGAATTGCATGATGAGAAGAAATGTTTAGTTTGCTGGTGAGGTTGTGATAGTACAATTAAAAGCCCTGGGGGCGACACGGACTTTGTTCCAGCTCGTGGTGCGTTTTTATACAAGTTTATGCATTGTGATTTATATCAGTTTCCAAGCGTCTGAAATCCTGAAACTTTACGAATGAGTTATACCGGGGTTACCTATGGCCGTGCTCGCCACGGTGAGGATGTGTACCCGCTATGCCACAGCATTATACTCGGTTTCCGCACAGTTCAGGATCGTTTTCCTGAGTGGTACACAGTTCTCCACAATGACCCACCGCCTTTTTTCGACGTTTCAGCTCCCAGAAGACTCAGGAGTACCGACCCCGAGAACACGGGAGAATCTCACCAAGCGTAGTCTTTCCAAAATCCAGAGAGAAGTCTAGGTACCTGGTAAAAACCCGCTATGGCAGCTGTCTTGCCGCCGATGTACATAGGACCCATAACGTTTGTGCCGACAATTGATTGCCGGCTACGACTCGGCAATTCTCAGTTTCAGATTGCGCTTGGCACTGGCAGTTGGTGCCGCCATACCCGGCTAGGCTCCCAATTCACTCCACAACAGTTCACCGCTCAACCCAGGGTTCTCTAGGGGGGAGGGCACTGCACGACTCAGTCCTAAAACGGTTTTTGGAGTCCATTCTTCGAACGAAACACATTTTGTGGAGACCCTTTGGTTCCTGCGTATTGGGATACGAGAAACCTTGAAGTCCTGATAATCTCATGCGTCATGCTCGTAGCAAAGCATAAAAGCTACCTCCAAACTCGTTTCTGTTTTTATTATCCCACTCCCAGTAATTCATCGTAACCTGTTCTCAATCTTTCCTAACGTCTTATCATGCAATTCACGACTCTCTTCGTCACCATCGCTGCCTGTGCGACCGCCACTTCAGCTGCCAACATCCAAGGCAGACAACTTATCCCACATCAGTAAGATGACAAATTGCCTTTCGGCATTTTTCGGCATTTCCGGCCTATTCGACCTTTTCGCAGGTTGCAGGTTGAAAGGTCTAAAGGTTGGCAACATTCTGTTCATCTCTCCCAAACCAGGCGAGCCAAATACTCTCCATGCACCTTTCACAGCTATTTTCCTTCCTGCTCATGGCTACTGGAGGCTTATTCACACCAGATCTCTGTATTCTTCAGGTCTTACTTTGATACATCTCAAACCCCGAGTGTACTTCATTGTGCATTGTATTCAGTAGCATGTTATTGATTTCTTTACCTTATTCTCACTCAGAAATTGCCTCTCGAGCCTTTCCGAGCTCCTTCTCCAACATTAGTGAGCAGCTCAGACGACAGAGGATGTGGAGGCTGGGACGGGCTGGATAACTACGGTAACCAGGGCCTTTTTCAAAGGGAACCTAGTACGTCACCTCCAACCTTTTCCGGCCTTGCCAACATGGATAACCTTTTTTAGGCCATTTCTGTACCAAAAAAAATGATCAACCTTTGCCCAAACCAGGCCTAGTACGCCACCTTTGACTTTTTGGCCAAAAATGCTCAAAAAGGCTCAAAAAGGTTGAAAAATGTCTATGATGTAATCTTACTGATGCACCCGATGCCCTCTTGAAAGGCGAACCCAATGACTTGCGCAACTGCCCTGGAAGCGGTATTGCCGATGCCTGTAACCTCGAGAGACCTGTAAGTCCCGTATTTCTCCCCGATGTTCACTGTTGGGTAGCCCTCGTACTGACATTCATTACTAGTGTAACCGTATCCGAGTCAACTACGGGAGTCCGGTGAAAGGACACTATGTTTGGTATGCTCGCCGTTATCGCTGAGGTTCTCACATGCTTATGACCTGACAGGTACAACTACAACATCAACGATATCCCGGACGGAGTAAACGTTGGCACAGAGGCTTCGTGCTCGGACTATTGATTGTACCGAACATACCTGATATTTATGCAGCGCAAAGTGTATTCCTATCTACATTATCTAGCCGTTCGCCATTGTAATGTCCCACAGATCAGCATTCACAACGAAGAAGGGAGCCAGAAGCCCGTCAGATGGTGCCATGATGCTAAGGTAGAGCAATTTACCAGGTCTGTGCGTGATACGGACTTGCAATCGTCTGCAACTGTTGATCCATATCCATGAATCCGAATAACTAGTAACATGATACGTTGACACCCCGAGAGAGGGTCATTAAGAGGCGATACGAGCTCACGATCGTAAGATGAAAACAATCCCCGCTGAAGGTAGTCGTGAAAACACTATATAAAAAACGCATAACTTTCTAAACTCTTGAAACCTACACTTGCCGAGAAAGGACAATTATTGAGTTGACGTTGATAACCGCATACCGGACAATGAACGCACCCGAGGCTGATCACGAAGATCCTAGCCCACGTCTCCACGTGTCACGAGTATCGGAGGTTCCCTCCCGGGAGAGTATTTACATACCTGGGTCAAAACCTTAGCCCAGAGCCGCCACGGTGAAGCGGACGAGTACTTACCTAGAGAGGTGGTACGAAATTGGCGCGTAACGAAGCCAGTTCCCCAGATCCGTCACTGAGGCGAGGGAATTGGAGAAGTCGTGCAATTCCCGTGTTTGGGATTACGCCAGCGGACATTTGAAAAGAGCGATACAATCACGAACTAGGTCAGATTGCACACCACAAGTAGGCAAAAGCAAAGGCACTTACCATGTTCTCAACTTGTATCGTTCTCTCTTTGGCCGAGCCCAGCACAATTGTCTACTCTAACCTGCAAAGTGATGTTCTAGACCGAGGATACCAAACACGAGCATAAGAGGGAATGCGACGAAAGGATATCCTACGGCAGAGCCTTCCTGAGCTGCTTTGCGAGGAAGAGAATCTATCCGCTAAATCCTGGGCAACTCGTGTTGCAACTAATTTCTGACCATGACTATCAAAACAAAAGGTCAAGTGGATAGAAGGTATGCTCACGAATGTTGAGCCTCCTCATCCAACCAACTCCTACTCCGGAAAGAGATCGCTACCAATCCACATTCAGCAAGAATATCTAGAACCCGAATCGGCATGATTTTCCTCTCTCTGCACATGTAGTTCGAATTGACCTCATTTTGTGTGTCGTAATACAATACTCGTCTTTTGAACTAAGAGTAACGAGTCAGTAGAGCGCAAGAAGAATAATCACCTACAACAACTCACATAGACCAGATTTTTATCATTATCGAAAAGCCTCCGCGACGTTGAGCTCGCCATTATTAACCGTTTCACTTGAATTCTGGTTTGTGATGGTTATTTATAGACGTAGAACTGTAGGTTTGAGAGCGTAGGACGCTGTGCTAGAGATCGAGCTCACCATTATAGACAACGACGCTGGGGTCGAGAAGAAAGGCAGGTTGAAGGCAGGTGCATCGCCACCGGGTGCCTTGTCTCCGTGATGGTCCCACGGCGCCGGGCTTGCGATGGTGACGTCATCCCAACCTAACCTAACCTAACCTCTCCCCCGAACCAACATGTTCTCTGCTTGAGGTGGTTTTAAGGTTGGCTCAGACTCGAGGCTTGTGGGGAAAAAACAAATACGACAAGAGGCCCGATTTTGTCATCGCTGAGTGATGCTTCGTGTAGTAAGAGATACAACTCGTCCATTCTGGCGATGTAATTGGTGGTCCTGTGCTGGACCTCTAGAGAAAGTTGAGTGGGACGAAACCTACCCCTACCGCTCGACTACGATTTCAAATGTCTGGTTTCATCGCGGCTGGGGGGGAAACCTGCTCAGTGTCGTCATCTCGGCGTGTGGTTTTGTCGGTCTATCTCGTGTGGGCTGTTGTTCTTCGTTACCCCTCCTCTCTTCCTTCCTCGTCTCCCTCTCCGTCTTCCTGCTTTTTGTTTCCTTCCCTCCACCCTCCCAATCAGCTCGGTTCCTCCACCGGCAGCTTACGAGGTACCGTTATCGAGTCTGAAAAGGCCTCACCGTTGCCCCACCGTGATGTGAGTGAGCCTAAAATTTATTTTCTACGTATCTGATTGGACGAGAAATTACTTTGTTGTGAAAAAGATACTGCTGGACTCTCTCAGCTTCAACTGTCACTCGTCCTACGTCGGCTGGCTTTGAGAGCCTGCCCCGATGCATGGGCTGGAGCCCTATCATTCTACTCGACTTCCAGTCCGAGCCTTACGAAGGCTTTCTTCCAGTCCCACAAATCGTCGATTTTCACTCTTTTCTCTTATGCGCTCGAGGTAATGTGCGCTGGGACGGCACCGATAGCGACTCCACAATCATCACACAACTTCTAGATAAGTGGAGATCTTCTGAGTTTGACCATACTTACCAATATTTGGGCTCTTTCCTTGTTCCCAAATAATATGTTTAGGACCATTCCGGCGATTATTGGACCGTTGAACTTGCCGCTGAAGATGACTGAGGAAGCGTCATTGGGAGCGGGGGGTCACGTCCGATCCAGAAAAATTCTGTTGAATTGTTTCTCTCAACGGCGAGTTTAGTAAATCACAGATAGTGAACTCTAGTTTCGGCTTGCGCATACCCGTTGTCACAAAGACCATAAGTTGTCGCTGTGGTAATGTCTATCACGAAAGATAGTAATGAGGAACGTCGCTGAGAAAGAGTGAAAGCAGAGCACTATGTATTGTTGATTGTGCCATGAAGAAAAGACGAGCTCGTAGATAGGTCCATTTCAGTGTCCACCTGTGAAGAGCTTCGTACGATAGCGGATGATATTAGCAAATCAGAGTCCATACCTACAGCGGGTGCCTGTGTCGACAGCCGTGAACAGCCGCTGATAACGTGGTCTTTAGTTCTCGTTGTAATTCCACGTCCCTATCCAATTCGAGTATAAAGATAACCCCGTTCAGATACGAGTCAGCGATAAATCATAAAATAGCCCAACTTCATGAGTAGACACGCAGTTACGATTTGGGGACAACAAAGTAGTCCCTCTCACCTTTGAAGGGTCTCGTCCCGACACTGACAGACTTGAGGTATAGTGGTACTTGTGGTAAACGAAGTTACATGATTGAAAACACCGTGGACATGGTATTCAGACTTCTACTCCTCCTGTGCCGAACGACAATGACGAATACGAGACAATTTCCGGTTGTCATTGATTCTGTGGTCCTGGCTACTTTAGATGCCGCCCACGAGTAGGATTAGTTTGCGGGCATCGCACACAATGGTTGAGACATACCAGAGATCAAAACGCCGCTACAACGTACGTGGGATAGCATACCTTTTCGTTCGTCGAATATTCTTGTCGAAGGCTGAGCTCAATTTCGCAAGCACCAGCTCCCTGAAAACAGCACTATATGGTCTTCCGGCGGTTATCGGAGGCGCCTTTCATACGCATGCAACGGCGCGAATGTTGATGGCTGCAGGGATGGGGAGGCTGAAAGGTTTTCTCGGCCCTCGGAGGCATAATGATCCACTGTCGAATGAAGATTAGTTACGCAAGGCCGCCTTTTGTGGCTTTGCCAATTATTACTTACATCCCCAGGTAAATTCTCTATTCAGCGCTTCAAGAGAAGAGACATGACACATACATATCAATTCTCGAGACTCTTCCAAGCTTAGGGGGAACTCATGGCCGTAGAAGAATCGATTCGTGCTTTTAGCAAGGAAAGTTCGTGTTCCTCCTCTCCCAACGTAACCATGTTTGCTGTCCCGTGATTTGACGCTATAAAACGCTTGCATTCAGTCACGAGGTGTCGCAAAGAACAAGGAATCCGTACAAGTTTCTCAGCTTTTAGCCGTTTCTTACAACCATGAGAGCGTGTAGTGAAATGCCGAAGAAACATGATTGGGGGTGGATTCCTTCTCTTGGGTGGTGCTCCCGAAGAGCTTCCGAAATCATACAAACTACTGAACATTTGAGACAATTCGATGGACGGCGTTGTTATTATGACTTCGAGCCTGAATACAGGATTTTCTCCCTCGTACCGCGCGCAAGGCACGCTGTTCCGAAAAGAATACAGGTTAGCCTCTGGAAGCTGAGGTTCATTTTCGACATTCTTTAGACTGCCTATAGTCTACTGTTCGACATTGGCTCTCTCATCTTACACGGAGGTTCCCTGGGGTCCCCGGAAGCACTGAAAACTGAGCTGAGTCAGCGTCGTGGTGAGTGTCTTATCTCGAGGTATGGACTAAGCAACGTACTTGCCATAGCCAAGTTTGAAAAATAAGACTCGAGGGATGACTTTAGGAGCTGACATATGTTTGCACTGGGTGCAAGAATCCATAAGTCCCGAGAGATATGTGCAATTGATATGAAAAGTTATGCGAGGAGAATTTACCGTGACACTGGGTGCAAGGACCCGTAAGTTCCGGGAGAAATGTAGAATTGACGTGAAAACTTATGTGGGGAGAATTTACCGTGATTCTCGTGGCCCATGCAAGAAATATTTGAACTAAATTTGGCCCATATGTGAGAGAGATTTGATAGAAAATCCAAACCAGGCCTTTCTATCCCATTTCTGTCCATTTTTGGTATCAAATAACTCTTCCCTTTGTTCCGCCACTTATGCTAACATCTCCCCGCATAAAGTTCAGCATCAGTCTCGCATATCTCTAAAAACTCATGTGATCCTGCACCCAGTGTGATTCTCGTGGCAAATGCAAGAGATATTCGTACCAAATTTGGTTCATATCAGAGAGAGATCTGATATAAAATCCAAACCTGGCCTTTCTATCCCATTTCTGCCCATTTTCGGTATCAAATATTTCCTTCCTTTGTTCAGCCACTTGTGCTAAAATCTCCCTGCATAAAGCTCAGCATCACTCTCGCATATCTCCAGAAACTTACGCAATCCTGCACTCAGTGTTGTGTCCCGAGACGTACTGTTAGCGAATCAGAACTCATGGAACATGTATTGGAAAGAGAGAAAAAAAACAAAATAACTCAGAGTATGGACGTCTAACGTTCGATTGAGTGAGAAGTGGTGAAGGAAGGTATGGCAGTGGTATGGGGTTGAGGAGGTGTCCGTCATCGTGATGAGAGGCAAAATGTCATTGACCTGCCACTGCTGAGCCGGCGGTAAAGCTGTTCAGATCCTCCCATGCGTGAGCATGGGTCATTCGATCGAACTCACCTAGATTCAACTTGCGACCTACGTCGAGCAGGCTATTCAAGCAGCAGTGGATCAGAGGTTCAAAGCTACCGTATCCCGAGCAGCCTCACAGATGGCCGTCCAAGCAGTGCGGTGGCGTCCCGGCAGCGTTCCGACTGGTTGGCATTCCCAGCAAGTCCCAGCAACGTTCCAAATTTTCAGGGGTGTAGTCATGGTTTCCGCGTCTTTTATGACCCGTTTCACAGTCAACAGCAAATGTTGTTATTGATTCAGGATGAAGGTTTTTCACATCTTCTGTTCGGTCGAGGCGAATCTTTCGGCAACGCAACGCAGATGGCGAAAAAGCACTCAAACTGATCTTTGTTTTATGGCAGAGGAGATATCAGAACATGATTCGAATATTCGCGCGACCGAAAAGGCTGCAACTCCTCTGCGCTGGGCCTCGCTTGAAATTGTGTGTGGGCTGAACTGAACTAGAATGGAGGCTTCCGGGAGGAAATGAGTGGGGACGTCTTGATATCACAATTAACGTCTAAGCTATACAAGTTGAACGGGCACAGAACGATACAAGATATCCCAGTGTTATACAACGTATCTCGGAGCTGTACAAGATCTCCTGAAGTGATACAAGGTCACTCACAGCTGTACAACGTTCCCCAAGGATCAAGATAGCCCAAGGCAGACCGCTCTATCTATATCAATGCCATAGATGAGGATGTAAATTGCTCACACGCTGGCATTCCTCACTATGCTGGTACACTCGCATTTGAACCATCGCTCTTCTGAAATCAGATGCTAGCAGTGCAAAGCCACTGGGGGCATTTTGATGTCAGATTGCACCTGTATGTAGCATTTCATAATGCAGTATGCAATAGGACCACTGTGACTGACAGAAAGAGTTTTTGTATTAAAATACAACCATTTTGAGCAATAGAGAAGTCAGGAAGCACCCTCACAAATACAAGCATCAACATGAAGTGTCTGTATGGGAACAAGCATCGACATACTCTGATTTTTTTGATCGTCGAGACCGTCCCTGGCAGTTGGCTCGGCAGCGGCATTTGGTCCAGCCCGGCTCGGGACTGGCGGCCTAATAACCCCTTCTTTCTGTACAAGTGTGTGAGACTCGATTTGAACGTGATTTTATTGGTAAGTTTTGGAGAAACACAAAAGTTCGAAGGTGCTAAATACCCTGAAGTCAACGCCCAGTGCCCACATACTGCCCACAATCAGTCAGAAATATCATATGTGGTTAGAAAACGTGAGAATCATTACCACAGACATCAACATCAAATCATCAATGCCGCCGTGGGGCCGGCATACCGAAGTACTCGCCGCCCTGGCTTATCTTTTGGTGTTTCTGTGAAGAAGTCCGGCGGAGGTTCGTAGCTATCCTCACAGCTTGCCACTGAGAGCCGAGCACAGGCCACTGAGCTTGTTCCTTTACAAAGGAATTGGGCCCCGCCGCCCGATGGACAGTGTAACGATACCAAATCAGATGTGCCCGTTGGACCTGGCACCTTTGACCACCTTGTTTACACTCATGCTTGTCCCACCTTCTACCCTAGACTATCATGTATATTAAATGACAGTTTTAAACAGAAAGTGGGTGGAAAGTTCCCGTTGTGGCTGTTTTTTAGTCACAGTGGTCCCATCGTGTATGACAGGTTACATACAGGTGGAATCTGACATCAAAATGCGCAGTATAGGGGATAATCAGTTTAGCAACGATAGGCTGTTCATTGAAGAACAAGGACGGGAGAACCATCATCCCAAGACCTCCCAAATCGACTCCAGCTTCAAAAAGATAAATTAGGTGGGAGAACGTCCCACAACCTTCACTGCACGCCTCAACCCCATAATTTCGATCAACTCGTGAACATATCCCTGTAGCCGAGGGATTTATAATTGAACATGACAAACTCCACCAATACTCAATACCTTCGTCGAATTATGGTGGACAACACAGATCCTCGCATTGTCTATGACACCGCCAGTTCATGGAAGTTTGGCCAATCAGATTTCAACAATGTCCAGACGTTCGGGGAGCCATACAACCAGACATTGACTGGAACGAATGTCGACAAGGCAAGCTTCACGTTTATCTTTGAGGGTGAGTTTGGTTCTTTGTGACTATGTTATCGCAGCGAGCTCAACCTATCCCGGCCATCCTTGTTCCATGCGTTTTTAAAGGCGAATTCATCCAGGTTAGAGGAGCCAGAGACTCGCAGGACTCCTCTCCACAATTCAGTTGCGAGGTTGACGCCAACTCTGCACAATCTGTCGATGCTCAGGTGTTTGGATACAACGACAGTTACGCCACCACGAACCTCGTTTTATGCGAGAAAGGGGGGCTTACCAAAGCCCAACATACCTTGACCGTAAATATCACAATCGGCAACTTAAGCACAGACGCCTTTTGGTTAGATTCAGTCGAATACTCCCCTTTGGATGACGCAGATCTGACGCAGCGGGTGCTGAGGGTGGATTGGAGGGACTTCGATCATTGCTCTTATTCCAACTCAACCGGCGAATGGAATACTTTGCCCGGAGACTTCGATGACATAGTGGCAACAAGAACACCAGACGCATCGATGTCATTCAAGTTTAATGGTGGGTCTTCTCTTGCGAGAACATGTTCAGATGATCTGATCTTTCAACGTTTTGTTAGGAACTTCCAAAGTATCCGTCTACGGATCCAACGCGTACGGGGTGGGTGAGAAGCTCTTTCAGGACGCGACGGGCACCTGGCAGATCGATAGTGGCCCGCGCGTAGAGTTCTCTATTCCCGGATCGAAAATCGCGCCCCAAAATCGGGCAGATGTGGTCGCACGAACGAACCAACTTCTCTTCACAAGTCAACTGGTTGAGGGAGAGAACGAACACAAGATGACCATTTCTTATTCTGGACCCCAAGGCACCCGCGACTTGAGTTCAGTGCAGTTCTTGCTTATCGATCATTTTTTTATGGAGAACAACCACAAACTAGTGGAACCAGAGAAGAGAACTGTCCCTGTCGGAGCGACTGTGGGTGGCATTCTCGCTGGTGTACTTGGCCTCATCGCGATTGGTGGGCTAGTCTGGTTCATAAGAAGGCGGAGGAGGCAGAAGGGTGGTCCGAGAGAGGTTTACAATGGAAGGTGGAGTGGACTGTCGCCCAATGCCATACCTGAAGTTTGGACAGGTGAACCTTTACAGGAGCCATGGTCTCCGACAGCACTTAGAGCGGTGCAAGACATACCCGTAGAGCCGTTGACGCCAGCGAATTATGCGCAGTGGGAGGTCATCAATGGACATGCATGTGGTGAATCGGATCATGGAGCTCGGTACGCAGCATTACATACTTCCAACGGTTCGCAGAAAACCGCTACGACTCTGCCAGCTTACACACCGGTGTAGCTCAGCCCAATCGAGTTGGCTATGCATAGTTTTATTTATTCTTCATTCTCTCGGGTCGTGAATGGAACGGTTTTTGTACTCTCATGTACTTGTATTCGTCTTGATGTATAAACACTCTCACAAATTCTTTATCCCCCAAATCGAATAGGTGTAGTTATTATCAAGAACTTTCTGCTGCATTGAAGTCGGTCGACACGTAGGGCTCAAATGTCTCTGCTGGAGCGTTTGGAGGATATGCCATTTGCGCCGTCCACCCCCTCTTGACCACTTACACCACCCACCTCTACTTACACCACATGAGGTTCATATGCACCTGATTTTTCAAGATGCACCACTTCAGGAATGTAACCGAAGCAAAACCAAGGAGAGAGCCTACTCACCTTAAATAGACCCCAAGTCAACAATGTTCAACATATCCCTTTTCCTCCTGTTGCCAGTACTCCGATCGTCACGGTGTAAAAAAAGTGCATACATGTATATTTCAGTATGGACTTTGACCTTGATTTGTATATCACACGTCACAGGCCCCTGGGCATACGAATTTTTTTTGTATGGTCACCCAGTCACAGGGGGTCATACAAATTGTCCCAGTATGTGACAAATTTTGGAGAATCTTCAAAAAGGCGAGAAACTCACCTTTTCCAGGATCTTTTGGCCCAAATCAAGTGATTTCACGGATTTCTGCTTGCAGCAGCCACAGTGGCTCAAGCCGGCTCGAGCAGCTCATGAGCCACTTCAACGGCTCGGCTTGAGCCATGGCTTGAGCTGAGCTGTTGGCAACACTAGTTGTAGATATGGTAAATGACACCGGGTAAAGTAATATAACAACACATACGGACAGGAACCTGGGCCGGAGCCAGAAATTCAACAAGTGGAAGCATGTTACAGTATCATAGTCCAGCACGAGCCACCAAACTGTTTCAATTTAATGTTGCTTCAGTGTCAAGTTCAACTCCCACACCAACCCTCCATGGTTGTATTAGAAACCTTTTTGGGCAATCTGAAAACAGTGTTTTGATAGTAGTCTAGTAGTATGCTACTTCTATACTTACCTTCCATTATACAACAATGATTCCAGAGTTCAAGGCTAAACTACCTTTGCTCACAGCGCTGCATTGCTGACAGGTGAATAATTCTTGGAACTTAGTAAACATCATGCAAAGTGACAACCCAAGCACAGAGATGTCAGGAATGCAGCAAGTGACTAGGAAACCCCTCAGGCCACTGTCAAGGTCAAGGGAGCAAAGAAGAGTAGATAGACTGTGAGTAGGACATAGACTACACAGTACATGCTGGAAACAAGCACTATGTGACAAAGTTGTCAGACTGAGGAACTATCTACAGAGACCATGAGTATATATGACAGAACCAAGCTGTCCTATGATCATGGGAACAAAGGTAAAAGAGGATAGATGAAAGAACAATGATCAAGATCAAAGGAATGTTGTAGAAACAAGTAGAACATCAAAGAATAACTTGTACATCAGTAACAAGATGGAAACCATGTAGAATGATGAAGGACATCATGGGATGATCTATGGGAACCAAAGTGCAATGCTGGGAACATGTAACAAGGTGAAATGAAGGGAAAATCATGGAAGAAAGACCTGGGACTAAGGAAAGGGAAAAACAGTAGGGTGATTCGTAACAAGAGATGACTTGGAGAATCCTCAGATGGAGAAGTGGGCATGGTGTTGGACACACACATCAAAACACCAACCTTTCCTCTGAGCGGACAGGTAGCCGGAGAGAAACCCAGAAACGGCAGTGTTCGGTAGATCAGGTGGCTGCCCAAATTGATAATATATCCGAACATATATTTGTACAAGTCTTTGAAATATTTGTGTACATATCAGTACCACTGATAAATGACCAGACCAATTGTCTATCAGATCAGCCAAAAGGAGAACAGAAACACACCATTTACACCATTTCTGTACAGCTATCCCATAATCTATCTGTTTACCCAGAAAGATGCCCTGCAAGGGAGAATATTGGCGTTCCAGACATGTTCAAATATGTGCCGGAAAGATGATATACCCTGGATTTCCACGATCCGGACCCATATCTGTACATGCATAGGAACTCCGGATTTCCTTCTTTCTTGGCTACCTTTCGGCTGTACCAAAAGATCATCTTTCTGCATGGCCGGATATAACTTTTTTTTTGTTCTTCTTTCAGTAGTACAACTCCAAGATAAATCCGTGAGCATATCATATTTAGTGAAACACAACCGAATAAAAGGCAAATTTGTACCATTTTCTGGGTATCTGACATCCAAACAATCTGTACTACACTACAGACTCCAAACGGGTTTTATTTTTGGCCCTTTATCTGTTTGCCTGTCTGCAAGGGAAAGTATGGTGTACTTGGGGTGACATCATCTAATTTACCTTGCCCCACTTTTAGAGACTACTTACACCACCACCGCCTTAACACATGATCTTTTTGGGTGGTGTATCTGGGGAACTTGGGTGCATCTGAGGCCCATATGGTGTAAGTAAGGGTGGGTGGTGTAAGTGGTCAAGAGGGGGTGCAAATGGTCAATCCCGGAGCATCTGCTGGAGCTTATTGCTTCAAAGATACATTTAGCACATTGCAGGCACAGTACAGACTTGCCAATTGTCAATCAATCACACAGTGACTGTCAAGTTACTTAGTCCTCCTTATTCAGTGTTGCTTTTTCCCTCTCATCACTCATCACAGAAGAAGTACGTTTGGCATTTCAAGGGTACCCTGGCAGTGCTTGTTACTCACAAAGGGCAAAAGGAAGCTATAGTATTAATGAAAATGCATCAGCAAAATACTGGAAGGGTTGAGACCTAGGTACAATGGATCGGTGTAAGTAAAATATGCCGATCCAATAGTAGTGAATTTGAAGAGTGTTGTACCTTGGTACAAGTTCCACAACGTGTTTACACAATTGCAGGTGGCTGTAAGGCTATCAGACCGCAGTTAGGATATGGTTGAAACTTACCCAAAACCCGTTAGAACCCCCAAAAACTACATCTGGTGTAGCGCCTGCTATTAAAAAGCAGCTTTGGGGCCTTGTTTTTGTGCAATTTTAGCCTAAAATAGATAAGAAATGACTAGGTAATACGAGTACTAGAGCAAGTCCTGAGTGGCTAGTAGAAGGCTCAGATCCTAGCATAAGGAGAGAATAGCACCTTGGAGGTGCCTCTCCTTATCTCTGAAAACTGTAGGAGTTATATAACTGAAGGGAATATCACTTTGGAGGCACAACTAGGACCTGTAGTCATTTCAAGGGAATATCTCCAGTGGCTCGGAGGCATTGTACTGAGAATTAGAATAATAAATGACTTGATGAGGACCCATACTAGTAGAGCTAGACAGGGGAAGTCACCGCAGAAGCATGGATGGTTGGAAAGTGAGACTAAGTCAAGCCTCAGAAGCTTGGTATAAGGTCAAGGCCTCACTTCGGAGGCATGATTGATTCAAGTATACTAAGTATACTGCGGGTTACGCTAGTCATCCATATTGGCTAGAGCCACCTCATCCCAACCAAAGTAATCATCTACATTGGAATCCTCAGGATAATAAGAATCAATGAAGGTTTCATGATCTAGATAATTGGTATAGAATGGGTCGCATAAGATTGGATTATAGAAAGAGAAGGATTGAGAAAGCCAACGACCCATGGCAGGGGAGTACTTGAAGAATGAGAGCTTGGTATAGTCAAGCTTTGGAGGCGCTGGGCACTTGGCACAACTGACGACGGTGTTGATCCAAGTGTTGACGGCACCAGGAGTACGAGTGGTTTTGAAGTTGAGGAAACCAACTCGAGCAATGGACTCGGCGACCATGTTGATGACAGACCTGGCATCGTGAGGAATGAAGTGGTCAAAGGTGTCCTCACAAAGATAGATTTTGTCCTGGATTGTGTTGTAACAAATCACGTAGCCCCAGTAGATGGATCTGTGGCAACTGAGGAAGAACTGCTGGAAGATGATTCTGAGGATGGCTTCTTGTTCTGCATCGAGTGGAATGGGTAGGATGATGTGGCGCTCCTTGATCTCATTGGAGTAGTCATCTGGATACCACCAGAGCTTATACAACTCTGAAGAGGAAGTTAGAAAGCCGCCTTGGAACCTAGAAAATGGAAAGACTTACTATAGAGCAAGTTGTGGAAGTGATCTTCAATGTTATGCAAGCGTGCCATAGTGTGCTCGGGGGAAAAGTAAGGAAGGAATTGGGTAGACCTAGTACTTGCTTTTACTGGCCTCTGGACTTGATGATGAAGTGGAAATTTTACTTCGGAAACTAGGAAATTAGCGCTTTGGAGGCATGGATCCGAACCAGCCACTGGGTGCTAAACAATGATCGAGAAGTGATTGGAGGTGTTGCACCATTGGCATACCTTCCTCATACTTGTACATTGAGATATTGACTGTACTAAGGGTATAGTTGGCACTGGTAGCAAATACAGAGCTCAACTGTACTAGAAGGCAAGGGACTAGACTAAGAAAGAAAGGAATGGTGTACCAAAGAATTGAGTAGGAGTTCTGGCTGAACAATTGAACTATCACCTGGTATCCAGGGTACCAAGATTGGATATGGTGGGGCGTCCATATGGATGGCAGAACGTCAGAACTATCCAGGCTACAGAAGGGATATCAACCTGGCTATGAATGGCTATAGGCATCTAGTAACACTTCGGAGGCAAGTACTTTGCTTCAGACAAAGGGTGTCAAGAATGAGGCCAGTGACTAGGAGAACCCCTCAGGCCCCCAACAGGATCAAGAGTGCGAAGGTTAGAGGATAGAGTTGAGTAGAGCAAGTGTAAGATAGTACATGCTGGAAACAAGCACTATTAGACAAAGTTGTCAGACTGGCGAACTATCTAGAAGTGTCCATGATTATATATGACAGAACCAAGCTGTAGAGATATCATGGGAGCAAAGATAAAAGAGGAAAAATGAAAGAACAAGTGATAAGAATCAAGGGATACATGTGGAAACATTGTCATGATGGAAACCATATGGTATGCTGGGAAAATATCTGGAAACAATGTGGAACACCAGGTAGTACCAGGTAATGATATGGAGGCCAGAATGTGATGGTGAGAACATGTAACCATGGGAAATAAAGAGAAAAACATGGGGAAAAAGTACCCGGGGACCAAGGGAAGGGAAAACAGTGGGTGGATTTGTAATAAAGGGAGTATACACTTTGGAGGCAGACAGAACAAGTTGACCTATGACAATTGAAGAGTCTAGAACCAGAGAATCAATGCTGTGGAGGCAGATAGACAGGATGGAACCACCAATAGGAGAGACCTAGAAGAAAAGAATGTTAAAGAATGTTCAAGGCTGATGATACTTCCGAAGCAAATTGTTGGTTTTGACTTTGGGGTTCAAGAGCGTAGATTGAACACAAAACTCTCCCAGTATATTCCAAAGTAGGTAGTTTATGCCTCCGAGGCATGGTTTATTCGATATTTGTACGATTTGGTAGAATTAGAGCATCCTAGAGTATATAAGCAGTGGGGTTTTCATCAAGGATCCCCAAGCAATCCGTACAATTAGTATTCAGAGGATACGAAGCTATTCCACTTGTTGGGTAGTTAGTTGACTCGGGAGCGCTTCTGGAGAGACATTAGAACGGAATAGAACTTTGTTTGCCCAAACCCAGAAAATCCATTGAACACTTACATTGACTTTGCATTGTTTGTCTGCGACACCGACTTGACTGGCCACCTTCCTGCAACGACTGGCCATACTGTTGGAGGGCCTGTTGTTGTTGGACATAGGCTTCCGTGGATCCTAATGGTTGTTGTTGGGTATTCAGGTTATGAAAGGTTTGCGCTATGTTGGACTCCAGTAAGGGTTGTGGCATTGCAATCCTGATGGTCTCCGTTTCCTCTACATCTCTTTCACTTTCTTCCTTCAAATTTCCTATCTGGTCTCCTCTCATCAATATCCCCCTCTTTACTCTATCTGACTCGTCTCTTTGCTTCCTCACTGCAGTCCTAGCCCTTCTCCTATCCAT
The DNA here is from genome assembly GCA_029532415.1 of Marasmius tenuissimus. Taxonomy (NCBI): domain Eukaryota; kingdom Fungi; phylum Basidiomycota; class Agaricomycetes; order Agaricales; family Marasmiaceae; genus Marasmius; species Marasmius tenuissimus. The sequence goes on along the minus strand of JAQOTA010000035.1, from coordinate 271,868 downwards.
TTGAGCTTTGGATAGTTTGTACTGTGCTACTTGCACGTTTACTGTGAGTTCATTAAGCGTCTCCTGAGGTTTGTTCTGCTCAGCAGCCAGATCATAGACATGTTCTGTGTCCAGCACTTTGTCCTTGGCATCCAAGACCGCTAGTTCATAGTCAGTGTGGACTTTGATGCTAGCATAGCTACTCTCTTCGCTGTCGTCCGTCACTTGTGACTCTGGCCGTTTTTCCAGTTTCCTTGCTGATGTTGTGGGGGCTTGAGCCTGGGTGATGGGCATTGACGTTGAAGTCACTGTCTCGATTTCAGTTTGGGTCTGTGTGGCCATTGTTCCTTATTAGGAATGACAGCTTCTAAACCAGTGGGTGTTAGGTGGTGATGGGAGAATTCGGGGTGTCAAGTTGTCTTTGGGTGCGTCCTTGCCTACGCAAGTACTAGCAATCTTGTTGAATGCTCAAAAAAGCGTAAGAGCTCTGTTTGGTATCAGGCTTGGCCCTATGGCCAAGAGAGCATGCCAGCAGTTAGATTGCTAGCACATAGATATGGAACCACGGAACAAAAAGTCGCCCTATGTAATGTGCAGGTAATGGTACATATAGATCATGATAAGATGAGATACCCATGTGATTGATAAGATTCCGTCGGCTCCCTTACACCATTACGGTTTCCACTTTGAGGGTACCATGAACACAGATTGTGGGTTTGAAGGAGTTGGTGCTTGGCTGCTAGCACACGTCACCTCTTACTAAAGAAATACAGGAGTAGAGATGTCTCCAGGCCCTGATTGACCAGCCGTCATCTGCCCTCACCATATCCAGATTTCTGGCCGGCTGTAAATTTCCTAGGATATAACTTTTGGCTTCTATGGAGCAGCCATGATTCATTTTCATTGCTGAGCAAATCTGCCTGAAACAAATGGATCTACAGCAAATTGCCTCCTCATCCGCAGATCAAACAGCAAGCAGTCTTCATCTGCATATCCTCAGGCCTTGTCATGGGTCTGTTTCTTTCTGGTTAATATCATGAGTTGTGCTCACCCCTGTTCCAGTTCCCACTGTCAGAAGAAACCAAGGAGCACCGCATGTGATGAGACGAAGATGCCGGTGAGGAACGGAGCGGCATTGGATTCCAACCGAGTGAGGGAATGATGACTCAGCACACTCCCTCTCCTCACGACTTCCACACAGTCGTCGCTCGCTGACAGTCCTCTGCCCTTCCATCAATAATTTCATGCCCTTTCTTATTTTATATACTTCTGCAGAGTCAACAACACCAACTGCCACGTGGATTAAATGCAGGAGAAAGATGGAAGCGAGGATTGAACCCAGCAAGCAAGCAACTCGCGTCAGGCCAAAATTGAGAAGCTGCAGGAGAGAATACAGGAATTGGAAGCGGAAATTGCAAGTCCGCTAGGGATTAGTGTTGATGAGATAGAGAGAGCCAGGGAAAGGGATAGGGCATTGGCAGGTTCTTCAAAGAAGAAGAAGAAGTTAGCAGCACCGGTGGATGGGTACAAAGCAAACCCCCTCCTAGCCCGTGAGTGCAGCATTCTGTCGTTTCTCCTTCCCCACTCAATTTCCCACTTCAACCCATCTATACGGGGCTGGTCGCTTTTGGGCCACCCTTTCAAAGTCTGCATCTGTCTGAGGCCAACTGGGCTGGATATCCACAACTGGTACTGAGGCAGTCTGGCCTATACACTGAACCGCGGTTGCTCTGTTGCTGTCTGCGACACTGCTATCTGTCATCCTCATCCCTGTCTTCTAGTTGAGAGGGCTCACTGGTTGTTCCACAGCTGTTTCCGAGCGAGTCAGCGAGGCAGTCCGGCTCAACAAGTATGTCCCACTGTTGGTCATCATTGCACAGTCCAAGCACCTTTCACTGCGCATGGAGGAGGATGAGATGATTATAACGCAGGATGGAGTCTGGAAGACCCGGTCGCTGGACTGCAGTGGTGAGATGAGCTTGCCTTTCCAAGAGCACCAGAATGCTGCTCGGGCCCTCGTCAAAGTTACCAGGCAGCATCATGGAGACCTCAGAGCAGACTACCTGGAGTCCCACTTCAGCATTGTTTCTGGCCTGGCTCAGACTCATGGGCTCTGTATCGCATACAGCTACGATATTCAGCAGAGGGAGCTGGCGGCAGGTGACCCGCACCATGATCTGTCCACCCTCGATACACTGGCCCTCACCCTCATTGCAACAGCAGAAGTGAAGAATCATCAGCGGTTTGGGTCCTCCACACCAAAGCGTCAATACAATGACAATGACACTATTGATATCCCTCCCTCTCCCACAAAGCAATCTTGGTCTCTGTGCTACCGGTGTGGGGGCTCAGCCCACATTATGGTGGACTGTATGGCATTGTTGACAAGAGCGGGAGTTCTGTGCTTCAAGCTCCAGCAGCACAATGGGAGGAACACTCATAGAAGAGTCGGGTCAGCAGCTGTGTTTCAGGTGGTCGCAGCACTTGGAGTGTCACTTTGGGGAAAACTGTACCAGCGTCCATACTTGTAGCATCTGCTAAGCAGACAACCATGGAGCAGCCGATTGTGACGACCTGTAGGTCTCTGCTTCACCCCAACGGATGTCTGATACCCTTCACCCTACCATACTGGAACACATCCTAATGTCACCTTTTCTTGGAAACACTCTGTCACAGTAGATCAGCCTTGTCACTCTGGTTGGGCTGGCGACGTGATCACGCCGCGGGTCATTCCTCAGCTTTGGGGAGGCGGTGTGATCCCTCTGCGTCCTGGTTGAGCTTCGCTTGCCCCAGCCCAACCTTAGCTTCTTCTGTCCCAGAAACCCCTCCCGAGATGAGGTTGGAACAACAGATATTCAAGGTCAAGAGTGAGCTGTTGGGCGGCCGCGATACCGAATAGAAGGTAATAGATCATTGTTCGTGATGAGGGAGTGTGGGGCAAGTATAGGTCAGTTGCTGCCCTCTGAACTTCTGAAGCCACACTCAAGTTTGCCCTTGCTCTCAGCTTGTACAGGTCTTTCCAGGGGGTTGTCAACACTCAAATTGCTATCACCAATAGGGCAGTTTCCTTCTACTTGTTATAACTCATGGGCATTCATACCAATCAGGTCAGTATCCAGATTGGGACAATGTCTTCTGACCCACATAATTATTCTAGCCTTCTTGTCAGGCACAGATCAAAATTATCTCAATGATTGGTATTCGGTGGCGCTTGTCATTTTTTGCTGTTGTTTGTGCTTCTTGAATTTATCCGCCTGCCACTTACCTGGAATGCTCCACGTCAGGATGATCATGCCAATTACTTCTAAGATGATCAAACTTAGAATATAGGGATATCTGGTGAACATTGTCAACCTCCCCGGCGGGACTCAATTGTGTCACTGAAAGCATGCTTTGGGAGGTCGCAGGTAGTAGTACCCCCCATTCACATTACACACTGTTGTTGGATGGAATGTCTGGGTAGGCACCATGTACTGGATTGTTGGTGGGAAACTACTCCAAACTCCCTAGTTCTTGACAAGCTTGTTCTCGTGGTCATCTATTGTGAGGGGTAACTAGCTTGTAAGATGTAAGTGTTGCAAATGATCCTGCTTGTCAGGCAGACTTGGGCCCTGGCACGTTAGGGCTCTTTGAAAAGAGTGCAGGATAGAAAGCTCAAAGGGCATTTGGAGATATCACTGTGTGAAGTCTCCTGACCTATGCCTGCCAAGATGTGTCCATCCTGTGGCTTTGTAAAACATTAGGTACACCATCAGAGCAATGAATCATTAGAGTTAAATCGGGCTTCAGAAAGGGTATGACTTGGAATGTGTATGACAGGACATTATACCATCTGCCTAGACCCACCTTTTCAACTGATAGCTGTCACTCACATCTTTCATGGTCAAAGTTTGTGGTCCCCAATAAAAGGTTTCAAACTTTAATATCCCCGGCGTGTCATGGTCAACAATACGGACCCTCAAATCACGTACCACGAATCATGGAACTTCGATAGACTGGCGTTTACCAATCATGGGGTATATAGAGAGCTGTATAATAACATGATGAGGGGGTCAGCCAAAGCCAGCTTTACCTTCACAATTGAGGGCGAGTTCAACATGTAGTGACTCTGATAGCGAGGACTATCCCTCCAATTTGATTATTTTACCCAAAAGGTGACTTTGTTTCAGTATGGGGTGCCAAAGACAATCAGAAACTCCTATGGACTGAGAGTTTTACCCTACATGTCTTGTGCCGGGTGAACTACTTAACTGATTTCCAACTTCCCCGCCTTTCTGACTTCTGGAATCCAGGTTGATATCAGTATCAGTATGCTCACAATCACCACACTCACACGCGCTCGTTACTTGATGACACCGACCAAAGGCAAGTGATTGTTAGTGATGCAGCAGACTCAGAGGTATGACCATGCCAGTATCTTGAGATTAGGTTATGACCCTGTCAAAATTCCCACTGGCTGGGTTTTGGGCATGAACACACGAGTATCAAGAGGCTTTTGTCCACCCATCCCTGTTTTTTGGTCAATGATCCCCTTTAAATGATTAGTGGCTTATCATTGCCCTTGTTTACTCACATTTATCAGCCGGTAACCTGTCAGCCTGACACACCAGCTAAAAGGCCCAGAAAGGTCAAGAATGGCCACTGGGAAAAGCCGCATCTTATGACTGAAAATCAAACATTTTGCTCCCTGTTTTAGGCCTGTAGCTGGTGTTCTTTGGTTTTTTTGATGTCTACAGCTGTGAGATGACCTTAGGTTTGATCGCACTGCGGATCTGCTCACATGATTGATGTATATAGTGACCTCCAGTGACTCACTGCTGTTGATTATATCCCCTTATTGATCAACAAGCTTACAAAGCTGGGTTGTCTAGCTGGTCGGGAATTGACCCCCCAGACTCCTGAAGAAGTAATAGAGCAGTCTGTGAGGGTGGCATCAGGGTTTCGCTCCGAGTGCAATGTTGCCTGCCGGAAAAGAATCTGTGAGGAGGTTGATCATTGATGATTTATATTATGTATCTTGTATCAGAAGTGCGTGATGAATTTCATTGAGCATCTTGGGGGCAGTGTAGACTGAAGGGATATGAGACTTCCTTCCCAAATGGGCATTTTCCTTAAGTTCAACTCAAGTAGATAAACTTAAGAAAACTTACCACTGGGGAATACATGCAGCTACTTCTTATATGCTACTGAGAGGACTACAGCATGTGTCTACAGTGAGGTATGACATCAAGGTATGACATTGTGAAACAGTATCCAAAACAGGACTGACATGTGTCTACAGCAGGTGGGTCCCTTCATGTATCTACCATGTGTCTATATGATAAGATATGAGTCATGTATAAGATATAGATAAGATGGAAAACATTAAGATAAGGAGAAAAGATAAGATAAGAGGGAAATTCATGACATTACCCCCCCTTTAAGGATCACGTCCTCGTGATGAGAAGATTGTTTTCCTGTTATTTGATAGGTAGGATATAGTAAGGTGTACATAACTAGATATCGAAAGTTCTTTGGCTTAGGAGCCATAGGATTTATTCTATGAAAGTCTGCAATCACTTCCTTTGCATTCTTTAAGTTACTTATGGGTTCCCAAGTGGTTTCTTTCACAGGATAACCCTTTCACGTAGTATTCTATCTGTCCTTTATCATTCAGTTGACTATCTATGATCTCTTCAACTTCATATTCTTTTCCACCATCTGCTTCAATAGGAGGGGGAGGAGGAGGTTTCTCTTGTGAGGGGAATTCAGGAGGATGGTATGGAGTAAGTAGAGCTTCATTAAAGACTGGGTGTATCTTCCGGGTATTTGGGAGTTCTAGTCTGTATGACAAAGAACCAATCTTTTTCAAGACCTTTGAAAGGACCATGTCATTTATTATCTAGTTTCTTGGCCAGATGTTTACTGGATATATTTGTGGCCTCAACATAGACTTGGTCACCCTTTTCATATTTCCTGGAGTCAGACTGGTTTTGATCGTAGAAGTGCTTCATGATTTCTGATGTTTCAGTGATGAAGCATCTTCTTTTCGGATCTGATCCATGGTTTTACTAAAGTGCTCTGCTTGTGGACTCCTAGTTCTGTTCCTCCTTGGTTCCATTCCTTTTCAAGGGTGTTGTCCAAAGTTCATGACGAACAGCGATTGACCAGTACATGAATGAACCTTATCATTGTATGGAAACTGGGTGATGGCTAACCAGTCAACCCAGTCATCTTGTCTGAAGTTGATAAAGATTTGTAGGTACTTTTCAATTTCCTGGTTCACTCATTCTGTCTGGCCGTCTGTCTGAGGGTGATATGCTGTAGACTTATTTGAGTCGATTCCGAGTATGTGGAATAAACTCTCCATGAATCTTGAATCAAACTGAGGTCCTCGGTCTGAGATGACCTTCCAGGGTAATCCATGTTCCTTGAACACATGTTCAATATAAAGCTGTGCTGTTCCTTCCGAAGTAATCTGTTGGTTTGTGGGGATAAGAATTGCCTTCTTGGTCAAGCGATCTACTACAACCATGATCATATGTCGGCCCTGAGATAACGGGAGTGGGCCTATGAACTTGATCGTTACTATTTCCCATGCTTTCTCCAGAATTTCATTTGGCTGAAGCGGTGCCGCAAGCCTTTCCCTTCTTGGTTTTGCCTTTTGACATCCGTCGCATCTGTTGATATAACATTTGACATCAAAATTGATCTTAGGCCACCAATAGTTTCAGGTATTCAGCTCTAACATCTTAAACCATTCTGGATGTCCAGCTAGGGAGGTATCATGATGAAGATGAATAATATCTTCTCTGAGCTTCTCATCTTTAGGAACATAGACCCTGTCCTTCTATGTGACAACATTGTAGTCCTGCATCATAGTTACCCATCTGGCCTGTCGTTAGTTTAAATCCTGTGGTTTTCTGAAGTATTCGAGGTTCTTATGATCTGTCCAGATCTCGAAATCTTCCATAGTACCCAACAGGTATTGTCTCCATTTGCAGAGGGCTATCACAATGGCAAGCATTTCCTTGTTGTAGATCTTGTAATTTCTCTTTGCTTTGTTCAGTTAGTGAGAAAGGAATGCAATTGGTTTCCATTTGCCATCTTGGTATTGTGACAATATAGCTCCTACTGCAAAATCTGACGATTCTGCTTCAATGCGGAATTTCCCATTGTCTCTGGGTATGACCAGCACTGGAGCGCTTGTGACTTTATTCTTCAGGTCACTCAACACGCTCTCCTGTGCTTTTGTCCATTCTCAACTCTGTTTCCCAGTCAGCTTGTGCAGAGCATGTGCCACATGTGAGAAGTCTCAGATGAAACATTGGGAAAAGTTGATGAATCTGAGGAATTGTTGGACATCCCTCTTGTCTTTTGGTGTGAGCCATTCACTGACAGCTTTCACCTTGACTGGATCCATTCTGAGTTGTCCCTTCCTGAGGATCAAACCAAGGAATTTTAATTTCAAGTTGTTCAAACTGGCATTTCTCTGGTTTCAAGTACAACTTGTGTGCACGAAGCTTATCTAGGATTCGGCAAACCATTTCCCTGTGTTCCTTCAATGTCTTAGTGAAGACAAGGATATCGTCTATGTATACAACAACCTTCCCTGTATCGATTTCTTCACAAAGAATGGTGTTCATCATTGTTTGGAACATCGCAGGTGAATTACTAAGACTGAAAAACATGACGAGCGGTTCAAACATCCCTCTGTTTGTGAGGAATGCTGCCTTCCATTCATCTCCCTCCTTGATCCTGATATTATTGAAACCCCACCGAACATCCATCTTTGAGAACCAAACAGTGCCTTTGAGTTTGTCAATGAGTTCCTGTGTCAACAGCAGAGAATAGCGATTTTTGATTGTCTGCTTGTTGAGTTTTCTGTAGTCTTGTACAGGTCTCAGTTTCCCATCCTTCTTTTTGACAAAGAAGAAGGGTGATGCCATTGGTGACTTAGATGGTTGAATTCGACCAGTTTTCAAGTTCTCCTCTAGGAATACATCAAGCTCTTGTTGTTCTGCTGGGCTGAGAGGGTATATCTTAGCAGAGTTCTGACCTTTTGCTCCTGGGATTAGTTCGATGGCATGGTCCTAGGGGCATCTCAGTGGTAGTTGGTCAAAGTCCTTCTTATCAAAGATGTCCCTAAAGTCTTGGTATGCTTCTGGGACAATATCTTGAAAGGTCTGCTCCTCTTTGTCCTTTTGGGCTTCATGTGCTAGTTTTGTGGACACATTTTCTCAAGCTCGTATGTGTAATTCCTGTTGGATATCTACTATGAGTATTTGATCTCCAGCCTCTATTTCTGGACAGTCGTCATTGTCAGGATCATCTTCTGGTTTGGCATCAGACTCAATAGAGCGACATTTATCTGGGCATCTATCAAACAAGATCTTTCCTGTCTGCCAGTTGACACTCGGATTGTATTTTCTTAGCCATTCATGGCCAATAAACATTTTGGCTTTGCCAAGGTTGGTGACTGCAAAGCTAAGCCTTCCGACATGGTTACCAATCGTGATTCTCAGATCGACATATTCTGAGATTGGGCCTCCCGAGTTTAGTGTGCTGTCTGCATTGTACACAGGGATTGATCTAACGTATTTCTTTGTGTTGATGCTATGTTCTTACATAAAACAATCATTTATTGCACTTCCTGTACACCCACTATGGAGTAATGCTTTTATGTCCAAAGATCTCTGATCATCTAATGTGCTAATGACCAGGTCTATGTTCATTTGGCTTCCATTTTCTTGAATGTAACGTGGTGGGTTCTTCATCAAGAGCTTCAACAACATTCCAGTCGTTTACTTTGAGAACTGATTCAGTGCATTCCAGTCACCTCTTTGGGTGAACCATTGTCCTCAATAGAATGATTCCCATATCCGTTTTCATTTGCCTCAGACACTGTGCATACCACTGGCTTCGCAGATGCCAATTGTTGAACCGGGTACCTCTCTTGATCTGTTTCAATGTATCGTCTATTTCCAGAATGACTACATTAAAATTTACAAATCAAAGAGCATAATCCCCCTTAGAGTCAGTACTATCTCCTGGGGTGTTCAAAAATCCTGGTTCAACAATGCCTCTATCAAGTCCTTCCTGTCCTCCTTCGACAACTCTCAAATGTTGAACTGGTCTTTCCCTTTACCCTTTCCTTCAGGGCATTCAAAGAATCTATGACCTTGCTTTTTGCATTTATAGCACAGGCCCTTCTTCTTCATCGCATTTATATCCATAGCATTTGGATCAGGGGTAGTTGTAACTGTTTCCCTTTTGAGTTCTGTGGTTTTTGTTGTGGCAGCTGCGTGGTTGTTGACTGGGGTTTTGTTAGCTTTCTCTGTTTGTGCTGACCCTGATCCACATTTGTGTGCCTGATATTCTCAATCCATGCCATAGGTGCAATCTTGATTTGACACTTCATTCATCAGTTCTTTGAGAGTTGTCAGCATGAGACGTAAGCTCCAAACTGATTTCCTCAACCCATCATTAAACCCGAGTTTAAACCAGTACAAGAGTGCTTCATCATCAAGGGCTGTCCCTCCCATGATTGCCTTAAACTGCGTGATAAATTCATCAGCAGTTCCTTTTCCTTGCTTCAAGTTGGTGAGTTTAGTCTGTAGCTCATCCTTGGTAGAAGAGTACTTGAAGTAGGCAACCAGAGCATCGCAGAAGTCCTTCCATGTCTTTAGACAGCTATCATCTTCTTCAACAATCAGTTTTGGTTGTAGATCTGCCCAATTGGTAGCAACGTCATTTGTGCTGCCAATGACCATGGAGAGAGTGTATATGATTTGCCCTTTGTCCGTGTTGATCTTCTTTCCTTTGAAGTAGAGGACTAATGTGTTTACAAAAGCATCAACCTTCTCAGGTAAGCCTGCAATCTCCTCTGGTGGGGAAATGTCTAGCTTTGGTTCTCAGTTCGTGAATTTGTCTATGTTTCCTGACATCCTTTCTGTTGCTGTGGAGGTGTTTCTGCTGGCGTGGGCAATGCTCTGAATCCATAGGAGTAGTGTCCGGAACAGAGTCCATCGGAGTTGCCAGGACTTAGCATGTTCTAGATCAGGTGAGAAGAGGCTTTGTTGTTCATTGTTTAGATGTGTGGTGACGGGGTCTTCGACAGGTTGGGGCAGTTGTGGGTTCTTGGCATTATCACTCATGATGTACGAGGTTTTTGGGTGCGGGTGTGGTGTTGTTTGTGTGCTATAGTTAAAGGTAATCTAAAGTCCACTACTAAACTGATCAAGATCTTATATTTTCAATCTTAGACCAGCTGTTCGTCTCCTTCTTTGCCGGCTACCTCACTCAGGTAGTTGCGGGTTGTACCGTAGGGGTAAATATCGTAATAACTTGTCTAGTTTGACTTTCCTTCGAAACTAAACTTGTTTTTTGTCAGTTAGCCTCATAGGGAAACCAACCCCGGGTTGTATTGTATGTAGGTAAATATATGTACATAGCTATGGAGCCCAAGAGCTACTATTGATTTGCAATGCCCAGCCAACGTCTCTCAGTTTATAAGCTGAGATAGCCAAAGTCTTCCTGGGAAGGGGAGTAGGCCCCTAAAATACCTCCACTAAAGGAGAATAGCCAAAGATCGTTTCAATAGAAGTGGCTTCTTTCACTGATCGGGTGCGCCGGACCTTCTTCAGGCAGCCAACTCAGCAAGACCAACAGTATACCCGGTAGTATATGTGGGATTTTCCAGTCACCAGTGGGAGGGATGATGAAAAGGAGGAAAGAGATGAGGGTTATGGAATATGTAAGATAAGATAAGGGAGGTGTAGTGTGTAGGATCAAAGTTTCAGGATAGGGGGTAGTATGTAGTATGAAAGGTCAAAGGTTTGGGGTAGGGGAACATGCAACAGTCAAGAGGAATAGAGAAGTCTTGAGCTTGTGTCAGCAACCACCAGATCCAACCTGGTGACGCGTCACACTAAGCTTTCAGACAACAAAGAATGAGGCAAAGATAAGAGAACTCTATACTGGTGAGGAATAAACCAGCTCAAGACTGGGGAATTCATGCAGCTACTTCTTATATACTACTTGGAGGACTGCGGTGTGTGTCTATGGTGAGGTATGACATTGAGGTATGACATCGTGAAGCAGTATCTGAAACAGGACCGACATGTGTCTACAGCATGTGGGTCCCTTCATGTATCTACCATATGTCCATATGATAAGATATGAGTCATGTGAGGGATAAGATATAGATAAGATGGAAAACAATAAGATAAAGAGAAAAGATAAGATAGGAAGGAAATTCATGACAGTTTGTCAACCTGAGGTTCTGATCTCTTAGAAGGTTCGGAGCAACGTCTGAGATCTGGGAACGGAGTATTGTCCCAATCGTCATCAGAGTCTTTATCTTCCGAAGGAATGTTGGGATTTTCACAGTAAATGGTTCACTACCAACAGGTGTGAAGCCACAAGTTTTGGCATCAGGACACTTGAGATACAGCATCTCATCCAACAGTGCAGTGCTACCTTTGAAGCTCTAGTAGTAGAGTTGGGGAATGACTTCTCATGCATCTTGCCTTCAGCACAACCACAACACAGAGGTGTTTTCTTGGTAGGCATCTTAAGGTCAAGTGGGAAACCTTGCGTGTGTTTCCTAGCTTTATTTAAAGCTTGTACTCCGCAACCCTTTACCTCTTTAATTGTACTTACTCCCATTCCGATCTCACCTACATCATGCATAGTCTATTCTCCACTATTCCATAGTATTCCAGATACCTTGTACTCTGGTATATAAGCTACCTAGGAATACTACTCTACCTCAGCAGTTTGTTACACCACCACCTGAGGCTTTCTGCCTTCTCTCTTTCCCTCCTGCTCCCTGCAGTATTGTGACTAATGAGGAGCATTGAATCCTTTAGATCTGATGTTGTCAAAGGATGTACATCAATGCCATAGATCAAGCACTCAATGAAGAGGTCAATGGCAACATGCACGTCTAGCCTAGCTAGCCAATGACAGCAGCCTAGGGGTGCTTGTCATTGTAGTCAGGCTAACCAGGGCCCATAACCTGATGAGCTGGCATGACGCCTAGCGCAGATGACTACAACATGGCTACACTACTACTTACTAGAGACGAGTTTAGAGAGGTAGAGGCAAGACGTAGAAGCTCAAGCACACTGTAGATTCAAGTCAAGAACTATGAGCTTATATACATGCAGAGACAATAGTAAATACCATATAAGGAGAACAATAGAGTTTGTACATGTGAGTATAATGAAAAATGAAGAATGAAACAATACTGAATGCATTGTCCCACATAATACAATGGCAGGAAGAGTGAACCAGGACTTTGGATATACCAGGATCTAATAATAGTCCACAGATTCAACACTTGTCATATGTTGTCGCAATGTAGAGTTGGGACACCCACGTCTTCAGCATTCCTTCTGAGTACATTGATACATTCCCAGGGAGCCATGTTTTCGACTTTGGGCATCTTCAAAGTGCCCCTCAATCTCAGCAAATGGTTGAACCTTGGGGGGTTTACTTGTGACATTTGGGGTGCCCAAGAGTTGAAGCCTTCAGCTTCACTTAAAGGCTGCGGCTCCTTCATCTTGCCTTTTCACTTTTCCAACAACGGGGAAGGCAAGTTAGAGAAGCAGGGAAGACATGAGAGGGACGGCAGGAAGAGTGGAGCTTGGGAGATTTGTGAAGCTGAAGGTGAGGAGGATGCAGCAGGTTCCAATGGTCCATGTGTTGACAGTATGGGCAACAGAGAGTCGACAGCCTACAGTAGCCTGGAAGGACATGCAAGTGTTTGCTGCATCACAGAGGATACTGCAGAAGACTGAGACTTGAGTACATAACAATTTGTTAGATTGTCACAAAGGGTGTTCACAAATGATTGTTTATCTTCAGGAGCTTCAAACAGGAACCAGGCGTGAGTAAAAGGAGACTCTGGAAACAGAATGAAGTCAATAATGTGCAGAAACAAAAAGATTTATGATGTACCGTTGGCATCCTCTTCATCACTGATCTCAAAGTATTCCTCAACTTCTAATTCCCCTTCTTCATACACATCCTCCCCATCTTTCACAGCAGCCAGATCTAGATGTTGTTCAGTGCCAGTCCTTTTGCACTTCACAGGTGCCATTAAACATTGAGTTATTGTGAGGTTTTTGTAAAGAATGTAGAGCTCAGTCAACAGTAAGGACCTGGGCAGTGTCGAAGGACCACATCAGTATTATGTACATAATGTTGAATCCGGACTACCGGATATATGGACCGTTGTGTCGGGCCGTATCTATGCTTCAATTGTTTCACTATAATCTATGCTATTCCTAGACACTCCTGTTATAGTAGCTACAGCCACCTCTGTATAGTATATAAGTAGCTCTGTATCTACATGCAATACCAGTACTTTTACTACTCTTGTTGCTGCCTCTAAGCCTATCTCCAGATGAGCTAGTCTGTCCCATGCTGCCACTGCGTGGGCAGGACCTCTGCCTCAACAGGTTATGGGCCCCGGTACCCTATCGATGTGCCCTGCAATGGCAGCTCTCTAGGATGTGCACCTTTACTGTGTGCTGCCTATGATGATGTGCCATTGTGGTTGTTGCACTCAATAACCTAACACCAGTTCTGGACCTGTGAAGTCGACATCTTCATTGATGTTAGACAATGGTGAACTGTGTCCTCAACAACAATCAATGGCTATCGCCGTTGACCATGCAGTGATTTCTTTTATCATTGCCTATGATGATGAACCTATGCTGATTGTTGTTTTATTACTCCAGATCACTATGGCTCCTGTTATGTCTACCCTCATTCTCACCGTTGAAGTTTTCAATGATGTCAATCCTCCTTACTGCAAGTGGTCCAAAGGTCTTTCCACCTATGCGATGATCAACGAGTTTTACAACCATTATACTGGGGAAGCTAAGATCCCTGTTGCACCAGTCAAACCAACTGCTCTGGTACAACCTCAACCAACTACGACTATGACTGGGACTGGTGAGAGTGCGCAGGAAACTATTGTTCCTGGTCCTGCCACTACCATGACCCGGTACTGTTGAGAAGTATGAGAAAGATGTTGAGAAGTGGGAGAAGGACATGAAGAATCATGACAAGGTTATGCGTCGTCGGAAGAAGCTCAAGAACAAGGCTATTGGTGCGTTACGAGCCACTACCACACTTGCCATGCAGACTGTCATGAATGACGACACCTTCTCTGCTAAACAATGCTTTGATGCTATCGAAGAGAGGTTTGCCACACAGACTTCTGTCTCTGTTTGGGCAGACTTCAAGGCAATCATGGACTTTCGTTTGTCCAGTGGTAACCCCATTCCCGAGATTGCCAGACTCGAACTTCTATTCAGCCAACTCTCTGAAGCACAGATTGAACTCCCTACTCTCATCAAAGCCATGCTCCTCCTCTCCATCATTCCACAGTCATGGGCCAACGCTCGTGAATTTGCTACCAATGGTAACTCGCCAGCTGAACTTACTTTCGAAGTGGCTTGTGATGCTGTCATTAACCACTACAAAGCCCGGAAACCGCTCCTCTCCCGTCACGTATCTCTTCTGTTAAGAGGAAGGACAAGGACCTGAAGTTTTACCAACAGTCCAATCCTCCTTCATCATTGTCTAACAATAACAACCAGTCTCATAACAACAACAACCAGAAGAAGAACAACAACCGACGTGGCAGGAAGAAGAAGGGTGATTCTCAGGACAACAAGGGTGACTCCTCTCACAAGGGTTATTCTCATATTGCGTCCCTCGCTCATTTGTCTATCTCCTCACCCCCCCTCATTCCTGATACTCCATCTGTCGTACATTCCACGGACCAATCCCGGGATCCACTCCACATGCAGCGTTTTCCTGGTGCTACCTCTGGTGGTACTGTTTTTGAGAATGCTCAGGCTGCTCGCAGTCTTGCTGATTGTCTTGGTGTTCCCAAGTATGCCCATGTCCTTGAACCTATGGAACAGGGATATGCGGCTGCTTCCTGTTCCTCCCTGAAGCACTGTATTGATGGTCCCTTCTCCTCTGCTCCACCTGCAAAGCATGCTAAGAGTGTTGAGAACATTTACGACCTCTATGATTCTTTCTATGAGGACTCCGACTCTGAGTGTGACGATCGTCCTGCATTGAACACTGTTAACGATTCTTTGCGTACAGAGATTGCGAGTGGAAGTGCCATGGACGTTGACAGCGAGATTGCAGATGCTGCTGGTTTCTCTAACAATGTTGAGTACGATTTGGTCTCCATCAGATCTGAGGAATCTGACAATGACAGGCAAGTGCCTTATCTCAGTCTTTCTTCTAACACTGATATGAACCTACAGTGCACCACTTTACTAGCTGCTTCTAAACGTAGTAGTTTGAGTATTGTGTCCCGTATGAAATTTGCGCAATTTATTGGTGATCACTTTGCCACATGTGCAAATTGTAAGGGAAGGAAGGCGACTGGAAGCTCGCAAGAGTGGATCGTCGATTTGGGTGCTTCATTGCACTTTACTTATGATCTCGAAGATTTTGCCAAGTATGAACCCATGAACAATGAACTGCAGCTAAATACTGCACAGAAGGACAACCCTATTCAAATCAAGGGAAAAGGGACTGTGTCCATCTCTCATTCTGTTGAAGGATCTGACGGTCGTATGGAGGAACACATTATGTGACTCTATCCTGTCTATTATGTTCCACTTCTGTCAATTTGACTTCTCTCACTTGGAGAATTCTTGCAAGGTGGTCTGCAAGTACGCAAATCGTCTAGCAAATTGGCTTTTTACAATGAGGATCGCCACCAATCATTGGTATCATATCCGCTAACACCTGGTCAAACCATTTTTTGGGTTAGCTTGCAGAAAGCCTCTGCTCGTAGCTTAATGGCCAAGTCAACGATGGATAAAGTTGACTACAAGTGTTACATCCATGCTGGTTCCGGAGTTTCTGAAGGCTTCTATCCACCTTCCGGAGATTCCAATACTCGGAATCTACTTTATGTTTCTCTTCCTTCACAATCCTTTCCGGAACATGACTTCAGATTCCGACGTCGTGTCCCCGGTACCTACGGATTGGAGATACATATACACCGTTCATCTCCGAGTAGTACGTATACTCTACATTCCGACATTCCACTCTCCATTCTATCATGACTCATCCCGTACATTCCATTCTGACACTTCATTTCCGATTCATCTCCGACTCCAGGACTTCACCCTCCGTCTCGGATTCCGTACTGTACATACATTCTCTCCCGCTCCTGACTCACCTTCGGTACTACAATCGCCGGAACCCCTTCGGAGGTCTCGGAGATCGATGCATATATAAGCTAGATACTGATGAGCCAGCATAGTTAAAGTGCACAGTGGGTATAACAAAGTAAACCTCACATGGGTAATACACAGAGTGTTCTTGTAGTCTTGAGATGCTTGAGAAGAGGTGATAATCGAGTAGATTTTCCTAAGGCTTAAGGCCTTTTGTCCAGTCTTTTATACATAAGTTTCTGGTACATGTAATGAGTATTACACTAACTGAAACTACTACTAGAAGTAGGTATTCGGCCCTAAAGGCGTAAAAGACATTAGTACTGTATAAGTACTTCTACCATGAATGGTAGTATGCTTGGTGAGCATAGTCGTGTTTGCCTCATGTATTGGAGGCTCTACTTATGCTATTGGATAGCAACTGTCTATAGTGTCATATATGATGAAACTAGATGTACGTAGTAAGATACGTAGACAGAGACGTAGTACTTGCATGAGGACGCAAGTGTTCTAGAGGCGTAGCTCTATAAATAGTGTGACGCGTAAACAATGCGTCAACAGTGTATCACATGATATCCATCATGTTCAACACTCCCCCTCACTAAGTTCATCATGCGATCATGGAACTAGTGAAATGTTAATCCTAAAGATTGCCTGAACAATTCGAACTTTGTTCTGCCAAGATTCTTCGTAAGAAGATCAGCAGGTTGTTTAGCAGTTTCAACGAAATAGATTTGAGTCTTTCCGTGTTCCACTGCTTCCCTGATGAAGTGATATCGATTGTCGATGTGTTTTGTTCTTTTATCAGTAGCTTCATTGCTGCTGAGAAAGATAGCGCCCTGGTTGTCGCTAACACATGGAACTGATCGAATAGGGAAGTTAAATTCGTTCATTAACGACTTCATCCAGCAAGCCTGACGTGTACAGTCAGATAGAGCCATATACTCTGCTTCCGTGGATGATAATGCAACCGTTTTCTGTTTCTGAGAGACCCAGCAAACTGGTGCATTGGCAAGCTTTACGATATATCCAGTCTGTGATCGACGATCATCTTTATCAGTTGCCCAATCAGAGTCAGCAAAGGCAAGTAGTCCTTGGTTGGATCTACCATCGTAAATGAGTTCATACTTTGCAGTGTGAACAAGGTATTTTACGATGTAAAGTGCCTTCTGGAGGTGTTCCTGATTAGGATTAGCTCCATACTGTGACATCTTGATTACAGCAAAGGATATGTCTGGTCTCGTTCCGAGAGCCAAGTAAAGTAATGATCCGATAACCGATTGGAATCTGTGCCTAATCTCGGGATTAAGCTCCCCCTGGTTTTGGGTTGGGTTATAGCCTTCTGGCAAAGGCGTATATGTCGTCTTGGCGTTCAGAACTCCGAATTTACGAATTATCTTTTCAAGATAGTCTCGCTCATCAAGGATCAGTCTGCGATTCTTCCGATCTCGAGTAATTCGCATTCGCAGAAATTCTGTTGGCTCGCCTAAATCTCGGCATTCCCAGATTTTCATGAATTCGCTTTTTAGTCTGTTGACAAGGTTGCGATTAGGACCCATGAATAAAGCATCGTCGACATAGACGACGGCAATGACCATATTGCCATTCTTGTTGAAGACATATACGCCAGCATCGGATAAGCATCGTTTGAATCCCAGACGTTTCATGGATTCAGTACATTGACGCCACCAGGCACGAGAAGCCTGTTTTCATCCGTACAATGCTTTGCGTAACCTCCAAACCTTGCTGGAGTCCGTAACGAAGCCTTCAGGTTGTTCCATGTAAATCTCCTCATCTAAGGCACCATAAAGAAATGCTGTTTTAATGTCTAGCGCAGAGATCTCCCAATCTTCAAGCGCTG
This sequence comes from Marasmius tenuissimus, assembly GCA_029532415.1. NCBI lineage: Eukaryota > Fungi > Basidiomycota > Agaricomycetes > Agaricales > Marasmiaceae > Marasmius > Marasmius tenuissimus. The sequence continues at coordinate 253,820 of JAQOTA010000035.1, read as the reverse complement.
CCAGTGCCAATAGAAGTCGTACGGTTTCGAATCATACTACAGGAGAGAACAACTCGTTATAGTCTATCCCTTGTTTCTGCAAAAATCCTTTCGCAACAAGCCTTGCCTTCTTACGGCCATCAGACTTGATGTCAAATACCCAGCGGGATTTTACCGCTTTTCGGCCTTTGGGTAGTGTGACCACATCAAAGACATTTCTATCTTTGAGTGATTGTAATTCCAGTCTGCATGCTGCTTCCCAAGATGGTCGTTCATCTTTAGGACGCTTCTGGACTTGTTTGTATGTCCATTCACGAACGTTATCATAACTACTGGCTTGAAGACCATATAGTTGATGACCGTTATTCAGCAAGTAAACCAAGTAATTTTCTCCCCCTTGCTGAGCAAGATCGCTCATATCATCATCCGTGTCCATAGGAGCGGCTGGATTAGGAACCCTATTTGGTATTGTTTCAGGTTCATTTGTCGGATTAATTTGACTTTGCCAGCGTGCCTGAGAATCGATATCGCGTTCGATTTCAACAGGATGTCGATTTCCATAAACATTAAACGGACGGTTGGGAGTTACTCTATTTCTTGGAGGGTTTCTTCTGGCAGCTGCTGGTGGAGGAGCTCGTAAGTTCTCCCACTCATCGTAGTCAGCTTGTCGAAAATCAAATGGATTTGTCGATCCAGAAGAACCAGCAGACCGTGGATCTGGACCATACTGATTAGGATTGTGATCGGAGCCTTTCGGTGATCCGAATCCATCAGTATTTGGATGATTGCCGTTGTGCACATCATCGCTTTTACCATCCGGGATAGGATCCAAGGGAGGATCTCCCCCAGGCTGATGATCGTCATCATCTGATCCTGGTGGAGGTGGAGGATTGAAGAAATCATCATCATTGTGATGATCTTCATGGCCATCATATGGGTACGTTGGAAAGGGTATAGACCGGACAGGTTTGTCGGTTTTATCAAACTCTATGGATCCGGGCACTTCTTTCTGACATTTAGGAAACCAGTTCTCATCGAAAACTGCTTGTGGAGTAATGTATACAGAATTGTTGGTTGTTCGAAAGAATCGATAAGCTTTTGATCCGCTCTCGTAACCAATGAATATCATTGCTTCGGAGTGTGGAGCAAGCTTATTTTTACGTTTTGGTATGTATGCATATGCACCACATCCGAACGTCCTGAAGTATGAAACATCAGGCTTCTTATTTTCAAACAACTCAACTGGAGTTCTGTATTTTCTCGAACGAATAGGAGTTCTATTGTAGATATGGACGGCTGTGGAAATTGCAAATTCCCACCAGTTTTCAGGCGCACGAGCCTGAAACCGCATAGCTTCAGATTTTTCTCGCAGTGTACGATTAAATCTTTCTGCTCGTCTATTCTGTTCATGCACGTTGGGAGAACCTCTTTGTGGAAATATTCCTAGAGAGTTATACCAATCCCATTGTTCATTTGAAAAGAATTCTCCCCCTCGATCGAAATGCACACTTTTGACCTTTTTATTAGTCTGGCGCTCTGCAAGAGCTAGCCAATTGCACAATTTTTGATCTGTATCGCTCTTTTTACGAATTGGATATACCCATCCGTATGATGTTGCATCATCGAATAAGGTTAATACATATTCGTTTTGATAGTAAGAGCGAGTTGGATATTCTATCAAATCACCGTGCACGAGCTCAAGAGGCTCCTTAGCTCGTTTAGAGGATAAAGGGTACGATTTGGCAACCATTTTGCCTTTGGCGCAGCCTCGGCATGGTTTCGTTTCTCCCTTCGAAGTAACCAACTTCGTTGGAAGCCCTTTAACATTATCCATTAATTTTCCTAAGACTCTGGGATCACAGTGTCCCATACGTCTGTGCCATAATTCAGAAGTATTGAAAGATACAACAGATGTGAAGGAAGTTTCTCCCACAAGAACCTTTGTGTTCATCCATCGTAAAGGATCATCTTTATGGCTTGGGTAAAAGCTCATTAAAAGAGAATCATCTTTCTTGCTCCGGATCGAAGTCTCTGGAGAGTCCAGTATAGTATAGTAACCTATACTCCGGAACTTTCCACTAGAGATTAAACGATGTGGGCTGTCAGGATTATACATCACTGGGTATAACTTTGTGACTTGCGTCACTCCTGCGCTATTGGTGTGTCGAATAAGGACAGTACCATAGCCTACTATTTGCACTTTTGCTTTATCACCCGCTGATGTAGTAAGACCCATTGGCATTGCCAAAGTCTGATAGTCTGAGAAATCCGTTTTATACGGAGTCATATGCGCTGATGCCCCACTATCAAGTAGCCAGGCATTTTGCGTATTTCTCACTTCACAATCACTCAAAAATGCAGCAGAAAACGACTTATATTTCGTCGTTGCATATACAGAAGAAATACTACATTTCCTTGGTACTGAGTTCCTTAGGATATGATAGTTCTGCATCGAGGATTTAGTGAAAGTTTGACTATTAGACCTTTGAAAAACTTGCCAGTCTCCACGATCATTGCTTTCAGCCCAATCGTTATCAACTCCTTCAAGGCCATCTCCATAGTCACCATCATCAAAGTACCGTTCATGCCATTGAAGCGGTTCTTGATTCTGACTTTGGAATCCTTGACGAACAAGAAGCTCTCGTCTTGTTCTGAGTTTTTCTTGATAACGTTGATTTGCGGCGTCTTCAACTTCTATCCAAGCTTCTAATTGGCGTTTTTAGTTCTGCCATTGAACGAATCTCGTGGCTTGATATGGCTGATTGTCATTAACAACCATAGTGATATTGCCAATACTTGTGCCATTAGCAACGTGCAAGGGCATTCCATTGGTCCTTAGTCCAATTACTGCAGGTCCGTAATTCTCGAATTGAGAGTTTCGGGGATCACTTGGAGATGTAACCCAGGGGTCAACCTCAGGTTGTTCATCTACCGGACTAAGTCTTTCCAGTTGATCTGGTGGAGCAGTGGTTGGGCGAGAAGGTACTTCAAAGTAATCCTCCTCTAAGGATTGTATGCCATAAAAAGATTCGGGAGAACTTGGAGGTGTGTGGACGATTTGGTCCTGCCATTGTCGTACTCGAGGTGGTGTAGTTGCGGGGCGATATATGTATTCATGGGTTGTAGGGATTGGAGATTTGGAACGATTAAGTGACTCGGCTAATTCCATGAAATCTCCAGGGTATGTTCTTGGTCGTTCATTGAAGCGACCACCCTTGAATTCTCTTCAAGGAATATCAGCCTGAGTCATGGGAACAGACATTCTAATGTTGTTCATCCATTTGTACAAGTGCATGTGCCAGTTATGAACATCTGGAAGACTAAGGTGAGGGATAAAGCGGACCCAGCGCCTATTAAACCCTGGTTGTCTACATTGAGATGTTCTAAATTGGCTTGCTCTTATGTCTGTCGTTCCGAATAACCATTTTCCTTCAAGACCAAGTTTGACTAACGAATGCCAAAAGATAGGATTCAACACTTGTATAGGAAGTGTGACATTCTTCTTGTTAACTTGGAAAGCTTCATCCACCAAAGTTGAACGAGGGTTTTTCACTCGTTGAACAAAATTTTCAACGGTGCTGATCCAATTTTTGTTATTGATTTCAGCTATAACCGTCGATAGGTGTTGAAGGTTCCAGGTTTGGTATTCGTAATGAAGCGTGAACTTGGTATCTTCTACTGTTTCCACATGTAATATCCTTTGTTGTATGCGCAATTCATGAAGAGCTTGACGAGGTGTCATATTATGCACTGCATCTCTTCTGATAGCATACATAACGACATATTCTCTGGTCCTGATCAGAATCCAGATCCAAAGATTATGGTCTGGTGTGTTACGTATTAATTTGTAACGCATTCTGATCATGGATTCCCTTAATGCTATGTCGTTAGTCGCCTGATCTCCGAAGTCTCGAAAATCATCGACGACAGGAATTGGGAGTTTAATCCCATTTATTATATGTGGTCTATTATTCCTAAGGTTAACTCATCGCATCATGTTGTCATGTTGTTCTTTGTATTCTTGTAAGAATTGCCATTCAACTTTTCTATTGATGAGAGGTGGCTTTGTGATGTCATCTCCATCTTGAGAATAGTTTTCTGGTCTGAACAAATGAACAAGATCAACGTGGTTCCTAGGAAACATAGAATCTGCCCATGGTCCATAATCGTCAGGAGGTGTTGAGATTGTTACACGCATGTCTTTTTGTGTGGGTGATGCTACTTCGAGATCCTCACCTTGGTCAACTTTGTCTGCAGGCGAAGTATGATTAGGTGTCGCCTCTTGTCGTGGCATTGTGAAGATAATTTCTTCATTACTATGCGCGCCATAAAAGTATGCAGAACATGTATGACTATCATTTGATGAATGATCAGATGAAGAGTCACTATCAGGTTCTGTTGGAGTATCAGAGATATACACCAAAGATGGTATCTCATCTCCATCGCTGTCTATATTTGAATTGGAAGTAGTAGCCAAAGCGATAGCTTCTTCTACTTGTCAAACTTGTTCATCTAGTTGAACAGTTCGTCTATTGTTCCATTCTTGAACAGAAATGTGTCGTTCAAGACGACCTCAAATCGGTAGGTTTAAGTTCTTCCTTCTTCATACGGGATACTTGCTGCTTGAAGAGCTGCCAGCGCTTTTCATTAAGCTTAGCTGTGATCATCAAGCACAGCACGTCGTCCTCAATATTTACTCCATGATCCTTAAGTTGGTCCCAAACAGTCAACATGTAACTGATGCCTGGGACTGGATTAAGGTGTTCAGGGAGTTGGACGTTATGCAAGTCCGTATATAGATTCATCATCTTTGAAGAGGATTGTACTCCAAACGTAGATTTGAGATTAGATATGGTCGTAATTACCGAAGTTTTTTCAACATGCGCATCGTGAGCATGACGTGTTCGCATTTTGATAATACCAATTACTTTGTTACGCCTAGAAGTCCACTCGGTTAGAGCGGTGGTTTCTGCTGAAGTAGCAGGAGAAGATATTTCAGGCATTACTTCATCCAAGACTTGAGGTATGCCTTGGGTATAGAGGTAACCCTCAAGCAATCGGTACCAATCTTCGAAATTCGAACCATCATCTAGCAAAACTGGAATGATACTGATTCCTCCTGATCCAGCAGGAAAGTTGCTGTCTGCAACCTGAGAGTACAACGGTTCCGTATTGTAGTTAAAAACTTTTACAGAATTTTCTACTTCTGTTCCTAGAGTGTATCCCAGCATATTTCGAACAAACGTCGTTGGGGGATTACTTGGGGAATGAGAAGCAGACCTAGATCCAGTTTGAAACATATTGAGGTCTGCCAAAAGTCCTGTGAGCATACTCTTCAAATATAGAAGGGTGGAGCCAAGAGAGTGTCAATCGACGAAGGCTTCTAAGAAGCACCCATAAATAAATAGGGTTCGATGCACACCGAGAAATGCTCCAAAGGTCTAGGACTTTTAACAGGCTGTATGCGTCAAGCAGATCATGGGGTGTACCGCGTGCAGGTAGTGCAGGGGAGTTAATCTGGTTACGAAGCCCTGCCCAATTGCTAGGGTCTTACAACGTTCCCAGTGTGTATCGGTGTCTGGTGTCCCATCATGCTATCTGGTCTCAACCCCAGACTAGCAAAAGTATGAGTGATCAGCTCATACTGACCGAATGACCCATAGAAAGTTATTATTAAACCTAGTCATCCATATGAATTGAGTTCATACACCCTCTGCCTTAGGCATGTCGGTGACCAGAAAGCAATCATAGGTGAGTTAGAGTTTAACAATAACGTAGAAGAGAGGGGTCATCAGGAGGGGAGTCCCTGTACATACTAAAATGGCCATGTGATACCGTAAAATTGTATAGTATCAAAACCTAGTTGTAAGGAGATCAAATCTCCCAGCATGTATGTCATGCCCGGTCTTTCGACCGTCAGGAATCATGGCGAGTTGGTTTATAAGCACAACCCCATAGACCCCTAAACAATGCCTCATGGTGAGGATCATCGCCAACCGTTGGTTTTCATCGGCATTAGGCAGTGATAATTTAAGATCAAAGCCCAATCCGGGTTATCAGCAGGGAGACAGAGCCGCATACGCGGATAGGTCTATGCCGAAGAAAATGAAGCCAAGACAGTATGTACATGCGTTCGTGCAACATGCAACAGTACAGGGACATAGTGGATAGGTGTAAAGGGAACTAACAACCCTTGACCTTGACACCAGACGATGACAAGCCCGACATCGCTAGAGACTTCCATAACCCATGTAGGTTACAGGTTGTCCGCTAGGATGGTGGCGACACACGGGAGCTAGGCTACTCCGATCATAACCTGACCACCGCTTGCAGGGCCCATAACCTGATGAGCCAGCATAGTTAAAGTGCACAGTGGATAGCGACTGTCTATAGTGTCATATATGATGAAACTAGATGTACGTAGTAAGATACGTAGACAGAGACGTAGTACTTGCATGAGGACGCAAGTGTTCTAGAGGCGTAGCTCTATAAATAGTGTGACGCGTAAACAACGCGTCAACAGTGTATCACATGATATCCATCATGTTCAACAGATACTTCATGACTTGTATTCCTCAGAATTAAAATCAACTTGGTTTCCGTTTTATCTCATTCGTCTCATTCCGTCTCTTTATCTCTATCTCCTCTCCATCTTTATCTTCCTTTCCTTCCGGTCAAGGACAACTCAACTCAACGGTGTTGTTGGCAAAACCTTCGACTATTGTCCAGCCATCCGTCGGCCTTCCGGTCGTCGGAATCTCTCCAACTTCGACTAGTCCATTCCGGCACGTCGGCTTCCGTCTCTTCCGCTCGGACCTCCGTCCGGGCTGTCATATCCGCACAATCCTAACAACAAGGTTCTACACAGATGTTTCGGACACTGTTCAGACAAGGCTCTGGATAAAGCTCGGAAGCATACCAAGAACTTCCCGGAATTTGACTGAAAACCGAAGAAAACCCAATGATGCCAAGGATGTGCAGGAGGAAAGATGCACTCCAGATCGTTCGCTGACTCTACTACCTGTGCCTCGAAACCCTTCAAGAAAATCCACTCCGACCTCAAACAATGCCCCACTGAGTTGTACCACAAATACAAATAGTATATGTCATTTGATGATGACTGTACTTCACAAGGCTGGACAATGCTCATGCGACACAAATCTGACTCTGTCAAGATGCTCTGTGACTCTATTGCTATGGTGAAGGTGCAATTTGGTGTTGATATTAAGGAATGGATGTCTGATGGAGGGGGAGAGTACAAATTGGATGCATTCAATGATGTACTGAAGGAGTACAGTATCAAAATTCTGACCAGCATCCCATATACACCAGAACAGAATGGTCATGCGGAATGGTTCAATCGGACCATTGTCAAGGAAGCTCAAGCTCTTCGCTTTGACACTTGTCTTCTGTCACGAAGTGCTGAGCATCTATCAGAGACAGCAGAGGCGGAGAGCAGTGATAGCAAGCTTGGAGAGGAGCAGCGGGCTTGACTCAGACAGGGATAAGGCAGAAACTGGTCCCAACAACAAGTTCGATCTATTGTAGAGAAGGAAAGCAAAGGAGACTGTACTACTCACCTGGTCCCAATGACAAGAGGTCAAGATGAGGGACCAGGTGGAGACTAGCTAGCTTATTTACCTATCCTCCGGTCAGAGCTGGAGTCAGAGTGGCTACCTATGAGTTGTGTATGAGTAAGTATGAGTCAAGGATGAATAAGAAATGAGTCGGTATGAGATAATGGGATGGCTGCACAATGTGGGTTAAAGCTGCACGATGGTGGGTTAAGAAAGGGAATCGTGAGAAAGAAGGATGTATAGTAAGTGACTGTTGATGAGCCGGCATGACACCTAGCGCAGAGGACTACAACATGGCTACACTACTACTTACCAGAGAGGAGTTTAGAGAGGTAGAGGCAAGATGTAGAAGCTCAAGCACACTGTAGATTCAGGTAGAGAACTACGAGCTTATATACATGAAGATACAATAGAGTTACCATATAGGGACGACAATAGAAATTGCACATATGAGCATAATGAACAATGAAGAATAGAACAATAGCAAATGCATTGTCCCGCATAATACAATGGCGGGAAGTATGAACCGGGACTTTGGATATACTGGGATCCAATTATAGTCTACCATGAAGCGGCCTTAGATACTTACTGCCTACCAAGACAAAGTCCTTATCTCACTGGTACCACTATGATTTAAGATTCTCAACATACTAGCAAGACTTTGGATGGAGAGGTTCAATATCAGTCAAATTTGCATTGAAGGTAATAACAGCATTGATGCTGTAAATCATACAAGGAGATAGGTTTGGCCATAAGTACATCTCAGGTAGTCAATAATCAGTTTTACAAGGTTTTGGGAGAAGAAACAAGTCAAAAACAGATGGGGAAGTATGAGATATCATGACATAAGATTTCAGCTAATGGTTTTACACCTGGTTTTTCTCAAATATGGTGCTCTGGCTCCCACCTTCCATTGGATCTCTGCTCACATTGAAGACAGGCCCAGGTATCTCAATAAGGATGGAGTTACCAGAAGAGTCCCACATTGAGCATTGAAGATAGATAAGGACTATGAGGGCTGTTGGATAAATTCCCTAGAGGTCACCATAATCATTTGAGCAGGAGTAAAACAAAAATTTAACTACATACCACAAGTTGAATAGTTGCTGCCTTGAGAATTTGTTGAGCTATCTTCCCTGAGAGTTTTTGTGCTGGTGGCAAATGCACTATGACAAGTTGCACAACCTGTTAAATTGTTTGGAAGGAGCTCAAAGCATCAGGACACAAAAACTGTTGATCTACACTGACCCATACAAGAGAGTAAACAATGCCAGACTCAAGGAGGAGCACAAGTATCTTCTCAACCTGACCTTTCTTGAATGTAGTGAGATAGACTTTAACATTTCTTTTGTAAAGCCTGTAAAGCTCTATGAGAGTCCAGTCAAGGCACTGTGCAAGCCCACATACCAGACTTGGATTCCAATCATGACTGTCCCAACAATATTTGTTGCCAATGACAGGCTGTATGTGGAGATGACAAGAGCATTGCAAGTTGGTGGATTGAGAGCAGGCCAACTATTCTGTGCTAAACATTCAAGAAATCCAAGTGAACAGACTGGAATGACAATGCAAGCTCTGTATCAGGTGAACATACAGTAGTTTGCTTAGCTTGAACACACCTGTGGTGCCTAATAGAAAAAGTAAAGGGGCAAGGACCAGTCTCCTATCTCCTGCACACAGCACCCACACCCGCCAGAAGACAATTGAATCTCCAATGACAATCTATGGATACATCAGGGTTTAGCCCTCTAGTTTCCTGCACATTGAACAAACAGATACAGTACCTCAAACAGACTGAAAACCTCCTGAACAAGTGTAATGAGGGTGAATTTTCCTTCAAATGCAGCGTGTTTTTGAAGTAAGGATGCCCCAATATTGTCAACAAATATATCCTTCATGCCAGTCAGGGTGACTACAGCATCTGTCCAAAACTCAAAAGAAGAGATGGCAAATGTGAAAGTAATAGCTGCTAGTAAAATGTTGCGAGCTTTCCTGTTGCCTTCTCGGTGACTATTAATTGGGAAGTTATGAGTTTCAAGTCCAGTGTATCAATACTAGAATGCACACCAGAGTATGGTCACACTAGCATAGAACAAAATGGTATATATGCCTAGTGTTTTTGGACACACAAGGCTGTCAGTCAGGCTTTAAAACAAGGATGGCATTGACTTACCATAGAGAAGGGCCGAGGTGATGACAATGATAATGTCCAACATAATGTTTCTTCCAAAAAGAGCGATATATTGTCCTTCCGCAGTATCCATTGTATTCTTCATCTTTGTGGTGCCACCACAAAGTAGGATCGGATGTAGGGGAGGAGGGGCAAGAGGCTTGTGGCAAGTCTAATGATCAACTGCCTCAGTATTTGAATGTCAAGTACACAGGAATGGGTATTTGTGAAATTGGGACTTGGTGTTACTATTCCTTTTTTGTCTTTCCTTGAGTTTCAATTATGGCTTAGCTCCAATGCACCATTGCACCATGATAGGGCTGGAATGATTACTGTAGTGAGTTCACACCCAATAGTGAGGCTAATATAGACCTGATCCATTGAAATGTTCACATGCTCCCAAATACACTACTTTTATGGTGGTAGTTCAATCTTGTCCCAGCAAATTCAAAGCATACTAATATAGTGAGTCAACTTTTAAGTCCTCTTGAAATCTGTAGAGTGACGGGAGCAACTGTTTTGGCTAAATCAAGGAACTATACAGCTTGCTGCTTGGTGACTGGTGAAGAGTTCTGTGGCTGCCAAATACTTGCAACCTCCTGAATGTGCTATCCTTATGGCAGGAATTGATTCTGTTATAAGATAGAAAAAGTTCTCTGATATTCTCACATGCCAGGCCCAGGAAGGGGGCTGATTTTGTTCTCTTTTGTGGGATACCCAGATCCTATTTTGAGCTTGAAGTCAAGATATTATTCTATTTTTTATTGATTTTCAGTTGGTACAAGCAATTAATATGAATCTGCTGACCAAAAGGAGACTGAGAGGAGGTTACACAATAGGTAATGAAAGAATGGACTAAAATATCCAGTATCCAGTACCTAAAAATATATGATAGGTATTGTTGAGTTCATTTGTATCTATTACTCTCTATTCATTCTATTCTATATGATTGCAGTAGTTTACAAAATATCCAATATATCCTATATGATCCACCTTCTTAATTCTACACTGTGAATATCTGGCAGGTAGTATCAGCGATACAGATAAGTACTGGACATGGGACATGATTTTGGAAGGGTCAAAACTGGCCTAATCAAATGTATTTGCTGGTTTCTTAATCAGAACAGGATGTAAACTTCAAACAGAATCAGGACAACTGGAAGTTTCAGTGGCAAAATTAGATGTTTTGCCATAGAGAAGCTTGAATCTACTACCACAAAAACAGACTTTGCTCCTGTGAGCTGTTTACACTCCTATGCTCAGTGATGCTCCATATAGGTCAGATTCAGTGTGGGAAAACCTGCTTGTGGAAGGCAAGAGTGGTATTGAGACAGAGAAAAGTGAAGCACAAGTTTGGTTATACATGTCATGAATGGCCTCTGTGACTGGGAACCTCTCAGGCCATCCAATCTGAGACTAGGGATCAAAGGTGAATGAGATAGTTATTGAGCAAGTACACCCTCAACATAGCACAAGCTAGGCAAGCAGTATGGATGAAATGGACAAGCTGGGGAACTATCTACAAGTGACCATGAGTATATATTACAGTCCCAAGCTGTACAATGATCATGGGAATGAACTGTAAAGGGATAAATGATGTATCTGTAGATCTGATCAAAGGGGACCATGTATACATCAGTGGGGAACACAGGTTACAATGCATCAAGGAAAGAATGATATGGAACATCATAGAATGAAATGGGGATCATACAGTGATGCTGGGACATGTATCTGTGTGAAAAGAAGTGGAAACAAAGGGATGTTAACCAAGGGGCTGGAAAAGTGAAGAATAGTGGGTAGATTCGTAACAATACACATCAAAGTGCCCAGAAACAGCCTTTGTTGTACTTTTGGAGCAAGCAGATGGGTTCCACATAGATGGAACATGTATAGGCTCCCAGGTCCAAATTCAATCAGTGCCTGAATGCTTGATGCTTTTCAAGGTGAGACCTGGACTCTCAGTAAGGTGAACTGTGATGCTCAAGGAGTCTCACACAGAGTATTGAGGGTAAATGAGAAGTATGAAGGTAGTCAGATAAGGTCTTTGGCCATGAATGGCACTAAAGTTAGTTTGGTAATAAGTCTATTGTTGATTTACCTCCTTGTCCCAAAAAGTGGTAAAAAGGCCCTTCATTCCAATAGCCAACATATCATCAGTATCAACATTCCAGGCAAACTTGAGTGCTATGTCAGGAGGTGGAATGTCATGATGTTTTACCATATTTGAGCCTGATGGTGGCATCTGTAGCTACCAGATCGAGGATGTACTGGAGAAACTCAGGTTTCAGCTTATTCATCTTGTTTCCCTTTGTGGAGGGTTCTCCCAGAATGGGCCTCAGGAAAATATTGTTGCCATTGGTTAGGTTAGATTTGGGCTGGTCTGGTGTAAAGCACCACTTGTGGTATCTAATGAAAGCAAACTTGATAGTCAAATCTCCTCAAAACACTGGAGTGCAGCAGAAGGATGCAGGAAAAGCAGATCAGCATTGATCAAAGATTCTGTTCTTAGCCAGACTGCACAGGAGGTCTCAGAGAAGTCTATACAGGAACAATCCAACACAAGCTCCAGGCATTTCATGTGGTTGACAAGTGTTAGGACTTGGTAATGAGTACACAGCAAGCTTTTGAACAAACTTCAAGTTCTTAGAATCAGTCGGCAAAACGTGAGTTAGAATCTCAATGGTGTCTCAATACTAACTTTGCTGGGTGATCTGCTGGGATGTACAATGACAGATTTTGTCAAGAACAGCCAAATTTTGAGTACAAGAGGTTTACAATATGGTATAGATTTGAGTTAGTAGTGTTACAAGTCAAACTCAGTAATGAGTGAGACTTGGGTTTATTTTCTTAAGATTGTGTCATGCCTGGTTAGAATTTAGAGAGTCAATATCAATGGTATTGAGTTATCTAATGGTATGAGAATGAAAGAAAAAGCTACAAGGGTAAGAATAAAAGTTACAGAGTGTGCAAATGTGCCTGGAATGGTATTGATTTGATGGGTGAATGTGAGAAGTTGTATTAAGTTGTGCCATGTGGTAAGTCTGCAGGTGTAGTATGTACAGGTCTTGTTTAGCAAGTGTCAGGGGTTTTATCAGGGGAAAAGTCTTGTCAGGTCAGGACACTGTTGGGTGCTTAGGAATAGAGGTGAGTGCTTTGGGTTTCCAGCATGACGTATGGGTGGGAATCCTCAGAGTTACAGAGTTAGGCATGACAGAGAATGTTTGATGGCTGCAGTTGTGGGTCCAAGAACTAATGACAAAGAGAATTAAAGTGGTCATTACAGTTTGCCCTTGAGGAAACCACCAGCTATTACTCCATTCACAGTGGAGAGATCTCTAACTTTAACAGTAACAATGTCCCAGATATTCAAGATAGATATGAGGTGTGACGTTTTGCCCCTCTAAGTCTAATTCCAATCTAATTCAGTAACCTCATTTCATTCCGTCACCAGCCAATGCAAGAGGTATCTGCTCACAAGGCAAAACAGTTACAATACGAGGTACACTTCCACTATGAGAAGAGATTGGAGCAAAATCACGCAGAGTTTCACCCAAGCATACTAGTAATTTTGACAATAAAATTCCTTGAATTTCAATGAAGGTGGGGTGAACGTGAAGAGACCTTGGTGGGGTGAAAACCACCACCATAATGACAGATTTCACCCCCCTGTTTTGACAGCCAGATTTCACAGTTCACCTATTACTGTTGGTGAATCTCACAAACTTATAGCTTAACATTCATGCCAAACCTGAATGTTAACACCTTGTTTTTGCTATGAAATGGACACAATCATCCTGATAATAATACTTATACAACTGGCCTCACTGTTGGGCTGCCCTTGTAGCATCTCTGCACTCCTGACTACACAGTTACACCCCAATTATCCTGATTGTTGGTGTGAGTTCAATGTAATAACTTGAGAGATTGTCACATGTACTGTTCATTTCCAAACATACTCTCAAACTTACTGCAGGAATCAAATGAGATTGCATGCTGGGTTGATAATGAGTGCTCCCCGTAATCATCCCTTCCCGACTTGTCACTACTACTCCAACCTGTTTAAACCATTCTTCACCCTAATTGCCTAGGTCAGGTAGCACATTTTAAAAGGAGGTGTAGCTGTTGGAATTGGTGGAGGATGTACTGGGGAAGAAGGATGAAAGGCAGGTCAGGCTGAGGTTGGGTGGGACAAGATGGTGGTGAGAGGAAAGTGAGGAAAGCAATGGGAGCCTGCCAAAACCTTTGGGGTCGGCATATGATGTCATGATCCCACGCCTCTTTGCCCCACCATTTTTTGCAAGTTCTCCTATGCTACATTGATTCTACATGAGCCTCTCGTGAATTTCACCCCATATTACTGGCAAGTCTTTAGTCACGTATATATTTGTGAGATCAATGAAAGGTGTCAAGTATATGTTCACGTAAACATTGGCGTGAAAAATGAAGTTCACTGAATTTCATGTTAGTTTCCCCAGTGTTCAATACACCATCTACAAGAAACATTCTAACAACCATACTTCATAGCTTCCTCAGGTTGATAAAGACTCGCATGTCATCTCCCAGTCCGCAACCCAGAATATCCCATCCACCACCACTACCACCTCCATGACTCCCACCAACATCAAATAGCTTTCACGGACTGACATCATTATCACAAAAAAAGGACGAACCTACAAATTACAGCTTACCAGTCAACCCCTTTGATCTGCACCATCATAGAGAAAGTCATTGCGAGGGGGAAGCTCATGATGCTTCTCAACCACACCTACTCGCCATTGAGCCCAGAAGGAACAAAGCAGATCACCCAGGCTTCTCTGGTGAAAGTTGCCGACATGGATGGATATGACGGTGGCAGCAATATACTCCATCACTTGGAGGAAGGTGACCCCAACCAGTATGTCAAACCACTGTTTGACTATGTAAGTGTTGCATTTTTCTGTCTTTGTTGAGGCTGATGATTATTTTACAGGTGAGCAGCTGCATCAGAAGCAAACAAAAGGACCTAAGGAACCCAAGCTCCATTGTTGTTGATACTTTCAACTTCCCGTCATTTGACAGTCGCTGAAAAGCTGGTGAACTTGCTCAGAATCAGACATTCTTGTATTCTCTCAACAGCCATGTGACAGAATACGTGCGCTCTCTGTCTGCTAATCAGGTCTTTTGTTTTCACTTCAGGGATGGCCGGATTGACAGAGACCGTTGGATCACCCTGTCATCCCAACCTACGTCAACGAGGCTTTCCTCTCACAAAATGTCTACAGTGGCATCATCAAACAATACAGTACTTTCTCATCTTTGGACAGCAAGAAGCCAGATGGGCTAGAGGTACCAAAGGGCATGGTTGTGCTGGCAGCTGCGGCTGTGAGTGTCATACCAATTTATACTCCCGTTAACTTTCCCCAATAGAGCATATTTGGACATATTAATACGAAAATGTAGATCAAGACCCATTTCAAGTGGGGACCGGTCCCACCCAAAATTTGCCTGAAATTTAGATGTAAAACCTTTCAAAACTAATCCCAAAAGTCGACATAAATGGGTATCCAAGAAATTATGTAAGTGTACGTGCGTCGTCCTCAGTCATGGCAGCAGCAATGGGGATGCTTGCCCTCTTCCTCTTCTATATCCTTCCTCAGTTTGTCAAGGTTAACATCTAGGCCCTCAGCTATAACCATAACCAAAAGTGCGTTATTTTTGTTATGTTGTTCAATGGCCATGCTCTGCTTCTCTGTCGCAGCAACAACACGGTTGGAACTCTCAGTCACCAAATCCGTCAAGTCCTGAAACTGACCCGAACGGGCCTTCTTCACCTTTTTCTTTGGCCTATGGTCAATGTTGTCACGATTAGGGTTCGAGTTTTCTTCGTCCGAGCAGTCATTGTCAGTATCTGTTGGGTGAGTGAACCACTTTTTGCCTGTTGTCATTGACTGATGCCGTATCTCCTCCCCACCAGCCTCGTTTTATTCGTGGATCTGTAGGGTTGTTAGCTAGGGTGAACAGATAGATCTTTTTTGGTGTGTCACCTTCTGTAGCTTTTCCTTCTGTTCCGCTGTCTTATCCTTTCATTCCTGGATCTGATAGCTGATTCGTTCCAGCAGGGCTGCAACCATGCTTTCTGTATTGTCATCCACCCCTTTCGACGTATCAATTTTTTTGCCGTTCTGTATTATGATTGTCAGCGTGCCTTAACCATTCAAAAGAAGCAATTCACATCTCATGTGCCTTCACTATCTCTTTCAGCTTGTTTTGCACTGCAATATAGTCCTTCTCAGGACAGTGATGCTGCCGATGCAGCTCAACTTCCACCTCCTTCCACTTCTCCTCCACATGACTATGGCCTGCTCTGTGAGGTTCAATCTGAAGTACAGTGCGTGCAAGAGCTTCCATGTCATGCCCCGTCCACATTTGTCCCTTTCCGCGGGGACCTTATGTAGGAAAAGAAGCTGTGGGCTCCTTGTCAGAGTCATCATTGGATCTATCATGAACATTTGCGGCGGGTGGAGATGGAGATTCTGGAGAAGGAAGACTGTCATTGGATGAGAAGTTTTCTGTGGGTAAGGTTGGTGAAGGAAGGCCTTGGTGCAGGGGAATAGCTGTCAAAAATTGAGGATAACTGCTGGCGCCGACTTGAGGTGGGAAATGCTGAGTGAAGTCAAAGTTGCCGGAATCATCTACAGGCATGGTGTTGCTGGTGGCAGTCGTAAATTGGCTCAGAAATGGCTGGTGATGTAAGAGTTCATGATTCCGAGGGGTGGTTGTTGTTGTGCACTTCACTGCTGCTGGCGCGTAAATATCCATGCACACTCACCGTCAATTCTGCTCGTTGTAAGCGTTGTCAGGGCATGTCGTACTTCTGTCTCCTGCCAACCATTGCATACCTTGTAGCTATAGTTTCGAAGCTTGAAAAATTTGTCTTTGCTGTTTTCGAGGGTTTAAAGCACCACCGACATCACGATTTGTGCATCAAGCAGGCTGAGGGTATATAGAGTCAATTTTGGAAGTAGTACTGGTAGCTCAGGGTAGCTAATACTGGCACACCAGTCAACAAAGTACTTGTCCAACGTGGGTAGAGGACAGTGAAACCGTAGAGATACCTGGTTTGGGTGTCGACAATTGAGGGCATTGTCCATTAGTACCGCAAACCTGTAATATGTGCCAACAGGGGAGTAGAATACTTGAAGCTTTCAACTAACATCAAGAAAAGGCCAATTCCTGCATATAATTCCAAAGCCATTCTCGACACCCATTTGACACTGCGACATGGCATAATTCCAAGCCAATTCATCTTTACCATGTTCTCCCTCTCCAGCAAAAGGGCTGATCAACACTGGGTTGAGGACATATGCAGAGTCCCCAAATAATTGGAAGTGATGCTCGTATGGAGGATCTTCGGGACTTGAACCCTTCTTGATAGCATATTTCTTCCATGTTGCCAGCAGCCCACTATCATGCAAAAGGAGGTTGTCATTATTACGCCCCAGGAGTGCGCCATGAAGATGCCCAACCATCCCATTTGGTAGCATAACTGCCTGGAATTTGAGAGCATGGTACTTCTTGTAACTGTTATAGGCACTTCACTGATAGTGGGTGGGGCAGCAAATCTTCCTGATTGTACAGTCTAAAAATCCCCAGACACCCCAGAGTGGCGCACCAGCCTGGTGGATGGCATCGGCATACCTGGTGAGGTTTTCGGGGGAAAGTAGGTGATTTTGGTCGAAACCAAGGAGATGTGACCAACAGTTGTTGATGAAACTGGTTACCCAGTTGACAATCCTGGAGATAGCAGCTTGGGAGCGGTTCCATCTCATGACAAGGTGATACTGGTCAGCAGGCGAGCGAAAGCGGGCCGAGGTTAGAGATAGTACTTCAACTGATCAAACCAGTGGCCTGAACGTGTCTTTATCATTCGAGGGAGCTGTAGCGTTTCTACTAGGAGCAGAATTTCTTCAACCGTTGCACTGTCATTCAAAGGTAAGCAAAACCAAGAGCACTGAGGCTGCATGTGCTAGCAGTGTACCGGAAGTGCCATAATGTCTCTTCATCTCCCATCTCCCATAGAATATCCTGTGATATTCAGTGCCCTCCTTGCTTCGGACATGGTACAATGGCCTTGGAATGGCTTCTGGCAGCAATTTGGATAACGAGGTTGGATGTCGCAATTGGAAGTTCTCCCTTTAGTGTGCCCATAAAAGGAGGCAATACTAAGCTGGGCAACGCACAGAGAAGTGCTTTCTTGATCAAGTCAAGATTATGACAGGGCATGGTGGTGGTGTGTAGTATCAAGTAGAGTATATTTTTGCATGCTCCACATTTGGTTTGTACATGAATTTCACAAGTGAAATGGCGGCGATTTTGCAGTTCTTGGTGCTTAATTTTCGTTTCCACAATTTCATATCAATATGTACAAATATGCTCTAATGTCCTATAGATTTATGCTTGTCTTCAAGACCATGCCACTGTCACCAAGGATCCGTTTCCCAACAAAGATGTCAATGGTGTATGGCACCTTGCAGTTGAGCTCTTGGAGAAACTTGAGAACGCGAAACCACACCAGGTAGTACCAGGTAATGATATGGAGGCCAGAATGTGATGGCGAGAACATGTAACCATGGGAAATAAAGAGAAAAACATGAGGAAAAAGTACCCGGAGACCAAGGGAAGGGAAAACAATGGGTGGATTTGTAACACATGCCTTGATGCACAACATCTACAAGCAGGCTACATGAGTCAATCCAAATCCCATATCTGACATTTTCTGATTGACCTCATGAAGCATTAAAGCAAAAAAATGGGGATACCAGCATGTGACAAATTTGCAAGTGCTCCAAGCCACAGACTGGTCTGCTATTGAGCAGGAACCCGACAAAGATGAAGACAGCACTACAGCAGAACGCTCATCAATGCCACTGGAGCCTACCGGTGTACATTCAGAAGGCTGCAATACAGGTACCTCTGCTGCAGCTATGCCAGAGTAGCTATACTGAGGTCACTAGCGACAGTCGCCCTATTGTTCAATCTTCATATTGTTGTTCATACTGTCTATTGTATACCTGTTTTAATCTCACCACTTAATATATTCACTTTCACTGTAATCATCCTGTGTTCACCCAGTAAATCAGACGCAATATACAAGAAATTTCGAGAAACCCGGAGAGAGAGAGAAACCTTTCGTGAAATTTTCATGATCTTATGATAAACCGAGGAAATATTTCCCAAATTTCCAAAACCTACAAGGGGGGCCGTTGAATTTGCGAACTTTTGCTCGGGTCTGATAAATTTTCAGGAAATCTTTCTCTAACTAGCAGATAATTCCAGGGTACAGTTTTCCTGATGTGGTTATAGGATTCGAACGGGATTAGTCCTATGGAAATCTCATCTAACAAGGGATCCCAGGGAGGTGACTCTGAGTACAGATTGGGTGGGATTACGCGGCAAGCATGGGATTGGAATGGGATTAATCCTACCAAACGCTGGGCTAGATCTAAGGCTCTTTTAGGTTCAGTGGGATTACCACAGTAAACCGGTGTTACTACATATTATTTTACAGATTAATTGTGCTGAATGCAAATGTTGATATATGCCGTCAGAAAGTCCCCTTCGTTTCCGTAATGCATTTGTTTTTCCCAGTTTGGAAGCCCTTGATTTCTCAGGGCCCTTTGCAAAAAGAATGGCACGACCTGAGAGGATTATATATTTAATACGAGCAGCAGCAAAATGCTTCAAACACCTCCGAGTCTACCCTAAACAAGTCTGAATTCACCCCAAACACCTTCGAATCCTCATCAAACATCTCCAAAGCTGCCTCGCAAATGTCTAAAGCCCTGAAACCATCCTGTGAGTGCATCTTGCCCTCTCTTATAAAATGTTCGAAACATCCACCGAATGGGCGGAGACGCCATCCACGATCACAAATTTCATTTTCTGTATCTACACCTCGCAAAGTGTGTGCCAATCTTCCTACTCACAGCCTAGATCAACTTACAAGATGCATAGCGCAAAAAGGCAAGTAATTCAAAAGTGATTATACTACCACCATTCTAATACCAATGCCAAATCTTATCAGCTGAGTCTTCGGCCACAGACAAGCGTTGATGTTGGCCTCCTGAAAAGTTGAGCGAGAAGTTCATGGAAGAGGGTACTTGAGTGATAGATTCAGGTACGTCAAACCGAAAACTCTCTCTATCGAGATAGATCACAAACATCAGATGTGTCTAATAGCTCCCCTTCCCCAACAACAATGATAACGAGCATGAAGATTGGTCTATGACGACCTGAACGGAAAACCTGTCAGAGAAGCATATCAATGACAAAGGACCAATTTAACGATGGTGCAGCCGAGAATCTGGGCTGATTTGGCTGCCTTCAATCATTAGCGACCCAATGATCAATCTCAAGCATCACATTTCCGCTTCCTTTTCTCCTGGTAGAAATTGTTCTGATCTTTGCAATGCCCCAGGTTACTGGCATCAGAGAATTGGCGACAATAGTGTTGGCAGCACAATCTAAAACATATTCTTTAGTCTCCGAGCCCTGGACACAAATACATTCCATCTGCTTCATCCCTATACCTGAGCATGAGCTTGTGTGGAACCTGAGGAAGAGATACCACTTGTGTTATGTAATCCAACTAAGGATCAATAGGTACATGAAGACTACATATGATAATTAAATATCTGATAAGGGAAAGCTAATGGAAAGGTGTAGCAGTCTGCAAGATGGAGCTTGTATGGGATGCTGATGGACATAGAGGGACAGTATCTGATAAGGAGCTACAATTTAGGAGTGGCCCAAATCCTCACACTGGAGCTCTGGCACCACAGTTCACTCATACAGTAAGCTCCCAGCTATATTTCCTTATGAATCATCCCTACTTTATAAATACTTATCACACTACATTTATCAAGTCAGTGAAGCCTCCAAGGTGGCAGGGCCAAGCTTTTGTTGTGATGCTCCAAATACTAAGCTTGTGAAGTTCTGCGATGTATTCTAGACCTTCATCAGGTGCTGCTGTCATTTGATTCTGCCATGTCCGGTCTAGCTTATAATTACTCTGGTGTATAAGCAGGAGGTAATCAGGCCACGGCCACTGCAGGATGCATTAACATTTCATCTCTATGATGAACCCCACTATCCTCTTCCCGAGCAGCCTGTTTATCAACTGCCTCCTGTTGTGCACGCTTCATTCTCACAAAATTCTCCAACCTAGCATGTTCGGTGCTAGGCTGGCCTGTAGGAATGATGCCCACGAGTTCTGTGGCAGCTCCATTTTTGGGGGCCCCGGAATCATGTAAACCTTCCCCTGTCCACGACTTAACCATATCTCTGAATGGCGTGACAATCCAAGGACCATCTCTCGACTCGTCCTCTCTTTTTTGCTTCTTTAACAAGTACCAAACTAGCCCCAATATTGCAATGAGGGCCAATACACTGCCACCTCCTACAATTGCTCTAATTGACCCTTGAGTTTTGCTCTCCCCCTTCAGGCTTTGCGTTGCGGATGGCACTCTGGTAACAGATGGCACTCCTGTCCGAGATGGTGATTCTAACCCAGGTGAGTTTTGGCTGGCTGGCATCCTATTGTTCTCTACAAGAAAGTAATCAATGGCTAATACCTGTGGTTGATCTGTGCCACCTGCCCCGTTGTAGATAATGGTCAGTACATGCTCCTGCCCGCCATCTATTGATGAGCCACTTGCAAAGGAAGACCAGTTTTCCCATATCGTGGAGTTCTTTGGACTGAATGGAAGAGGTAAGAATGTTCCGATATCGAAGGGGACGGGGCCGCCCCTATTGATATAGTAGGAACCGCTGGTGCCCACATCAGAAGAACTTCCGCGTTCCACAGCGGGGACAACGGTATACAAGGATACTGAGATTCCTGTTGGGTGGTTCGATTCAATCAGCATACATAGGTTACACAACATCAGCTCATATCACAAGATAGACCACACCAGCACAGACACACCATTAAAACTGAAAGACATGGTTGTCCCTACTACCTCGGTTGCATTATACTGAGTATCCGCGGAGTTGCTGAAATCCCCGAGTAGGGTAGCCCAATCACCCGTGTCGTTGTGATAAATACAACTTGCATTGCTTTAATCAACCTTCAGGACTTGATCCGTCAAGTCCGTGCCATCCAAGGGAGCATACTCAATCAAATCCAGCCAGAATACTTGATGAGCCAGCATAGTTAAAGTGCACAGTGGGTATAACAAAGTAAACCTCACATGGGTAATACACAGAGTGTTCTTGTAGTCTTGAGATGCTTGAGAAGAGGTGATAATCGAGTAGATTGTCCTAAGGCTTAAGGCCTTTTGTCCAGTCTTTTATACATAAGTTTCTGGTACATGTAATGAGTATTACACTAACTGAAACTACTACTAGAAGTAGGTATTCGGCCCTAAAGGCGTAAAAGACATTAGTACTGTGTAAGTACTTCTACCATGAATGGTAGTATGCTTGGTGAGCATAGTCGTGTTTGCCTCATGTATTGGAGGCTCTACTTATGCTATTGGATAGCGACTGTCTATAGTGTCATATATGATGAAACTAGATGTACGTAGTAAGATACGTAGACAGAGACGTAGTACTTGCATGAGGACGCAAGTGTTCTAGAGGCGTAGCTCTATAAATAGTGTGACGCGTAAACAACGCGTCAACAGTGTATCACATGATATCCATCATGTTTAACAATACTTGTGTATTGGGATCATTCACACTGATGTTCATTGATACTGTATGACTCAACCCTGCAGGATGGAATTGCTTGCAAAGGGGAAGGTTGTTGATAAAGTATGTGAAGTTGTTGTAATTGATGGGTGCGACCGCTTTGCCGTCGATTTGACAAATGTACTTGGGAAGAAGGTCTAGCAGATCCTCTAGAGCTGAACTTGGCGGGGGAATTTTGCGGTTGTCCGTGGCGCCTTTTATTAGAACATACTCGCTGTTGAACATGATGGAAATCATGTGATACACTGTTGACGTGTTGTTTACGCGTCACACTATTTATAGAGCTACATCTCTAGAACACTTGCGTTCTCATGCAAGTACTACGTCTCTGTCTACGTACCTTACTACATGAATCTAGTTTCATCATATATGACACTATAGACAGTCGCTATCCACTGTGCACTTTAACTATGCTGGCTCATCAGGTTATGGGCCCTGCAAGCGGTGGTCAGGTCGATGTTATGATCGGAGTAGCCTAGCTCCCGTGTGTCGCCACCATCCTAGCGGACAACCTGTAACCTACATGGGTTATGGAAGTCTCTAGCGATGTCGGGCTTGTCATCGTCTGGTGTCAAGGTCAAGGGTTGTTAGTTCCCTTTACACCTATCCACTATGTCCCTGTACTGTTGCATGTTGCACGAACGCATGTACATACTGTCTTGGCTTCATTTTCTTCGGCATAGACCTATCCGCGTATGCGGCTCTGTCTCCCTGCTGATAACCCGGATTGGGCTTTGATCTTAAATTATCACTGCCTAATGCCGATGAAAACCAACGGTTGGCGATGATCCTCACCATGAGGCATTGTTTAGGGGTCTATGGGGTTGTGCTTATAAACCAACTCGCCATGATTCCTGACGGTCGAAAGACCGGGCATGACATACATGCTGGGAGATTTGATCTCCTTACAACTAGGTTTTGATACTATACAATTTTACGGTATCACATGGCCATTTTAGTATGTACAGGGACTCCCCTCCTGATGACCCCTCTCTTCTACGTTATTGTTAAACTCTAACTCACCTATGATTGCTTTCTGGTCACCGACATGCCTAAGGCAGAGGGTGTATGAACTCAATTCATATGGATGACTAGGTTTAATAATAACTTTCTATGGGTCATTCGGTCAGTATGAGCTGATCACTCATACTTTTGCTAGTCTGGGGTTGAGACCAGATAGCATGATGGGACACCAGACACCGATACACACTGGGAACGTTGTAAGACCCTAGCAATTGGGCAGGGCTTCGTAACCAGATTAACTCCCCTGCACTACCTGCACGCGGTACACCCCATGATCTGCTTGACGCATACAGCCTGTTAAAAGTCCTAGACCTTTGGAGCATTTCTCGGTGTGCATCGAACCCTATTTATTTATGGGTGCTTCTTAGAAGCCTTCGTCGATTGACACTCTCTTGGCTCCACCCTTCTATATTTGAAGAGTATGCTCACAGGACTTTTGGCAGACCTCAATATGTTTCAAACTGGATCTAGGTCTGCTTCTCATTCCCCAAGTAATCCCCCAACGACGTTTGTTCGAAATATGCTGGGATACACTCTAGGAACAGAAGTAGAAAATTCTGTAAAAGTTTTTAACTACAATACGGAACCGTTGTACTCTCAGGTTGCAGACAGCAACTTTCCTGCTGGATCAGGAGGAATCAGTATCATTCCAGTTTTGCTAGATGATGGTTCGAATTTCGAAGATTGGTACCGATTGCTTGAGGGTTACCTCTATACCCAAGGCATACCTCAAGTCTTGGATGAAGTAATGCCTGAAATATCTTCTCCTGCTACTTCAGCAGAAACCACCGCTCTAACCGAGTGGACTTCTAGGCGTAACAAAGTAATTGGTATTATCAAAATGCGAACACGTCATGCTCACGATGCGCATGTTGAAAAAACTTCGGTAATTACGACCATATCTAATCTCAAATCTACGTTTGGAGTACAATCCTCTTCAAAGATGATGAATCTATATACGGACTTGCATAACGTCCAACTCCCTGAACACCTTAATCCAGTCCCAGGCATCAGTTACATGTTGACTGTTTGGGACCAACTTAAGGATCATGGAGTAAATATTGAGGACGACGTGCTGTGCTTGATGATCACAGCTAAGCTTAATGAAAAGCGCTGGCAGCTCTTCAAGCAGCAAGTATCCCGTATGAAGAAGGAAGAACTTAAACCTACCGATTTGAGGTCGTCTTGAACGACACATTTCTGTTCAAGAATGGAACAATAGACGAACTGTTCAACTAGATGAACAAGTTTGACAAGTAGAAGAAGCTATCGCTTTGGCTACTACTTCCAATTCAAATATAGACAGCGATGGAGATGAGATACCATCTTTGGTGTATATCTCTGATACTCCAACAGAACCTGATAGTGACTCTTCATCTGATCATTCATCAAATGATAGTCATACATGTTCTGCATACTTTTATGGCGCGCATAGTAATGAAGAAATTATCTTCACAATGCCACGACAAGAGGCGACACCTAATCATACTTCGCCTGCAGACAAAGTTGACCAAGGTGAGGATCTCGAAGTAGCATCACCCACACAAAAAGACATGCGTGTAACAATCTCAACACCTCCTGACGATTATGGACCATGGGCAGATTCTATGTTTCCTAGGAACCACGTTGATCTTGTTCATTTGTTCAGACCAGAAAACTATTCTCAAGATGGAGATGACATCACAAAGCCACCTCTCATCAATAGAAAAGTTGAATGGCAATTCTTACAAGAATACAAAGAACAAAATGACAATTTGATGCGACGAGTTAACCTAAGGAATACTAGACCACATGTAATAAATAGGATTAAACTCCCACTTCCTGTCGTCGAAATATTCCGAGACTTCGGAAATCAGACAATTAACGACATAGCATTGAAGGAATCCATGATCAGAATGCGTTGCAAACTAATACGCAACTCATCAGACCATAAATTTTGGATCTGGATTCTGATCAGGACCAGAAAATATGTTGTTATGTATGCTATCAGAAGAGATGCAGTGCATAATATGACACCTCGTCAAGCTCTTCATGAATTACGCATACAACAAAGGATATTACATGTGGAAACAGTAGAAGATAACAAGTTCACGTTTGAATACAGATACCAAACCTGGAACCTTCAACACCTATCGACAGTTATAGCTGAAATCAATAATAAAAATTGGATCAGCACCGTTGAAGAATTTGTTCAACGAGTTAGAAATCCTCGTTCAACTTCGGTGGATGAAGCCTTCCGAGTCAACAAGAGGAATGTCACACTTCCTATACAAGTGTTGAATCCTATCTTTTGGCATTCGTTAGTCAAACTTGGTCTTGAAGGAAAATGGTTGTTTGGAACGACAGACATAAGAGCGAGTCCATTTAGAGCATCCCAATGGAGACAACCAGGGTTTAATAGGCGCTGGGTTCGCTACATCCCTCACATTGGTCTTCCAGATGTTCGTAACTGGCACACGCACTTGTACAAATGGATGAACAACATTAGAATGTCTGTTCCCATGACTCAGGCTGATATTCCTCGAAGAGAACTCAAGGGTGGTCGCTTCAATGAACGATCAAGAACATACCCTGGAGATTTCATGGAATTAGCTGAGGCAATGAATCGTTCCCAATCTCCAGTCCTTCCTACCCATGCATACATAAATCGCCCCGTAACTACACCACCTCGAGTACGACAATGGCAGGACCAAGTCGTCCACACACCTCCAAGCTCTCCCGAATCTTTTTATGGCATACAATCCTTAGAGGATGATTACATTGAAGTACCTTCTCGACCAACCACTGCTCCACCGGATCAACCAGAAAGACTTAGTCCGGTAGATGAACAACCTGAGGTTGACCCTTGGGTTACATCTCCAAGTGATCCCCGAAACTCTCAATTTGAGAATTACAGACCTGCAGTAATTGGAGAAAGGACCAATGGAATACCCTTACACGTTGCTAATGGCACAAGTATTGGCAATATCACTATGATTGTTAATAATAATCAGCCATATCAAGCCACGAGATTTGTTCAATGGCAGAACTATAAACGCCAATTGGAAGCTTGGATAGCTGTTGAAGACGCCACTAATCAACGTTATCAAGAAGAACTCAGAACAAGGGAGCGTCGAGAGCTTCTTGTTCGCCAAGGATTCCAAAGTCAGAATCAAGAACCGCTTCAATGGCATAGATAAATGAATGTATCAGAAGGTATCTAGAGGCTATTTCGACTAGACAATCAAAAGACTCGGCGCGGCTTCCCTCGAGCTTGGTCTTAAAATATTCTGCTCCAGTGATTCATCAAAAAGGACTTGGAGCTGTATCCTGGCTATCCAACTGCATCCAATTCTCAAAACACACCCCAGTTTCTAAATTAATTTATGATAGCTAGACCTTTGGATTTGGTGTTTTCAGAAATCTTCGGTGCATGTTTCCATTGGTGGCTTCATGCGGTTCGGGATATCGTGAAGATTAGTGGACACCCTACGTGAGGCCCAATTCTTGATGGTATAACTGTACATCTCAAGGAAAGCAACAGTTATGGGTCATGGGCCTGTTTGTTTAATTCAAACACGCCCATGTGAATACACCAATCTAAATCCTATTCAAACAGTGATGAACTCGTAACCATGTGCGAGTTTTTTACCCATACCCTATGCCTTGACCACCTTCCTTTTCATCACTCTCCTTGGTTTTTCTATCCTAGTGCTTTAGGGAGCTGTGCATTCACTTTACTATTTTCTGTCAATATAGCTATTACAGCAGAAGTGTGTAATTGCAGATATCTTATATCATATCCCCAATTATATGCCTTGCTTTTGTGGCCCTCTCGCAAACACTTTCCCAGCGTTCTAGAGGTTAGTCACTTGCTAAAGGTTACTCCAGTGTATAAACAGGAGGTAGTTGGGCTACAGCCAGTGCAGGAGGGATTGTAGCTGCATCCCTATAGCAAATTCCACTATACTCCTCCTGAGTATCCTGTTCATTGACCGCCTCCCGCTGCGCACACTTCATTCTCACAAAATTCGCTATCCTAGTGTTTCTGGTGCTAGGCGGCGACTTGTAGGAGCGATGTCTGTGGTTTTTGTGGCAGCCCAATCTTCGGGGGCCCTGGAATTGTGTGGACATTCCTCCGTCCAAGACTTAACAATATCTCTGAACGGCATGACAATCCGAGTATCATCACTCGACTCGTTTCCTTTCTTCCGCTTCTGCTTCCAGAACCAAACCAGCCCTGCAATTATGATGAGGGCCATTACACCACCAACCACACCTCCCACAATTGTCCCAATTGTCTTTGCTTTGCCAGCGCTTCCCGCATTATTATCTGCCCCAAATGGTATTGAGCCAGCATAGTTAAATGCACAGTGAGATGAAACTAAAACCTCACATATTGACTATAAGAGAATTCTTGTGTTCTTGCAGATGCTTGCTAGAGGTGATAATCGAGTAGATTGTCCTTAAGCTTTGAGAGGCAAAGTCTCCAGCTTTATAGTCAATGTACAGCGTCTGGCGCCATGGTTCCGTCCCAAGGTAGGTAATGACCATCTCGTGCTCTTTCCCACCATCTATTGGTGAATCAGTTGCGAAGAAACATTGATTGACCCACATCATGTCCCAATCATTATCTCCTGATTTAGACGAAACAGGCTTTGACCCTGGGATATTGAACACAATGGGCTCGCTGTCATCAATGCGGTAAGACCCATTGCACTTCATAATGGGGGCAATGGTGGAACTCGTTGCAGGGTTCGTGCCATACATTGCAACTGAGGTTCCTTTCAACAAGGAGAGAATAAAGATCTTGTAAAGTTGTTTTTTAGTGAGCAGTCAAAGTGCACCATTGAACCTGAATGTCATGTTTGCCCCTGTTGTCACCATCCCATGTAGACAGTAATCATATATGTTGTCAGTTTGGCCAGCTATACTAAGCCATTCTCCCTTGTATACACAACTCCTCTGATCTGCTGAAGCCACCTTCAGAACTTGACCCGTCAGATTCACACCATCCAAGGGTGCATACTCAATTGAATCAAGCCAGAAAATTTGTGTAGTGGGATCATTCACACTGATATTCATTGATATTGTTTGTTGTGTCTTTGCAAGGTAGGATTGCTCACAAAGGGCAACATTGGTGGTCAGATTTGTGAGGTTGTTGTAGTAGAAAGGAGCAATGGACCTGCCGTCAATCTGGCAACTGTACTTGGGAAGAAGATCAAGTGAATCCCCCATGGTGGAGTTGGGGTGAGGAATTCTATGGTTGTCCCTTGCACCCTTAATCTGAATGTACTCGCCTGACACCGTGATTAGGTAAAGGTCAAGATCTCTGAAAGCAAAGACAAGACCATTGGCTCACCCTCAAAATTAAATGTGAAGCTTGCAGTGACTGAATTTGTCCCCCTTATTGTCTCGTTGTATGGCCTTCCAAGGATCCCCAAGTTGTTAAAAGTGAATGCATCAAAATTCCATGTACCGGTGTCATATGTAATTTGTGGGTCTATGTCATCTAC
The DNA here is from genome assembly GCA_029532415.1 of Marasmius tenuissimus. NCBI lineage: Eukaryota > Fungi > Basidiomycota > Agaricomycetes > Agaricales > Marasmiaceae > Marasmius > Marasmius tenuissimus. The sequence continues at coordinate 224,844 of JAQOTA010000035.1, read as the reverse complement.
AACAACTTGCCAGGGATATAGCCCGTCTTGAAGGTATGGCATTTGAGACTGAAGGCTCTTGTAGGGGGGTGTGGCTGATAAGAATGGTTCTGGGGGAAGGCTAGCCTTGAGGGTACATAGAAGTTCATTGAGGGGCTTGCCCACCTCATGTTTTCAATTTAACTGTTCCAATCACTTTATCATAATTCATAATAGCTACATGCAATGCTTCCGCTTATCTTTTTCAGGCACACAGATAGATTGATAGATAGCTAGGATTGATTCTGTTCCAACAAGAGTGCAGTGGAAGCAGTCAGAAAGGTCAAGTGAGAAATCATGATGTTCCATTTAAAGTATAGGGTACTGGGAAACCTATGTTACAAAACAGACTGAACTGGCTTTGATTGGCAGTTCAATGCATCATGGGAACGGGAGATATTTGCAGCATGCTAGGTTCCCATTATTTTTACCTGTTCTATGTGGAAGCTCCCAAGCACTCAAGATGGATTGAGAATGTATTTGCCTAGCCCTGAGGATCAAACTAATGGCTCATGATCTATCATAAGTCTCTTGCTTTAGACCTTGCATAAATAACAAAGTTACCTCCATATCCTGTCCCTTGTAAGGACCTGATCTTGTTTGAAACAGCTTGGGAGGAACTTTGCTGACAAAGTTTTGGAGTAGGGCTCTGCATGAGTCTGGACACTGGTTTTCAGTGATTGGGACATAGCTCTTGACTGCACATCCCCTGGCGCAGGGCCACCTGCAGGTTCGTCAACCTGAGGTTCTGATCTCTTAGAAGGTAGCGACGTCTGAGATCTGACAATGGAGCATCAAAACCGTCATCATCAGGGTCTTCATCTTCCAAAGGAATGTTGGAATTTTCACCCAAAGTAAATGGTTCACTACCGACAGGTGTAAAACCACGAGTTTTGGCATCAGGACACTTGTTATACAGCGTCTCATCGAACAGTGCAGTGCTACCTTTGAATACAGAATTATTACTTTGCATGAACAGGAAGCCTTTGATCCCGTCTTGGTAGCCGATGAAAGTCATCAACTCACTTCGAGGAGCAAGCTTATTCTTCCTACGATCTTCAGGAATGAAGACGTAGGCTGCACAACCCATAACTCGGAGATGTGAAACATCAGGTGCTTCGCCGTAAAGCATTTCGAACGGAGTTCGCCAGTTCAATCATTGCACAGGAGTGCGATTGTAGAGGTGGACGGCGTGCACATGGCAAAATTCCCACCAGGACTGAGGCACACAAGCTTCAAAGCAAAGAGCTTCAGCCTTCTCATGAATAGTCCTGTTGAATCGTTCAGCACGACCATTTTGTTGCGGTGTATACGGTATGCTTTGATCCCTTTGAATCCCATACTCCTTCAGTACTGCATCTAACTTATCTCCTTTGTACTCTCCCCCTTCATCGGACATCCAGGTCTTGACAACAGCATTGAACTGCGTTTTGACCATAGTAAGGAAGTCCCTCAAAGCAGGTACTGCCTCGTCTTTTGTCTTGAGCTTAGAGGTCCAAACGTAGGACATGCAGTCATCGAGAAAAGAGATGTAGTACTTGTACCGGTGATACGATTCAGCCGGGTACGACTTCAAATCCAAATGTATATGTTCAAACGGTTTAGAAGCTCTAGTAGTAGAGTTGGGGAACAATTTCTCATGCATCTTGCCTTCAGCACAACCATGACACAGAGGTGTCTTCTTAGTAGGCATTTTAAGGTCAAGTGGGAAACCTTGCGTATGTTTCCAAGCTTTATTTAGGGCTTTATCCGATAAATGCCCAAAGTGTCTGTGCTCAATATCGTAGTCGACATTGTAAACGACTGACTTGGCCATTAAAATCTCAGCAGATGCTTTCCGCGAGTGTACCCAATAAATGGTTTGACCAGGCATATGAGGGTAGGAAACAAGCGACTGTCGTCGCTGTGATGAATAGAAGGCTAACTTCTTCGTGTTTCCACAAATTGATAGACCATCTTGAAGGAACTCTCCCATGGATAGTAAGCGTATATCCAATTGCGGTATGTAATAGACAGGATAGAGACGCGAAACACGCTCAGTAAGTTTCCCGCCATGTCCTTCAACATCATGCTTAATGAAGACAGTGCCTTTACCCTTGATCTGTATAGGGTTGCCCTTATTCGCAGCGTTTATGATAGGACCATCAAGCGATTCATATTCAGCAAAGTCATTCATGTCGTTCGTGAAATGAGAGGAGGCACCAGAATCAAGGAGCCAACCCTGTGTGTTGTTCACACTTTTCTTTCCCTTACATTGAGTACACCCCACAAAGTGGGAACTGATTGCATGACAATATTGTACAAGTGATACCAGATCACAACTACTACCGTGCAAACTACTGATACCAACTAATTGGGAGCAGCGCTGTAGGTTTGCATCAGTTTGGGAAAGCAGGTCAAGATATGGTACTTGCCTGTCATCGTGGAACGATCCAAGAGAGACATCATCCGGGATGTCCTCTACTCCTGCAGCTTTGGCAATATCGTTGTCAACGTCATTACTGAAAAGAGAAGCCATATCATCCACACCATCGTCAGATCCCCAGTCCATCTCTACATCTTCATCAGGATCAACACTACGAGAGTGTTTAGAAGAAGTAGGAGAAGGACGTCCAGTTCCTTCATCTTCCGAATCGTCCTCCAGAACTCGCTTGGACGAGGACGCACAAGGCTGCGTGATTTGGTCCTGAAGCGAACGGTTGGCGGCAGACGTAATGATCCGTTCAAATGGTTTGAGATGCCGCGCCATCTTAGGGACACCAAGTCTGTCAGCAAGTGAACGTGCTTCACGTACATCATCAAATACTGACTCGGATGGCTTGAAGCCGGTGAAGGACTGCATGGCAGCCGGATTCTTTTTGACAGCGGGAGCGACGGTGCTATCACAAGACTTGTCCCAGTGACCGGTGAAGTGCGCTGGGGGCGGTGATCCCCCAGCACGGCTAGGAGGGGCACTGGCAATCTCGGCACGCAAGGAGTTGTTGACTGCGTTCAACGCAATACGTTCCCTGCGGTCAGTGATCGAGGAGTAAGGACAGACAGGAGGAGGGGAAGTGACGACGGATGTGTAGGATGCAAGATGGGAGTGACCATGAGACCAATTGTTACCGCTGTCATGGCATTGCCAGGACCCTGGTGCTGATGTGGGTACCACGCTGCTGCTGCTTCTTCTTTTTACCCTTGTTCTGGTTTGAAGAGGGGCGTTGCTGCTGCTGCTGTGGTGGGCGAGTGTTGGTCTGCTGCTGATACCCACGCTGCTGACGTTGCTGCTGACTAAACGATGGTTCATGATTACCAGCACGCTTAACCGCAGAGAGGCGATTGGCGAGCTGCGGGTTCTGGCGTTCGTACTTGACCATGATAGCGTCATGGACTTTCGAAACGGTAATGCAGTTTTCATCCTCGGGATCCCTGACATAGTCGTGAAGGGATTTGGATGAGGCGGCGTCCCATTCGGGAGGAATAGCAGCGATGAGCAAGAGGGATTTGATCAACTCAGGGAGAACCACTCCTACCTCGGAGAGTCGCTCGATGTAGGACTTGAACTTGGCGATGCCAGCTTGGGGATGAGAGGTGGTAAGTCTGAAAGAGACAAGTTTAACAAAGTCGCCATAGATGGCAGACAAAGTGGGCTGGCCATAGGTGAGGTCCAGCTGTTCCCAAGCTTTTTCGGTGTTCATGTCCTTGATCGGATCGAAGACTTCCTTGGTGGTCGTGACCTGGATAATCCCCATGAGCTGGAGATCTTCCTTATCCCATGCAAGACTCTCCTTTTGCCATGCGGCATGCTCTTCAGGAGGGACAGTGTCACAAACAACGGGAGTAACCCCTGCAGGGCTAGTGACAGTGCCAAGGGGCATGGAGAGATGTGGTTCGTCACCAGTGAGATGACAATAAAGATCTTGAGTCTTGCACACAGCTTCCATCTCGCTGCAGTAGGTCTGTTTAAAGTTGGTGCCGTCGAAGCGACCAGAGAAGTATTTCTTAACGTCGAACATGGTAGTAAGAGGTTTAGAGTTTGGTGTAAGATCTAGAAAAGACAGCGCTGAATCTGAGTGACTATAATCAATGTAGTCTTGCCTATGGTGAGCTCAAGAACCTTGCACATACACCTAGATCGATACTCATTGGTGTATTTCAGGCCAAGGTCACCCCATGAATCAATGCCATTAGTAGCATAATCTAATTTGATAAGATTCATGGAGGTTTCCTGCTGGATGCATCAGAGGCTGGCAACAACAGCAATCTTGTTTCACTGCTCCAAACCATCATCATCTTCCCTTGTCAGACCCTTGTTGACACCAGTTGTGGGAATCTGTCCTACTAAAATAATTTGATCTTGGTTTCCAGAGTTTTCATATGCTCTCCAGGATGAATACTCCTTGTATCTGCTCCTGCTCCCTAACATCCATGCTTGCACTCCCATTCTGAGGATATAAATACTTTTGACAATCAGGCAGACATGAGGTGGAAATTCACAAAAGGCCCAGGATTCACATAGAAAGCCAGCAAGGAAGGGCTCACAGGAGTTGGGTTTACAGGTGCGTGGTATATCTATATCTTTGCCATCTTGGATATGAACGACTGTTCAACAGGAATCAACAAGATGGTGTTGGACAATAATGGGATGAACATTTCATGGGAAAGAATTGAGGGAGTGCAAAGTTGGGTGGCCAAAGGAAGAGACTGGTTAGGGTACCCATCATTCATCCATTCATTAGGACCTGAATTGACACACTAATCATTCCTGCATCTGCTAGACAGCTCTCTCAGTCATTTCTCACGTTCATAATTGACAAAGATTCCAAACCCAACACACCTGTTGCATGCTCTCTGAGTTTCATCACGTGTGTCCTTCTTTCAACAGCTTTAGCACTGCCAATGGCTGGTCTGGTCTGGCTTTGGCTTTGCTCCAACAGCCCAGCTTCATGATGGCTCCCCCAAGCCATCAATCATGTGCAGCTCAGCATGGTTCAGCTGAGAGCTTGCTCAGCCATGGCTTGAGCTGGTCAATTATTTTATAAAATATATTTACCTAGTTTGAGCATCAATAGCATCTGGATAGGCCCAACAGATGATGTACTGTTGAAAAAGGTAAATTTTTATAAGATGTTGTGCTCATTGTTTCTATAGTTGTTGTCACTGTTGTCTTATCACTGAGATGTTGTTGCTGAGGCCATGAATTAGGCAGGCATTTTTCACCTGACCTGACAAGTTCAGGCACAAATTTACAACACTGGGCATACTTGGGCACTTTGCCTAGCTGGTAGGATCTGGGGTGAATATCGTCAGTGCACACCCAGATGGAAGGTGTTCAATAATTCTCAGAAACCTTAGGATATTGTACTACCCACTCATATGAAACACTTACTCAAATCATAGATTTGCTTATTTCCTATCTCTTGTCTGCTTTATGTCTTCTTTTCTTTTTGTTTGCTTTCTTGTTTTATTATTCCTTATTGCACTTCTACATATGTAGTCAAGTCTGAGACGAGCTGGCAAGGTAGTTTGCTTTAGGGTAGATTACCTGAGTTACAGTTGTAGCGTAGTCAGCCAATTTTATCACTTATCGCTTGACACTTATCTGACATGTGAAAATTATTCCATTATCACTTGGCTTTCTGGAGCCTCTTCATGACATGCACACATCGCACAACCCCCCCCCCCCCTGCACATCCCACACTCGATACTTGGCTTTATGGACAAAGAAGGGCCTCGGGATGTCGAGACAGCAAGGACCTTACTATCATCTTGCGTCATTGCATCAACTGTGAACGGTAAACGAAGATCTAAACCTATCAATCGGATGGATGACATCAACATGTTGTGTCTGTCTTCCCTCTTCCGAGTTGGTGCACCAAGCAAGTACCACTGGTTGCTAGCCGAAAGGAGTCAAGAAGAGAATAAACTCCAAAGCGTTATGCTTATTTTCGGTTCACAGCAATGATGCAGGAGCAACAGAAAATTTTGGCACTTTATAAACCATGCCTGAAAGCTACAGCGAGGACAGGAAGAATCCGCCGGACCTTACACCAGAGCAAGAGACTCAGATATGGCGGAAAATAGATCTCAGGCTTCTACCAATTCTGGGACTGATGTATTGCATGTCGTTTTTGGATCGAGGTTCGCGTGTGCTCTTGGTTTCGTTCAATTTTTGCTACTCACTTCGAGGGACTGGAAAGGCAACATCGGTACGTCATTTAGCTTGAGAGTTTTATGCATTTTCTCATTGTGTTCACAATAGGTAACGCACGTCTACAAGGGTTGGAAGCCGATTTGGGGCTTGTGGGGAATCAGTAGAATATTGCTTTGGTGATATTTGCACTATCACCAGTAGGGTGATTCTTATCCCTTTTGTAACGGCTCCTTCCATATATAGGTCTATCCAGCAATATCCGTATGTTAGATAATATTCTCCCACAAAGTAGATAGACCTTCGCTCACGTTTGCTGACCTTCTTTCCCTAACTCTTCTCTTACCACCACCTTACTCGCCTTGCATACATAGCAGTTGCTGTAATAAAAGCTCTGTCTTGTGTACCTGAGGCCCGAGGCACTAAGAGAATGACATTCTACACATTTTTTACCCAACAGTCTACAGCTTCTGCACTCTCTCGCTCTTATCTCGCTCGAAAAAATTTTCCACCTCCTTCCACAACCTCTGATTGCCCAAAACGTTCTCAAAACACACCCAATTCGCGATGCAGCAAGCTAAGAAGACTTCAGAAGAGCTGCCTTATCATCACTCTTCCCCTTCACCCGCTGCATCTCGAGTCGCTTCATCCATGTCTACCAACACTGTCTGTAACCCGAGGGCTAATGCCCAGGCAGCTTCATCATCGAATCAGACGAAGGCTCTTGGTGCCTCCTCGAGACCACCTGCTACGTCTACCCCTGCTAGCTGTAATGCTGGTGTTAGTAAAAATACTCAACCTAATACATCTGTCTTGAGTAACACTAATCCTGCACCTGAAACTGTAAAAGCCTATCTGGGAAAACCGTCCAATTCAGATTTATTGGCGGCGACCTGACAAAATGATAACAAGCAACAGCTTCAGGAAGAAGAGTCGCCATCTGCGTCGACTAGTGCCAGTTTATTCGGCCGAGAAGAACCAGTGGTGAATGCTCAGGACATCCTTGAGGAAAATAATCGCTTCGCTATCCGGTTGGGCAAAAAACCCTTACCTGTAAATCATTCTGCTAGTATGGCACCTGCTTGAGAGTCCCCTCAACCACCCTTGCCTTCAGATCAGGTTAGACCCGAGAATTCTATCTCTCAAGTGGAACGTTGGTCATACCCGATAGAAGGTTGGTCTGAGGTTCAGCGGAACACTTTGCGACCTTTACCGTCAGTGGCCTCTTGTGAATCTCAGAGGATAGAGTCCCGAGTACGAGGATATCATATTGAGTTAAGGAGACGGTATGTGCTTCAAATGCTCTGAGAACATGATTTACTCGAGCATAGCACAACTTATATCAACAAGCAGGATATATGTGTTGATGAGGAGAGGAATGTCGTGTACCATAGCAACCATCCTCAAATTTCACAGCGCATGCACGCTATTGCTGACTCGGAGGTGGATAAGCTATGTGCGATCTATCCTGAACCATTTTCTAAGGATGATCCTAACCCATACCAATGATCTCCTACTGGAAGAGCTTCCGAAGGTACAGGAGGCCCTCCATCTGGTGGTCCTGGGGGTTCTGATGGTCAGGGAAATAACAACCATAACCCCAACAATGGTGGTGATCAACTTCAACCTAGAGGCAGTCCTGGAGGCCCTGGAGGCCCACCTGGTGGTGGTGGTGGTGACCCTCCTGATGATCCGGGATACCCAAGTGATGAAGAAATAGTCGTTTCGACATATATTCAGAGCGAGGAGATACAGGGGATCAACAGAAAGGTGTTAGGTACACATCTGTTGACCCTACATTGGTTGACAAGAGGCAATGGACATACGATCCTACCCCTCAGTCCCAAGATGAAATGTTATTGAGTGCATTCAAAGTCTATGAGGAACTTATAATCACATATCTTTCCTGTGAGCCAGTTACTACCAATGCGAGCGTCCAGAAGACTCTATTACAGTCAATTCCAAAGCCAGGGGAATACAGTGGTGATGATGACCTCACCATCTGGGACTCCTGGTTTCGAGACCTTGTTCGTTGGATGAATACAGCTGGCTTATGTGGAAATGAAACCCGCTGGAGCGAGAACAAATTAGATTATGTTCTCACTTCAGTGGATCTCTTGAGGACAAACACCTTAGCTGCATTCTTGAAGGGCGCAGCTAAGCAGTGGCTACATGATATCGTGGAACACATCCCGGATAATCATAATGACCCGTTGAATTGTCGTTGGACATTCATGCAGGTTGTGGCAGGATTGTTTCGACGATTCGGTTGCTGATAAGTATGACGCTGTCACATATACTCGATCCTGAGGAGTAGAGGGCTTGTTCTCGTCACTGAAGAAATACGCGGCGTGCCTCCCCACTCCCCCGGACCTGTACAACTTCAAAAAACATCTGGTCCTTGATGAGCCGGCATGACGCCTAGCGCAGAGGACTACAACATGGCTACACTACTACTTACCAGAGAGGAGTTTAGAGAGGTAGAGGAGAGACATAGAAGCTCAAGCACACTATTGATTCAGGTAGAGAACTACGAGCTTATATACATGTAGAGACAATAGAACTACCATATAGAGACAACAATAAAAGTTGTACATATGAGCATAATGAACAATGAAGAATAGAACAATAGCAAATGCATTGTCCCGCATAATACAATGGCGGGAAGTATGAACCGGGACTTCGGATATACTGGGATCTAATAATAGTCCACGGATTCAACAGTCCTCCTACTACCGCCATCTATGTCTGACGACCTGGCACATATCCAAAAAATCACGGCTGAGAGTTTGTCACTCACCAAGATTATCGAGGCTGCCTTATCCCTTGAACAAAGTGATAAGGCAAGAGAATACTACCATGAGGCCCGTAAAAGATTAGAACGGGCTTGTTGTAGGCATTCTCGATCACGATCTAAGGACCGTAAAAACCACAGCTCATCCAGAAACCATTGGGATGGATCACCCCGACAGTTACAGAAGGTTGATGATTGCCAGTATAGTGTGAAACCACACACAAGGCCCCCTCGAGATGATCAACTATATGACAGTCTCCCGAGGAAGGAAAGCTTCAAAAAACATGATTATAAGCCAAAGTATGATAGGAAAAGTCAGAGAATCCAATTATTGTGGGTCATAATATGTAGACTCACTAATATGATTCATCTAGTTCCCTGCCATACCAGTGACACCGCTACTGACCTATCTCTCAAGTACATGCGAGAGATAGTCAGGTTGCATGGCCTTCCTGAATTAGCGTTACCATCAGCTCGGCTCTAGCCAAAGCTCGAGCGGCTCGGAGCCGAGCCGATGCGGAGCCGCTCGGCGAAAATGGCTCCCGGGGAGCCGTTTCGCGGGAGCCACTCGGAGCCGGCTCCGGACCAGCTTAGCTGGTACGAGCCGCCCAATTTTTTTATTTTTTATTTTTACTGACAAGACCCTAGGAGGGCACCAGAGGTGACTAGACAACAGCCAGCACTAGCTAGAGGCCAGTACATAGACGCTAGATAGCAAAAAGAAGTGTTTATTATGCAATGTATTTGAATTTCGGGATCATACACAATGTATTCGAGATCGTACAAAATGTCATCGGGATCGTACAGAATGTCATCGGGATCGTAGATACAGCGAGATATTTACTGTACATACAATACAGATACAAAAAATACAGTGATTACGACGTCTAGACTCTATGGTCACTCGGGGGGCAAATATACATGAAAATCGGTACTTGGTACAAATGAAGCGAGATCAAGACGGGTCACGGAGTGGGATTACCAGCCCTTGCATTCCGCCATTTGGATACCTTGAACAGCTTCCACTTGTTGTGCGCATGCTTCTGCAGTCAGATAATGCAGCAATCACTGCAAGAGACCTTGAAGGTTGACGCATTGGTATCAACGTTGCCCGTGGATGCCACAAGAGGGAGAACATGGAGGTCAGTCCCCACACCAGCTACCTTCGTGACTACAGAATTCTTGAACTCCCCTTGCGTCACCATCAGCGGAAGATTGGTTTTTGCATGGGTCGCTGGGGCTGCATTGGGATTCCAAGCGTCTGCTTCTGGAGCCGCGGGATCTGCAAGAGAAGGGTCAAGAGGCGGCGCTACTGCTGGGGTTGGTTTCTTCGCTCGGGATGGTGTTGCTGCGGCGTTCCTGAGATGTAATTGTGACCGCTGCTTGGAGAGGCCAGTGATCCCGGGATGCTGATAATCAGTGGGAGGCTGGAGCGCGAGGGATGGCTGTTGTAGGATATGAAGAGGAAGTAAAAGCCTGGAGTGAAGGACTATTAATACTAGTGGGTAGCTCAAAGCTACTCTGACTCAGTGCGAATCAACAACATGATCGTAATCAATGTTGATGAGCGACCCCACTGCGTTGACAGTGTTAGTCCGAACTTGTATCATCAACCGACTCTTCGTTTTTTTGGATGGGATGACATCCATAACGTGGTGGAAGCCACGGTGTTGTCCCTTCCATACCAAAATGTCCCAAAACTTCCAAGGATTACTGCCCGTTCTAACGATATTCAAGCCTCTGTCAATCTGTTCGGCAGTCATAAGCTGAGGATCTAGTGCGTTGGGGTCCTCTACCAAGGACGCTGTTCTGAAGATATCAGCTCGAGACACTCCGGCAAGCTTCTCTACCTCCGCCAACACATTGTCCCTACGCCTCTCCAAGATATGGTTGACGCCTCTGGTCTTCTGTACCTCTCGCAGCGAGTTTTGGTGTGCGACGTAAGGGGTAGCACCCTAAACGTGGGGGCAGAGTCAGGATTGAGGAGATGCCAACAAACGAAAAGGAGAACTTACCATCTGCTCTCCTCCCAGAAGAAGACCTCATTATTTTCGCATGCAAGTACGAAGCCTTCTGCTCCAGTATAGTGTTGTACGTACTGTCTGACCCTCCAAACCTTGTTGATACTCCAACCAAGGAACCGCACCTCCTCTGTCTTCGTCTTTTTGTTCCCATGATTGACATGGCGAGTCCTCACCGCCTCTACACTGCCTCTACACCGCCTCTACACCACGATTTGTAAGTGTGGTAATTCGCCCCTCCCATTTCTCGACCCAAGGAGAGACAGATTCTCCTTCATGAAAGGACCACTGTCGAACAGCGGGAAACTTCTCAGTGACCAAGGGGTGATCACTTGTCGTGAACAAGATCAGCTCATGTGATGAAGGTGGTCCAGATATCGGGATCATATTCCGTCTTTCCACAGACCGAACGAGCAAGCCTGATGCGACATTTAAGTCAACCAAGCCCAGAGTATCAAAGTCCGGAACTGTCTCTTGGGTCAAAAGAAGGGGTGTCCCTTCGTCGAGCCTGAGAGGCGACTGACTTGATCCCGATCTTCTTCATCCTTTCGTCGTAACGCGGAACAACAATGGGTGTCTGTTGTGGCGTGAACGGAACGTCAAGAACCAATGCGAGGTCATTGTGATAGAGAGAGCAATGCGGTTTCTTGGGACGTGGAGGCATATAGTTGTGGGGGTCGGAGGTAGGAAGTTCGTCCAGCCGTGTAACTTCAGACGTGGGTAGTTCATTTTGCGGGGTGATTTTCGAGCGGGGTGTTTTAGGCGGCAGTTTATGGTCATGACTGGGCTTTCGGAGACCAAACTTCGGGTTGGAGAGACGAACCCAAGTCCCTCGCTCTATGGTTTCGGGGGAAAGAGACAAGGAGAGTATTGTCTCCCGGACAGTTTCGAGACGCCGGAGCATGACCTTGCCATACCAACTGTCTGCGCTGTGCAAAACAAACACACATTTCCCCAATATCCGAGCAGCCTCAAGGGGATTAGGAGTCTCGAGGAACAGGTACCCATCCCCCTTTTTTCGATAGTGAATTGAAAGTATTGTCCCAAAAACCCCGTTCTTGTAGCAGTATCCCATCGCATAGAACACTACCTCTAGCTCTTTTTTGGGCTAAATGGGCCATCAATGATCAAAACCTAGGTATATTGACGAGGAACGGTCTACTCACTGTGCAACGTAGAAGGTATAGAAGAGGAACGGGAGTAGGGTTGTCCTGTTCGTGAGCGTCTGCACGATCTGCACGATTTGATGTAAGTATTCAATCGTAGATTTCGTCAGCTTTGTCCGAGAGTGCATCGTCTCTGCGATTTCGCAACTGTGAATTGAGAGCTTGATGTGAGAAGCGTGATCCATATGCGCTGTCATCTTCATCGACCATAAAATCAGCTAGAGGTGCAGGTTAATGTGTATTATGTATACGAACAACTCCGTGAACTCACCATGCCTTCATCCTCATCCTCATCCTCTTCATCTCGATTGACCTCTGCTTCTGTGTCTAGAAAACGCATGGCTTCCACCGCTGGTCTTCCACTCCTAGATTGACTCGTTGATGTGGCAGCCGCTGTACCATCAGACATTTTATCTCTGCACTGTGCAGAAGCCTGCAAAGTGATACAATGAGTCAGTGACTCGTTCAAAGCCGTTCTTTCATTTCTTAAAACACTCAAAGAATTTCTCATACTGTATAACTATAACTATGTATAGAAATTTTAACCGCTACTAACTACATAGGTGGACCATGGAGATCAACTCACCGGCAAACTGTGGTGGTGGTTGAAGGCCAGGCGGGAAAGCTGTGCAGGCGCTTCACGCTTGCTCAACTATTCCCATGAACCTTGGGGGGCAAGAGGCACGTGATATCAATTGGCGCTAGGGAAAGAACATGTATTCAAGATGGTGTAGTATTCGGGATGGTGTAGTATTCAAGAAATAGAGCGTAAACTTATTCAAGGGCCCACTCTGCTACGCCTGGAGGCCTGGCCCAACCATCTAAGAAGTGGCTGAGAACGTGTCTTCAGATGATCGAGTTGGCTAAGTCGGCAGGAGTGAAGGTCGGAACTTCCTTGTAAGGAAGATATCCGGCTTCCTTGAAGTTACTAGAGGTAAAACATGAGGTCAACATGGGATTAAGCTAACATTGATGCTCAAGAAGGTACCAGACTTACGAACACATTGCCCACAACAGTATCCCAGGGTTATCGGGATCCTCTCTGAGGTACTTATTGGCTGATTCAAAGTAGTTGAACCGCAGTGCGTAGTAGGAACGCTCCCAATGAGTAGCGATATCGCAGGTGAGACGGAGTGCTGGGGATATTGCAATGAAGCTCGATACCTTGCTGATCTTTGCGTTGTTTCTCCTTTTGTCGTCGTTGCTTGCGGGCACGTCGAGCTACAAGAATCAGTTAGAACTTAGAACAACAAGGTTACGACCCTTCAACGGACTCAGTAGAAGAATGAAATTGCCGAATCCCGATTCACTCACCTCACCGGACTCTATCTGTCGATCAAAAATGAAGGTACCTCGAGGCTCGGGAGTCGGAGTAATGCGCTCTCTGGAGCTCTGCCTGTAACCAGCTCCCAGGATGATGTCTACAAGTTGACCGTTGGCCACGTTATCTTTGCGCAATGGCGGACGCGCAGCAAGAAAGTTGATACGCTGATTTCCCACAGGTAGCGTGCACCTCATAGCAGCCTTAAAAACCCGGCACGACGAGGATCGTCATCTCAACACCCCAATTCTAACATGTCCTCAGTAACTCCTTGTACGTTCATGATCCCGAGTCCCCACTGATTGCTCATTGCTCATTGCTGACAATCTGCGACGATTCATAGCATTCAACTCAATGCCTCATCAACCCATTGGCAGCGCTCAAGAAGTTAGAAGATTCCTCAAACCGAATCCCGCTGACACTACTCAACGTATTTGTGTCTTTTGCCTGTAAGTCTTCTCATTCACGCTCTTCACTCTTTCGGGATCTCATCTGACCACTGCTATCCAGTGTCATGCAACACCAAGGACAATCCGATGCCGTCTTGGTCTACAGAAACACGACGGCAATCAGCATCGTCCAAAACCGCTTCCATCAGCAACACTTTGACCCGTGGGACACAGTTCTCAGAATGGAGAGGTTGCTCGCGTAGGGGTAGATTGGATTGGATTGTCGCACACGGCACACTGCATAGCCTATCCCTAATCCTATTCAATAGGTTTTTTGATAACGGTCGATTCACGTAGTAAGAACGACATATTACTACTGTAGATAGACTGTACTACACCCTACAATGACGATTTAACTCTTCTATGCGGAAAAAAAAACTTGTGGGATACGCTAGTCAGAGGCTTAGCGTGTCGCGCTTGGCTCCCAGTTTCTCTGGACAGAGAATAATTACAGTGTTGAATCCCGATAGCTTAATTCTCCAACGAGTATAGTCTGACGTATCTGGTACCACAATAAGAATCTTTCAGGATTGTATAGTTCTAATTTGTGGGATATCCGATAACCGAGATTCGGTGAAGGTTTTTTCAGGAGGTATATTATCATGAGGCTCCTTCAAAGGTCGGGGCAAGTTTATTCAGCAGGTTCTGTCTCGATATCATTGGCTTCGGGATAAATTTTTCGGTTGCAGCTGGAGCACTTTCCTCCGGGTCCCGGGATGTCTGGAGTTGGCAATGAATTTGGGTCAAAACTTCGAAGTTCATTCATCGGGATGGGAACTTGTAACATTTATATGGGATCCACACGACGTTCAGCCAGATATACACTGTAGTCACTAGTGTGGTGTAATAAGTGGGTCTGAGAAGAGACCTACACGGCGTTCAAGTAAATATACACTGTAGTCAGACTCACTAGTGTGGTGGAATCAATAGGTCCGAGAAGAGACCTACACGACGTTCAACCAAATATCCATTAATGACTGCAGTGTGGCGCAGTGAGTGGGTCCAAGAAGAGATCTACACGGCATTCAACCAAATATACACTGTACTATGTAGTCACTAGTTTGGCGCAAACAATAGGTCCGAGAAGAGACCTACACGACGTTCAACCAAATATCCACTAGTGACTGCAGTGTGGCGAAATAAGTGGGTCCAAGTCTATGAGAGGAGATCTACACGGCATTCAACCAGATATACACTGTAATGTGGCGCAATAAGTGGGTCCGAGCAGAGATCTACACGGCGTTCAACCAAATATACACTGTATTAGGAATATACTATATGATTCTCTAATACCATTAAATGCATACACAATACATAGAAGAGCGCACATTAGTCTTTCTCCTCCAGTCTTGAGCCCTAGTCACCTGGTGACACTTACTATGACTATTCAATGATCCAGAAAGCGAGAAGAGTCGAGATCGGAGAAACCAGGAAACTGTTTGAGCTTTTGAGGCTCTAGAATTGATGGTTCCTTCATCCATTGGGTGACCGGGTCCTTCATCCATTGGGTTCCGGGATGGGGTTGGGCAGCTGGGCTACACTGCACGTGGGATATCAAATTGAGGGTAAATCGGGACAGTGAAAAATGAGGCAGTATTCGATATTGTGATAAGTCATAATTCAACATTATTTGAAGGGACTAAGCTTTGAGGAGGGGTACCTGTGGCCAATAACCCGGGATGTGAGGCTCTCGGACTCTCGGGATGAGGTTGGAACTTAGGACTCAGACTGGTCACCGTAGATGCCAAGGATATATATTCTATACGGGCGCTATTTTTGGGAGTCGGGACTCGAGAATTGTTGTGAATTGTGATGTAGAGTGTAGATGTCCAACTCCCGAGTCCTAACGTTTATAGGAGTAGCCTGTCATAGTTTGACATAGAAGGATGGGTCCTTGTAGATCCAAGGTTTGTTTGGGATGGGACTTCAAAGTTCAGACGTGTTCCAACAGAGCGGATCCTAAAACCCTCAGTCAGTGAGTGCCCAGCGTGGCCTTGGAGTCTATAGAGGAGCTCTAATCACTCTACGCATGCCTAGAGGGATTTATTGGGACTGTAGAATATTTTTTCTATGAAGGATTTTTCCGGCTCGAGCGGCTCAAGGAGCCGAGCTGCAGCCCGTCAACGGCTCCCGGAGCCGCGGCTCGGGAGCCAGAGCTGAGCCGAGCTGACTGTTGGCAACACTATCCCGAATCGATTGTCTCAGATCGGGACCCGAAATTCGCCTCAATTTGGTGGAAAGAGGTTCACCGGCTCCTGAATACCAAACTTCTTATGTCCACCTCTTTTCATCCACAGACGGATGGAGCAACTAAACGTGCTAATCGGTCGATCAGACAGATATTTCGTGCATCTGTTTGGGCAGACCAGCATGACTGGTTGACTAAAGTACCCGTAGTCGAGTTCGCTATCAATGCTAGTGTTAGTGAATCAACTGGGTACGCACCATTTGAGTTGAACTACGAATATATTCCCTCCATGCTTTTTGAACCTCATAAGGAGGACGATCTGCTACCTGGTATCCGAGCCTACGGAGTACAGGCTATGCAAAATTTGTTTGACACCCACGACACAATAATTGAGTCAAGGGTCTTTCAGACACATCAGTTGAATAAGCGATGTACCAAGGAGCCTGAATTGAAAGAGGGCTCTAAGGTGTACCTATCAACCAAGAATCTAAAACTTCCCAAGCATCGAGTGTCGAAATTATTATCAAAATTTGTGGGCCCATATGAAATTTGTGAAGCAGACCCCAAAACGTAGACTCGATTAGGGGACATATGTGGGAGAAGAACAAGGTCTTATTTGAGGTATGGTGGTTCTTAGGTGATATAACTTGGGAACCGTGGAGTACAGTAAGTCGACTGAAGGCGGTCGATGACTATTTTGCTCTCCACGGTGTAACCAAGTGGCAGGATCTGCCAAGGAGAAAGGTGCAGCTACTGCGGAAGTAAAGTGAAAATAGATTCACTGCAACTCCGCTGGTGGCTAATCACATTTGGAAATCCGTAGAATTCGGGGGAAGGTCCCTGCGTCACCCCCTTGAATTTTTTCGTTTCAACTATTTTCCCTGGTGCCTTGGACCCACAGCTATAAAGTCTGAGCAAAATGAGGCCAATCCGGCGTCTCACGCAGTTTTTGTGCAGCCTTTACTGTCGCTACTCGGCCTCTTTGGTTAGCCATTATGAACTCTCACACTCCCGACTTCCTCAATACGTCATTGATGCCCCCAGGAACCGTCAATCCAAACCTGCTGCATCAGGGTTCTGCTTTGGATGGACCTTTGGGTGCAGGTACGACATTCGTTTCTGAGACTTCGGCTTCTCCTAAGTCTCATTCTTCAGGAGGGGAGGGCCTAGGCGAATTCTTGAACCTTT
Source organism: Marasmius tenuissimus (assembly GCA_029532415.1). Classification (NCBI taxonomy): domain Eukaryota; kingdom Fungi; phylum Basidiomycota; class Agaricomycetes; order Agaricales; family Marasmiaceae; genus Marasmius; species Marasmius tenuissimus. The sequence continues at coordinate 207,566 of JAQOTA010000035.1, read as the reverse complement.
CAGCAATGGAGTTGGATGGTCCCCCTGCTAACAGGAATACAACCAACCCAGCAGCACCTCCTATGTCTGGGAACCGTCCCAAGACACCCCCAAGGCCACCTTCTCCCTACGCTGGCAACACAAGGAAGAAGACACTTGCATTCCTCATGCCAGCTGGTCGGTGGTTGGCTCTACCTGAGATCGGCATGATACACCATGTCCACAACAATGGTTCTCCTTGCACAAAGCCTTTTGAACATGCGTGCCTTGCATCTGGGTTCAAATCAGGAGGATTCCGAGCAGCCTACAACAACTTAGTGGATTATTTTGCTGGTAAAGCTCGTAGCAGGAATGATGACCTCACCAATGAAATATATTATCTTTGGGAACGTCTTTGTTGCGAACGCAAAGAGCACATAGCCCAGATGAAAGCATTAGGATTCGGAGTTCCTAATTCTTTTGACCCTAGCCTTGTTCAAGACCCTCCTACTTCGTCTTCAACGAGCTCTCCTACCCCATCCTCTGTTGAGGCAGAGGTCCTGCCCACGCAGTGGCAGCATGGGACAGACTAGCTCACCTGGAGATAGGCTTAGAGGCAGCAATGAGAGTAGTAAAAGTACTGGTATTGCATGTAGATACAGAGCTACTTATATACTATACAGAGGTGGCTGTATCTTCTATAACAGGAGTGACTAGGAATAGCATAGATCATAGTAAAACGATTGAAGCATATATGCGGCCCGATACAACGGTCCATATATCCGGTAGTCCGGATTCAACACTCCCCCTCGCTAAGTGCAGCACAAGTAAAGCACGAAGCGTCTATTCGGATGAATAAAATTCAAGTCCAAGATGTTCTCTAAAAGCGGAGAACTTGACATGACCCAAATTCTTGGTAAACATGTCCGCAGGATTGTAGGCACCGTCAATAAAGAAAAGATCGACCTTGCGGTCTGAAACACATTCGCGAATATAATGATAGCGAATATCAATGTGTTTGGTGCGACGTTCTTGAACTGGGTTAGAGGCGATGAAGATCGAGCCTTGATTATCTCCGCATATGGGTACGGGAGTCATGTCAATCCCAAGTTCAGAGAGTAACTGTCGAATCCACACAGCTTGACGACTACAGTCGGATAGCGCCATGTATTCAGCTTCAGTAGATGAAAGCGCAACAGTCTTCTGGGCGCGTGATTGCCAACAGAAGATGCCACCTGCCAATTTGAAAAAATAGCCCGTGATCGACCGACGTTTGATAGGATCAGCAGCCCAATCAGAATCAGTGAATGCTAGTAAACCTCTGTCAGAGGCTCCATCATAGACCAGTGCATAGTCTGGAGTTCCTGCAAGATAGCGGCAAATATAAAGCGCCTTCTTCAGGTGATCCTCTGATGGATTAGCAGAGAATTGAGAAAGCTTTGTAACAGCATAGGCAATATCTGGATGAGTGCCAAGCATAATATACAAAAGCGATCCAATCACTGATTGATATCGAGCGCGACGTTCGGGATCAACAGGATCTTCGTTGGGTTGTGGAATATAGCCGGCAGGAAGAGGAGTATCTGCTGTTTTTGCATTCTGCATGCCAAATCGCTTCAAGACCTTCTTCAAGTATTCGGTCTGGTCAAGAAGGATTTTACGGCCTCTGCGACGAATACGCATGCGCAAGAACTCTTTGACTTCTCCAGGATCACGGCATTCCCAACGAGCCATAAACTCGGCTTTCTTCTTTTCGACAAAGGCTTTGTTGGGTCCAAGGAATAATGCATTGTCGACATAGATCAAAGCAATACATTCTTCACCAGTCTCACGATCTTTGCAGATGAAGAGACCTGCATCGGAAGTTAAGCATTTGAAGCCCATTACTTCCATGGACAAGCTGAGAGCATGCCACCATTCAAGAGTGGCTTGCTTCAGTCCATATAATGCACGGCGAAGGCGATAGACTTTGCCTTCCTGACCCTTAACCTTGAAACCTTCAGGTTGATCCATATAGATCTCTTCTTTAAGTTCGCCATAAAGGAAGGCGTTCTTCACATCCAATGCCTGAATGTGCCAGTTTTTGAGAGCTGCAAGTGCGAGCATCATTCGTACAGTTTCAAACCGTACAACTGGTGAGAAGATCTCATCAAAATCGACACCTTCGACCTGAGAGAAACCCTTGGCAACAAGTCGAGCTTTCTTTTGACTGTCTGACTTAACGTCAAACACCCATCTGTTTTTGACAGCCTTGCGACCTTTAGGTAGGTCAACCAATTTGAAGACCTTGCGCTTGCAAAGAGCCTCTAGTTCATCGCGGCAAGCAGCCTTCCATTCTCTCTGCTGCTCAGCTGGCAGCTTCAGTATGTCACGGAGAGTCCACTCTCAAACGTTAGACATATCGGTGAGGTCATCGTGAACGGGAACTGCCCGATTTAACAGATAAATCACGAAACCTACTCCCCCTTCCTGGGATAATTGTTGCACTAAGCTATCGGGCTGACTCCCCCTGGAGTTACACATGGTAGACAGACTGGCACAATTAGTCCCAGGAACCTTTCTAGGTCTGCCTCTCCTACAAGTAGTAGGCGGATCCATGGGTTCTCTATCACCCGTGGCATCTCTCCATGTAGAATTTTTCTCCATATCACGCACAATGCACGAGGGATTATTTGGGTCTCGTTGTTCACCAAATACGTTATCAGGTTGCTTAGTACCCGTCCGTTTCCTGCCTGAACGCCTTGGTGGCGGAGTCTGCTCTTGTCCACCCACTGGTGTAGGTGGCCTAGGAGGCTGGAACGGAGGATCAGGATCAGGATGTTGACGTTCACCCTGAGGTACAGGACCATCCCCATCATCGTCATGAGGAGATTCCGATCGCTTTGGAAGGTTCTCGGGAGGATAAAGATCGTCATCAGACAAATCATCATCACTATCCAAAGAGAAGTTGGGATTTTCACCCAATACCGGCGGTATTTCAGGGATTTCACCCACCGGGGTAAAGCCACGCGGTTTCTTATCAGAACACTTCGGGAACAAGTTTTCATCGAACAGAGCAGTAGCACTTTTGAAGATAGCATTATTGGACATCTTCATAAAGACATATCCTTTCATGCCTTCCTGAAAACCGATGAAGGTCATCAGTTCCGAACGCGGAGATAACTTGTTAACTCGACGCTTTTCCGGAATAAATGCATACGCTGCACATCCGAAGACTCGAAGATCCGAAACATCCGGTGCACTGCCATGCAACTTCTCATGCGGGGTCAACCAACGTAAACGCTGGGACGGCGTCCGATTGTGAAGTGCAACAGCGTGCAACACACAAAATTCCCACCAAGAAGGTGGAAGACAAGCATCAAAGCGAAGAGCTTGAGCTTTCTCGACAATGGTCCGATTGAACCGTTCTGCACGACCATTCTGTTCCGGCGTATATGGAATGCTGGTCAGAATTTTGATACCGTGCTCCTTTAGTACATCATCGAAGGCATCCGATTTGTACTCTCCCCCTCCATCGGACATCCATTCCTTAATATCAACACCGAATTGTACCTTCACCATAGCAATAAAGTCACGGAGCATTTTGACAGAGTCAGATTTGCGTTGCATGAGCATTGTCCAGCCATGTGAAGTACAGTCGTCGACAAACGACATATACCATTTGTATTTGTGGTACGACTCAGTGGGGAATTGTTTGAGGTCGGAGTGGATTTTCTCGAAGGGTTTCGAGGCACGGGTAGTGGAATCAGGGAACGATCTGGAGTGCATCTTTCCTTCTGCACATCCTCGGCATAACCGGGTTTTCTTAGGTTTTCGGTCGAATTCCGGGAAGTTCTTAGTATGCTTCCGAGCTTTATCCAGAGCCTTGTCTGAACAATGTCCAAAACGTCTGTGTAGAACCTTGTAGTCAACTTTATCCATCGTTGACTTGGCCATTAAGCTACGAGCAGAGGCTTTCTGCGAGCTAACCCAAAAAATGGTTTGACCAGGCATGAGCGGGTAAGATACCAATGACTGGCGTCGACCCTTTTGATAAAAAGCCAATTTGCTAGACGATCCGCGTACTTGCAGACCACCTTGCAAGAATTCTCCGAGCGAGAGAAGTCGAATTGACAGAAGCGAAACATAATAGACAGGATAGAGTCGTGTAATGCGTTCCTCCATACGACCGTCAGATCCTTCAACAGAATGAGAGATGAACACAGTCCCTTTCCCTTTGATTTGGATAGGGTTGTCCTTCTGTGCAGTGTTTAGCTGCGGTCCATTGTTCATGGGTTCATACTCGGCAAAATCTTCGAGATCATAAGTAAAGTGCGATGAAGCACCTGAATCGACGATCCACTCTTGCGAGCTTCCAGTCGCCTTCTTTCCCTTACAATTAGCACATGTGGCAAAGTGATCACCAATGTATTGCGCAAATTTCATACGGGACACGTTATCCGAACTACTACGTTTAGAAGCGGCTAATAAAGCGGTGCACTGTAGGTTCGTATCAGTGTTAGAAGAAAGACTGAGATAAGGCACTTGCCTGTCATCGTCAGATTCCTCAGATCCGATGGAGACCGAATTGTACTCAACATCGTCGGAAAAACCAGCGGCATCTGCGATCTCGCTGTCAACGTCCATGGCACTTCCACTCTCAATCTCTGTACGCAAAGAATTGTTTACAGCGTTCAACACGATACGATCCTCACGCTCAGAGTCGGAGTCCTCATAAAAAGAATCATAGAGGTCGTAAACCTTCTCAACGCTCTTAGCACGCTTTGCAGGTGGAGCAGTGGAGAAGGGACCATCAATACGATGCTTGAGGGAGGAAGAGGAAGCAGCTGCATATCCCTGTTCCATAGGTTCAAGGACGTGAGCATACTTGGGAACACCAAGACGATCGGCAAGACTGCGAGCAGCCTGAGCATTCTCAAAAACAGTACCACCAGAGGTAGCACCGGAGAAACGCTGCATGTGGAGTGGATCCCGGGATCGGTCCGCGGGATGTACGACAGATGGAGTATCAGGAACGATGGGGGGTGAGGAGATGTGATATGGTAGGGCACGGCTAGTGTCCTCTCAAGTCACTCTTTCAAGCGAGGGCGAGGTTCGAAGGTCGAGAATCAAGGGTCAAGTGTCGAGGGTCGGAGGTCAAGTGTCAGAGGTCGAAGGTCAAGTGTCGAAGGTCGAAGGTCAAGTGTCAAAGGTCGGGTGTCGAAGGTCAAGTGTCGAAGGTCGAGGTTCACGATTGGGCTTTTACTGGTGTATTAACCAAGTTGTTAAGCTAAGGAAAGGTTGTATGTACATTGGGCTTATATACTGGAATCTGTCTAGGTCCGGAGTCGCTCTGAGTCGTGCTGAGTCGCAGGCGTGTGAGTCGCTTGTAGTTGGACTGAGTTGTCGTGGGAGTGGCTGCGACTGTCGTGTGAGTCGTTGCGGCTGTTCGTGTATTATGACTCGGGGTGGCATGTGGGGATGTCTGCTGGGCATGGTCTGGAGCTGTGGTCTGGATGCATAGCTCCACTTACTCCGCGGAGTCGTCTATAGAGATGTTTTGAATGAGTGGGAAAGGTGGCAAGGGATAGGTGAGTGGGGTGGGGAGAGGTGTCTATATGGGCGTTTGTTGATGAGGATAGAGGTGAATCGTAACAAGATGGACAAATGAGATAGGGACGCAATATGAGAATGACCCTTGTGAGAGGAGTCACCCTTGTTGTCCTGAGAATCACCCTTCTTCTTCCTGCCACGTCGGTTGTTCTTCTTCTTCTGGTCGTTGTCGTTCTTAGATTGGTTATTATTGTTAGACGTCGACAAAGGAGGATTAGACTGTTGGTTAAACTTCGGGTCCTTGTCCTTCTTCTTGACAGAAGAAATGCGCGACGCGAGAGGAGCGGGTTTGCGGGATTCGTAGTGGTTAATGACGGCATCACGAGCCACTTCGAAAGTAAGTTCAGCTGGCGAGTTACCATTGGTAGCAAATTCACGAGCGTTGGCCCATGACTGTGGAATGATCGAGAGAAGGAGCATGGCTCTGACAAGAGTAGGAAGATCGATCTGAGCTTCAGTGAGCTGGCCGAATAGGAGTTCGAGTTTAGCAATCTCAGGAACGGGGTTACCACCGGACAAACGAAACTCCATGACCAACTTGAAGTCAGCCCAAACAGACACAGAAGTCTGTTGACCATAACGAGTCTTGATCTTCTCCCAAGCAAGCCAAGCCGTATCATCATCCTCGATAATACTCTGCACGGCAATGGTGGTGGTGGCACGTAGTGCACCCATGGCTTTGAATTCGCAGATCCTACTGAAGCCCAGATCATGGCGTATAACACTGCGCTGGAAGCATGGGAGGAGAAAGACCTCCAGCTGATGGGTATCATTCAGTTGACCTCTACGAAGGAAGTCTTTGAACCTCTCAAGGACATGGATGCTGCCAAAGCCTGGTCCACCATCATCACTACCTATGGCAAACCAACCTTGTCTGCTATTTATGGCGACTTCGTCAAGCTGGTATCCTTCTGGCTTACGACTAGCCATCCCCAGGCTGGCGTCGCCAGGTTCAAACACTACATTGAACGACTTGCCAAGGTCGGGGTTGAACTCCCCGAGTTGATCAAAGCCCTCCTTCTCATCGCAGCTATTCCTCCCGAACGGGACGCCGCTTCCTCCAAGTCCCTTCATGACTTTGATAGGGATCCTGAGAGCTCCAGCGCCCTCACTGTAGCCGACGTTCATGAAGCAATCATGATCAAATACGAGTGTCAGAACCCTCAACTCGCCAACCGCCTTTCTGCAGTCAAGTGTGCTGGCAACCGCGAGCCATCATTTGGTCAGCAGCAGTGTCTGCCGCAGCAACAACAGCAGCGTGGACAGCAGCAGCGTGGCCAACAGTGTCAACCATAGCAGCAGCAGCAGCAACGTCCTTCTTCAAACCATAACAACGGTAAGAAGAAGCAGCAGCAGCGTCGTACCTGCAGTGGTATAAACCAGCACCAGGGTCCCGGCCATGCCGGCGGTAACAACGGTGGTAACAATTGGTCGCATGGTCACTCCTACCTTCCCCCGCTCCAATCCGTCCTTACTCCTCGATCACCGACCGCAGGGAACGTATCACATTGAACGCGGTTAACAACTCCTTGTGCACCGAGATCGCCAGCGCCCCTCCTGTTTGTGCTATGGGATCACTGCCCCCAGCTCACTTCACCGGTCACTGGAACAAGTCTTGCGACAGCACTGTCCCACAACAAGCTGTCAAGAAGAATCCGGCTGCTATGCAGTCCTTCACTGGCTTCAAGCTGTCTCAGTCAGTATTTGATGATGTCCATGGAGCACGTCCCCTTGCTGACAGACTTGGTGCCCCCAAGACGGCGCGGTATCTCAAACCCTTCGAACAGATCGTCACATCCACTACCAATTGTTCGCTCCAGGACCACACTGAACAACCATGTGCGTCCTCATCCAAGCGTCTTTTGGAGGATGATGAGGGATATGAGGGAGCTGGATCTCCTTCTTCTACTTCTTCCTGGGGATCTGATGACAGTATGGAAGACATGACCTCTCTATTCGGTAATGATGTTGACAACAATATTGCCGAAGCTGCAGGCGTTGAGGACATCCCGGATGACGTCTCTCTTGGATTGTTCCACAATGACAGGCAAGTACCATACCTTGACCTGCTTTCCCAAGCTGATGCAAACCTACAGCACTGCTCTCAACTAGTTGATATCAGTAGTGCGTGTGGTAGTCGTAGTGATCTGGAATCACTTGTATCATATTGAAATGCTATCTCCACCCACTTCGTGGGTTGTACTCAGTGCAAGGGAAAGAAAAGTGTGAACAACGCACAGGGCTGGCTCCTTGTTTCTGGTGCCTCCTCACCCACACCTGTTCTGTCATGAATTTCCCTCTTATCTTATCTTTTCTCCTAGTGAGTTTCTTCGCATGAGCATTCGTTGCGAAGGCAATAAGATTATGATTGACCAAAAGGATTATCTGAAGAAAGTCCTTAAATGTTTCAGGATGCAGAATGCAAAAGGTGCTCCTACGCCCTTACCTGCTGGCTATGTACCAACTCCCAACAATGGTCCAGTCAATCCTGCCATTCGCTCCAAATTCCAGTCTGTGATTGGGTCGCTTCTGTACATTATGCTGGGCACACGTCCTGATATTGCCTATGCAGTTACAAAGCTTTCCCAGTTCTCTTCTAATCCAACGTGTTACGGATCCACCCATTGTTTTCCCTTCCCTTGGTCCCCGGGTACTTTTTCCTCATGTTTTTCTCTTTATTTCCCATGGTTACATGTTCTCATCATCGCATTCTGGCCTCCATATCATTACCTGGTACTACCTGGTGTTCCACATTGTTTCCAGATATTTTCCCAGCATACCATATGGTTTCCACTATGACCCTGTTTCCACATGTATCCCTTGATTCTTATCACTTATTCTTTCATTTTTCCTCTTTTATTTTTGTTCCCATGATATCTCTACAGCTTGGCTCTGTCATATATAATCATGGACACTTCTAGATAGTTCCTCAGTCTGACAACTTTGTCTCATAGTGCCTGTATCCAGCATGTACTATCTTACACTTGCCCTACTCAAATCTATCTTTCCTCCTTCGCACTCTCGATCCTGTTGGTGGCCTGAGGGGTTTTCCTAGTCACTGGCCTCATTCTTGACACAACGAAGGAACACCTCAATAAAGCACTTTACATCTGTCGCTATCTAGCTGGCACATCAGATTATTCACTTGTCTACGATGGTGACTCTGATGGAGGTCTTCTTGCGTTCACAGACTCGGATTGGGCTGCCGATCCTATCAAACGCCGTTCGATTACTGGCTACTTCTTCAAGTTAGCAAGCGGCATCTTCTCGTGGCAATCACACGCCCAGAAGACTGTAACTCTTCCTTCCACTGAGGCTGAGTATATGGCACTGTCGGATTGCAGTCGTCAAGCTTCCTGGATAAGATCGCTACTCTCTGAACTTGGAATCAACTTGAGTCCTATTCCAATCTGCGGAGATAATCAAGGCTCTATCTTCATTGCATCTAATCTGGTTCAAGAACGCCAAACCAAGCACATCAATATTCGATTGTGTGTTGAAGATGACAAAGTCGAATTGTTCTTCATTGAAGGAGTCTGTAATCCCACAGATATGTTTACAAAGAATCTCGGACATGAGAAGTTCTTACAGTTCAGAGATCACCTTGGACTTGAATTCTATTCGTCCACTTGATTTGCTCAGATGCGCTTTTCAGCTGCACTTAGCGAGGGGGTGTGTTGAATCTGTGGACTATATTTTACATCCCGGTATATCCAAAGTCCTGGTTCATACTTTCCGCCATCATATTATGTGGGACTATTGTTCCATTTATCATCTCTACTTATGATCATATGTACAATTTTCATTGTCGTCCTTATATGGTATTTACTATAGTCTCTACACGTATATAAGCTCGTAGTTCTCTACTTGAATCTACAGTGTGCTTGAGCTTCTATGTCTCGCCTTTACCTCTCTAAACTCCTCTCTGGTTAGTAGTGTAGCCATGTTGTAGTCCTCTGCACTAGGTGTTATGCTGGCTCATCACCTTCATACCAAATCACCAAGTAGTGTCCCCGACGTATCAGGGGTCGCTCTCGAGTGTCTTTCAGTTGCCATTACTCAGCCATGGGCAGAGATTGACAACCTTGTCGACTATGACGGTTTCCATCATGCTGATGACTCCCTGTCAACGTGGGACGCTAGTGAAACCGACATCCTGTCTGTTTTGTCATCACCTAGTGCCTCAGATTCTCTCACCAAGTGGGCTGAGGCCATTGCTGTCCATTACATCCCTTCGAAACACTTAGGTGTCTGTCACGAAATGCTGAACGTCTATCGGAGACGGCGAGGGCGGAGAGCAGTGATAGCAAGCTTGGAGAGGAGCAGCGGGCTCAACTCAGACAGAGATAAGGCAGAAACTGGTCCCAACGACAAGTTAGATCTATTGTAGAGAAGGAAAGTGAAGGAGACTGTACTACTCACCTGGTCCCAACAACAAGAGGTCAAGATGAGGGACCAGGTGAAGACTAGCTAGCTTATATACCTATCCTACAGTCAGAGCTGGAGTCGGAGTGGCTACTTATGAGTCGTATATGAGTAACATATGAGTCAGGGATGAATAAGAAATGAGTCAGGGATGAATAAGAAATGAGTCGGTATGAGATAATGGGATGGCTGCACGATGTGGGTTAAAGCTGCGCAGTGGTGGGTTAAGAAAGGGAATCGTGAGAAAGAAAGATGTCTAGTAAGTGACCGTGAGAAAAGAACATGTGATAATCATGTGAACCAATGGTGGAGGGAAAAGTGGCGTCTTCATGACAGTGTCCCAGTCACTAATGACTGTCACGTTTGGATGCCCAGTGTGAGGGGTTTCTTCCTCTACTATACCCTTGCTCCACTCGTTCCCCCCACGGACAAGGATTCTCTCCCCGATTATCACACTCATTTCATCACTCTTATCGCCAATATGGGATTATGCCGCAACGTGGTTGCTCAGAAGCATCTCGAGATTGCTTCTACTCGCAACATTACTCGTTGCAACCCCGAGTCAGTAAAGAGTGTGGCCTCGCTTTCGGCTCACCTCATTGCTTGTGGTATCACTGTCAACAAAATCAGCTCCTATGCGTACTTCGGCATGCAATATTGTATCGATGCTTGCCGGACGCCATCACTTCCCGCTCGAACTCGTGCCAAATATGCACGAATCTTCATCTCAGCCCAATATCGCTTGTTATTCTTTCCTCTTCCACTTCCGGCCAACGACACCTTCTTCCCATCCAGATGGACCAAAGAACCCATCATCAAATATCATCGTCGCTGTGCCGTCTATCGTCATTGGAGAGATACTCGCGATTCTCGCTGGTCTTCTACTCAGGACGTTCCAAAGACAACCTATCATCCCCAACCTATTCCTGATTCCACAGTCAGCAGGGTAGCCAATATGGTTATTGACTCAGAACCTGTTGCTCCCGGTAGTCAGTCCGCACCAGGATCGAACTAGAGATCCGGATGAAAGGCTTGTAGACTGGAATCTAGGGTTGGTGCCCGACTTGTCACAAACGCCGCCGGAAGGCTAGACTCAACAGTCGGTACGGTGTCTTTATCAGTCTGATGGGTACAAGTCCACTTTAAAAATTATTCATAAGTTGTATTTACGCTACATTCAGTTCCATTCTATGTCTATGTGTCTTATTCTCACTATGAAGCTCGTTCTTAGAGGGGGAGGGTGTAACGGCTCCTTCCATATATAGGTCTATCCGGCAATATCTGTATGTTAGATAATATTCTCCCACGAAGTAGATAGACCTTCGCTGACCTTCGCTGACCTTCTTTCCCTAACTCTTCTCTTCCCACCGCCTTACTCGCCTTGTGTACATAGCAGTTGCTGTAATAAAAGCTCTGTCTTGTGTACCTGAGGCCCGAGGCACTAAGAGAACGACGTTCTACATCTACCGCTCATAAGCTTCAAGCCGCCGGATAGGCCTTATAAGTTTATGCCTATCGAAACAAATCTACCCGTTCGTGATGCGATACAATGACGCAAACTCAAAATTTTGATGTCAAACAAGCGAAGACCTCGTTTATGAACAATCCTTGAGCACGGCTATCCGTCTAATAATTACCTTGCTGCAGTGTGCGGATACAATTCACCGATATATTACGCACGACCCTTCCCTCGGCTCACCTTGAAATCACATTTGCCTCGGTTGACATCAGCATCCTTTTTCTCTCGTAACTGGATATAGGTCCCTGCAGCACGCTTCTATTGACAAAGAAATATGGTAGGTCTTATTCTGGTTGACCCGGTCACTCAAATGTTGATGTCGACCTTTTTCCCGCCAAGTTACTTGAAGCTTTTGATCTAACAAAAAGGATGAACAGAATGTGATTGAACAAATAGGCTTAAAGATGAGGTGTGCCAGGCTTCGCCATGATTCTGAAGCTTGAGATTGATTCCTACCATCAGCTTTAAGACGGAAGCCGTGATTCATGCGCATGGAGCACCTTTATCACCATTGAGCACGTCAACAGTATGTATGAACGTGCACCTCGTACTTATTGGATTGGATTGCCAGATGATACGGTCTTTCGTACTTGGGTGTAGAGGGATATCTGACGCCATAAAACAAGTTCTTTTGGGGAGATCCTTGAAGGGGCCTGGAGCCTCACGGTTTCCGAGGTACAAGTCTATTATGATACAAGTAACCTTTTGTTGTCCATCGCTTTTTTGGAGATCCTCATTTTACACGGCCTCCCAGCACTCTAACTCTCATACGGGCACCGTATCGGTAGGTATTCAAGGTACTTGAGTCTCGTTTATACTACTTTGCACCCAAGACCTTTGTCCTTGAGAATCCCATAATCACAAGGTACTTGGCTGTGAACGGTCTCGGCCACAACAAGCGACTAGTGACTCCCGAGCTCACAGCTTCTCTTCAAGGCTTGGAGTCTGACAGTCTGCAGCCTCTTTGGCTTATGTTTAAGCTTCAAGATCTCAAGAAAATATTGAAGCTCAGACATGAAGTCCAAGTTAAGTACATATGGCTTTGTGGTAGCATCGCAACATATCAACAACCTGGGAGAAAGTACCAACCAGTTCCTATTTGCCGATCCGTTATTTTACACCATACTGTTTTTGTAGCCTGCAGGCAGGTCTGTTCCAATATAAAGACCCGAATCCGTACTTACTGACCTATTTTACTCAATTCGTATGGCTTGTGACCAGTGACCGTTTCATACAAATTTTGGAATTCGTATAGGCCCTCCGAGGCATGTGACACGGAGAAAAGTTTTTGGATATAGGCGCTCAGAACCCCAAATTCAGCAATTTCGGAGGTGTCACAGGATGGGACAATTCGGATGGACCCCCTGTGACCCAGTGACCGCACAAAAAATATTCGTCAATTTCTGGGCCTGTGACCTGTGACCAAACGAATTGAGTGAAATAGGCCAGTACCTGCTGTGCCGCGGCAGGTCCCACCCTATGAATAACGACACTGAGAGTTACGAGGTGCCTTTAAAGCCCCATGGATGTCTCGCAATGGTCTTCATACAGCAAACTTTGCTCTTGTCACATTCAAACCAGGTCACTGCCCGTAATATACTCAGATGTTGAGCTCAACGCTGTGGGCGAAAACGGCACGGTGATGTTCACTGGTCGAAGGTAAGAGCAAGCCAGGTGCATCGCCATCGGCTATACACGCTGTTACTTCCGTAATGATTGAATGGTGGATTTTGCTCAGAGAAACCGACGCGGTCGACAGGAGAGGTAACGACACAATCCTAAAATCACGATGTGAGGTCCGTGATTCTTCAGAGCTGCTGGTCGGTCTTTAGTCTACAAACTTAACATTGTCAGGAATAATATTGTTTGCGCATCGAATTTCGCCAAACGAAGCACGACCTGGCAATCTCGGGGTTTTGCGGTGCTTCTTCTTTTGACCACTATATTGTTAATTCCCAGTTCCCTTGTTTAATCCTGATTGGTACAAGCTTGTATGTTTTACAATAGCAAACACACGATAGCTATAAAAAACCAACGATGTATTTAGTTTGAATAATTAACCTCTTTACCTCTAACCACTACCTATCAGGGCTTCAGCGCAGCTGAAGCCAAGTAATTGTAAGTGACTTGTTCGACTCGCACCTGAAGTGACGAGCGCCTTTCTCACATCTCTCTACCGTCCTCCAATCTCTAGTCTCTCTCTGCGCTGACAGGCTCGGCGCATCAGGTGGGTATTGTGCCTTTGGTGATCACCAGCCAACGCCGTGTCTGTTTTTTTTTATTGTTAGCTAATCGAGTCCTCAGTGCAGGCTATTAGTGCTATACCTGTAGCCTAACTTATCTTCCTACTTCGTGAACTTTCGCCCTACCCACTCGCAATAAACAAATTCGTTGAGTTTGAACTTTCTGAACTCCGTCGCGAGTTCTTTTTCACTCGACATCAGTGGAGCCCACCGCGAGGGGGGGATCGTTCACCTTTTAAATTAACGACAATTGAGAATTTGGTATTCTCTTCAGCAAACGCGCGGTGAACATACCGGAATTTATGCCATTGGATTGTAACTTGGCTACTTCCAGTGACTTTACGTCTATCCGTGAGCCTTATTCTGAGCTGGACTCAGACACTGATACCCCTTCCACACCTTTGACTCACGCTCAGTCTCGGCCAGAGTCACCTCTCCAATCAGAGTCGTTCACTCATCTGAACATGAGCCAACAAGGATCGTTAGATGCAGGACCGTCAAACGCGCCAGGAATTCACTTACAAATGCCAGCACAAGGATATAATGCTACCACCATTCACATCCAGCCGGAAACTGAGCGAGAAGCTGAGTCCGGCCAGCCTCGAACTCGGGTAACAGTAGAACCTACCCTTTGCACCGCTCGTGTTAATCGATTATCGGGATCCTCGTTTGACGAAGTATACGCCGTAGCATTACCGGCACCGCACTCGCGTGATGCCCCCCGTACGTTGAAGGGGTCATATTCACAGGTGGAAAGCTGGATTCGCCAGTACGAGCGGTTGCTGGCCAAGCACAAAGTGACTGATAGTCGAGAACAATGCGAAGGATTGCTGGATTATTGTTCTATAAAAGTCAATAGAACTATACGGACTCTGACATCTTATCGTACAGGGTCTTGGCGCCAGCTTAAAAAGGATATACTGCGGATGTATGACGCAGAGCGAGCTTTGCAACGCTACCAGCCTAGTGACCTCCAGGCTCTTGCTTTGAAGCAAGCTTCGCGTCCCATTGAAAATAAGTCGCAATGGTTGCGTTATGTCAGGAGATTCCAAGAGAAAGGGGGAGAATTGGTTAGTTCCGGCAAGATGACAGACCGACAGTATGCCACGTACTTTTGGCTAGGGATACCCTTATTCCTGCAGCAGATATTGGAGTCACGATTGCGCGCTCGGAAGCCTAACCGGGACATATCAGAGCCTTATCCAGTGGATGAAGTGAGCGAGGTGGCCGAGAGTTACTTTCATAGGTCGCATTTCAAAACCATGGTGCCTGATGCGGGAATGTTCGGGGTATTAAGAAACGAAGAAGACTCGGGGGAAGATTCCGATAATGAAGAAGATACCGATTCAGAATTAGATGATCTGGAGGTATGGAAAAAGACGAAGGCTCACCGGAAATTAGGAAAGAAATTGCTAGAACGAACGACAGCTAGCAAGAAGGAGACGTCGCCCAATAAGGCGGTACCTAGCGCAGAAGTAGCACGGACTACCACATTCCAAGGCCCGCAGGAGGAAGTTGCTGACTTGATATCTAGACTGAACAGCATGCAGCTAGAAAACCCGGAGTATGGGGTGTTGTATTATCGGGCGGTGAAGATGGACCCTGAGAGTAAGGAGTGCATTAGGAGATCTCCGCCCAGCGTCGTACAGACAAGTATCACTCACCCCAACATAGCCCCGATAAGTGCAGACAATCGCCCCTACATTCCTATCACGAGAGACGGAAGAGCTGTCCAGTTGTATCCATTTGAAGGAAGACCGCCATCGTCGTCGAGAGTAACTTGTTTTGGCTGTGGAACTGTGGGTCATCGGATAGGCGACTGTCCGGAGGTTGCCGGTAAGCTGCGTTTGGCCGAAATAAAAAGAGATCCAGTCTCTCAGCAGTTTGTGTTACCAGATGGCACGCTAATTCCGCGTGGGAACCCGGGAGAGACTTTCTTGCAAGTTCTAGATCGAATGCAACGTGATCGTTCGCGACAACTCTCATCATCTCAACCATCTCGCAAATCTATGCTCGTTACTGTCCCTCAACTGGTGCAAAACTACCTGGCTCGGCAGTCCATGGAGAAGAGTTATGAAAGCAGGAATGGCAGGGCAACTGAAGCCGAGAATTCAGACGACGGCGACAGTGAGTCTTCTGAGTCGGAATCTATTTCAGAGACTGACAGCGGCAATCTGGAGTATAGAGACGACGAGTCAGATGATGAATGGGAGGAAATTATGGAAGAAATACCTAACGCGGGGCCACAAGTGTTGGGGGTTGAACGAACAAAGGCAACAACGAGGGAGGTTAGGCAGAAATGGCAATCAGGGCCTAATGAAGCTACTCACGAGGCACGTTCGCGCAGGATTGTCAGGCCACCGAATAACGCAGACGGAACTAGAAGAAATTGGAGAGAAACTTTACAACCTAAGAATAAAGCCAATTCAGCGGAAAAACCAGTTGCGCGGAAAATTTTGGATGGAGCTCAGGGTCTGGTGCCATCTGAGCCATTAAAGCTGCCAAACGATAACGGTAAGGAATCACCGTCAAATGTTGAATCTACGCCAATTAACAGGAATACTCGCTCCGAAATGGAGCGTGTGAGGACAAGCACCCCTCAGCCCAGCGTCATACCGGTAAACCCAAAACCTTATGATGCCCGACCTAATACCTTCCGCAGGGCGGTATCGATGGAACCGGAACCGCTCAGTCAGAGGGTATCGAAGGAGGATGTTCGACAGAAGGTGCGGTTTACAGAACCTCCAGTGGTAAAGACTCACCCTGCGCCGTTACCCCAAGTCAAACGAGAGCGCAAATCAGACCTGGCACGGAGGGTGAGCCGCCAACAAGTATTGGACAAAATTTTGGGAACAACGGTTCAGTTGCCGCTGGGAGATTTTCTTGGGGCCTCTCGAGAGTTGAGCGCGGTGTTGCATGATCTAACCAAGGTACGATTACCGTCAGCTTTATCAAAACGAGATGTCAATCTAGTGGGCAGATTCTCAGGACATGAAGCTAGACTCCCGCCACCTATTGCGAACCTGCTGGAAACTGAGCATGGCAGGTTGATTGAATTAACAATGGAATATCGAGGGACTCCTATTACCGCTATTCTAGACACTGGATCGCAGGTGAATGTGATTTCTAGTAACGTTTACGAGGATGTTATTCAAGTCCCTGTGGACATTTCCAGGCATACAGTTATGAACGACGCCAATGGAGGTGAAGGGGTCTTGCGGGGAGCTATATCCGGACTGCAATTAAATTGCGGACAAGTAGAGACTTCGGGATTTTTTTATGTTGGGGATAAAGTGCCGTTTTTCATGCTGCTAGGAAGACCATGGATGAGAGAAAACCGCATAACCATCGACGAACGCAAGAATGGTACGTATCTTGTCTTTAAAGATCGACAAACATGGAAACCACGATTTGAAATGATGGTGGCCGCAGCCCTTGGAGACCTAACGCCAACACGAACCGTTAAGAATCGTGCCGCGACGCTGCACACCTATCTTGCTAAGTGCGGCAGTGTTGAGGGTGGCACTACAATCCCAGAAACTGATACGGAGGTGGTGGAATTGGATGACGATGATGGGACCTACCAGGTTAGCAGTTCCTCCAACAATGGAGTAGATAATACTAGCGATCTAACGAGTGAATCAGAGGATGACCAGCTAGAAGATGAAGATCTCGATAGCTATACCTTGACGAGTGGGCCAGGACAGGTACTCTTTCCAGAAGACAGGAATCGAGGGGATGATGGAGACGATTCTCAGGACAGAATTGTAGAAGAGACGGATGTTATGTGCCACCAATGCATTGACGATGACAGCCAGGAAATTAAAACTGAAGTGGAGGAGAGTTCAGAAGAGGAATGTGAATCGTCGTTAGAATCAGTCCGAGACATTGGAATCGTTCCCTTATCCAAAATGGCGACTTCCAGGCAACGCTATATCCCCCGTCGGCAAGATTATGTTCAGCAGGGAGCTTCTGGATCGCGCTTTCGAACAGGACGAAGTCCGGATGATATGTTGAAAGACTTTTCGGGAATATTGAACGGGGTACGTTTGGTTTTGCATATTTGGTTACAGATCTGTTTGGTGGTAAGTGCCACTGTACTCTTTTTGGTATGCGATCAAGCTGAGGACATCTGCAAAGCGCAGCCAGAGGATAAAAGCGACCCCGAAAACGAACAGAATTCCCCCAATAACCATACTTTCCTTTGTCGCATGTCTCCTACAACTCGTTCTCAATCCAGACGCTCAGACGAAGAGAATGGACATCACGCTAAGAAGTCCACCTCCAAGTCGAGAGCTCGCACTAAATCCAAGGCCCTCATCGTTGCGCCGGTCGCACAGTCGCCTACACCGCTTCACCCTCCTGATCCTGTTCGGGCTTCCATTTCTAGTACGCCTGATTCACTCCCTGTGTCGGGAGTTCTTACCAACCCAGGACCAGTCGACCTAGTCCCGGGCCTGGCGCCCAATTCGTCTTACGAGCTCATGCGGGCTCTGTGTAATCACTCCACCACTACGTTCCGAGAGACGGGACGTGTTCAGATCAGACCAGTTGTCGTCGCGTCCACTCAAGGATACTTATTGTCGACTAGCGTTACTCCAGATGGCGACAATCGCTTGTCTTTGGTTCTTCTTAACGCCAACCTTATGATCAACAATCCCCTTATGCGCCAAGCGTCGCTCCAGGTGGGACACGCTCGCGTAGAGTTCTTCCCTTGGTCCACGCCCCTTCCTACCACGCCACAGGGGGCTTTCCAGCAACGTCTTACCTATACCTACCATACTCGGGCGGCCATTGAACCTGCTGAAGCTCAAGCAGAGTTGGCACGACCTGCACGACCAATGGAGTACAACGTTAAGACTCTACAAGGGCAAGTGGACGAGAAGCAAAAGAGAGACAGCAACTCCGCGACTAGTAAGTGGATAAACGAATTTCACGAGGGGTCGCATCGCTCAGCCACGCCTACAGTCTGGGCTCAGATCAAACCGGCGGGAGAGGATACAGAAATGAGTTCATCGGACTCCGGCTCGGACGAGAGCTCTTATCCATCTTCGGACATGGATGTGGATCAGTCGGAGAGGGAAGTTGATGAGCTAGCTACGACCTCGCAACCGAATTCACCTGAGCCTCAACCTTCGACGCCAGCACCAGAAGAATTGCCTACGGTCACCATTACGGTCCCCTCCGGCCCTGTTTCCGTGAGCATTCCTACTGGCACTGCGAAGGTTAGCGACAGTCCTTTTATTCCTTCAGCTCGCATGACCGACGCCTTTTGTGTGCCCATCTTTCAGGACTCTGTTACTTCGGTGTCACCATCCGACAAGCAACCAGAAGCTCCGTCAATCGGCCCTAAGCAACCTTCCCGTTCCCCCTCTCCTCCTGGAGAACTCACTTACCCGGTGGAACGACCGGTACCAGATGCCCCAGAATCTCCCGAATCAACCGAGACCAGCTCGTCCCAGCCTGAGCCGCCTTCTCCACCAACCCCACCTTCCACCGAAGTATCGACGTCGGAATCTGAGAAATCGGACAACAAGCCATTCATAGGGCCGGTGAAGATTACGCTCCCGCCATGCTCTGAATTGCTACCAGGACCTCGTCCGTCCCCAGCCATTAGGCGGACTATTCTGCACGATGGTCAGGCCTTTACCGAGGCTACGTGCACTATTGGCCAGCTTTACGCCTGTACTACCCGAACACTCGTCGGGAAACCAGAGTGGAAGCTAGGTGAAGCCCCCAAGGTCCCCCCGTTTCTCAGGACATCCATATTCAATATGGACTATGGACACTCGTCCATCATTCGGGAACTGAGGGTGGTCTATGGGCGCAGGGTCTTAAAGGCTTTGCAGAGCGCATTCGTGGAAATGCATTATCACGGGATGCAGGAAAGGACAGAGGGAATGGTGGCTAATGGACGTGGACCCAACTTGGAGTCTCGCTTGCGATTAGCTCACAAGTTCGAGAACCCGGTCTACTGCCAAGAACAAGAGGATCACTTCCGCTTTCGTCTGGCCGTTGACCGAAACGAACCTGCCAGCATGCCCATTCGTGCCTTGGGAGGGAACTTCGATCGAGACCGTTGGCGCCACGATCACGAATATCTTACCGTGTTGGTCACCGATGCAGGACGTTGGGTCTACTACCAAAAGGAGCTAGACTATATGACGGTGGAAATTTACTGAGCAATGGTGTTCCTTTCCGAGTATTTTATGATTCTCGAGGCCGACCACGTTTTTCGGGCTCGCTATAGCGCCTATCTTCGGGAAGCATCAGCCCTCCTTCGCAGCCCTTCATATCTCGTTAACGCCATTCTTACCTACGAATATCGAGTATGGTTGATAGCTGCCCGGGAAATACTCATCTTCCATTGTGAGCTCGACCTAGCCACCATGATCGAGAACATCCTGAAGATAAAGTATTTGGATAGCGCGGGCCTCGAGCATCTTCACAGCCATTTCTACATCCCACGCCTCCCCGACTCACTTCCGGGAACTAGCCCAACAACGTGGGGCTATAACGAAACGATGGGAGACCATGTCGGAATTCAAGAACAACTTGACGTATCACCCCTTAAACGGGTTGGAAATTCATCCCCTCCTTCGAGCTCATCAACCAACTTCGGCCCTCTTAAAGGCTTCCCGAATTAAGGCCTCTTATAAACCATCGCCTCTTTCTTCATCCACTGAGTCTGTTGCTACCAACTCCACCACTGCCGACACAGCCGCTCTTTAGGTTCTTGCGTGGATTTTTTTTAAATTGCTGGACAATTCACTTCACTTTTTATTGCCCAACGTAAGTGGTGTTAAAGTCTAATTGTTCCCCGCGGGTCACTGATGGCATGGTACCGTGCAATCAAAGCCAGATTTGTCCGTATGGCTCCTTATTCCTCTCGACACAAGGCACGGGCCGCCCATATGCAGGAGATTCGCTCACTCCGTGCTGTTCATACGACTCCCACTCCAGTTTTGCAACCTATGATTACTACCATGTCCCTGGAGACGTCAGTTCCTTCGGGATCCCAACTACGCCCTCCAGGATACCCGTCTTTCTTTCAACCTGCTCCTCTTGTCCCGGTGACAATACGAGCGCCCATTCCTGTTTCCACTTCTCCTATCCTATCTCAGAATATCCCGACTTCACTGTCTCGAAGCCCTCCAAGAGCGCCAGCCGCTCATTCTGCAAGTTCCCAATCTTGTTCTTCTTGCCGATCATCTGTGTCTTCTACTTCTTCCGAGTCAGCGGGTTCAACACCCACGTCTCGACAACTCCAGCCCGGGATTCTGTTTCAGCCGCTGATTTTTCGTTCAACACCGTCACATTCAGCTCTGAGACAGCCGCCGGCCCAACCAGCAACTTGCGGCCCGGGATATCATCACCCACTTTGCTCTCATTTTACCACCAGTCCTCCTCAACCGATTCCCCCTCGTTCAGCTACTCCCAATATAGGGATTCAACCCCCTTCAACCACAATATACGGATTGCCCCCTCGTCCTCCAATAACTCTTATGGCTTCCCTGCCTCATCATCACGATCGTCGTCCTGCAGTCTCCCCTTCACGTCCTCGAAAGCGAGTCCGATTTGCCCCTACCACCAATCAGGCCGATGCACGACAGGACCTGCGGCGAGTTCAGGCTGAAAGTCGACATTCTCTGTGGAAAGTGCGAATTCGGCAGCTCATCTCGGAAATGGAGGAAATGATGGAGGAGCAACAACGAGATTTTCACGCCTGGAAGCAGAAGGTATTCGAGGTCTTGGGCTGAATGCGTGTTTTCCCTCACAGATTATGTTACTGATACTCATGGTCTGGCTTATCTTCGAAAACCATACAGAATACATATGTTCATATCGCCAAACCTACTTGATATATCGCGTTTTCGGACTACTACTTATCCGTGTGTTTTGCGCTAGTCTAGACCTTGTAGTGATACTATCCGGAATGGTATACTATGCGGCCTATCCTTGGTGTGAAATTATTTGGAGAAACTCCGGGGTGGTTTGGAAGTTGCAGGCGGAACAATACCGTAGCCAGCGAGCGAAGTTGACAGTTCACTGTTTAATGTTCAGGATGCTTCACCGGCGATCTGCCTTGCAGAAGAAGAGGGCAGGCTTTCAATACACCATTAAAGAGCCTCGAGAAAAGCTTTCCACTCTAATGGACTTATCCAACTCTGACAGTTGGCCTAACACACATAAAGAACTTATCGAACGAACGGAATTTGAGGAGGATGATGAAACAATCATTTTTCCAACCGCATGGGACTCAGGGAGCGGGGAAAGCACAGTTTATACAGCCTACAAGAAGGTGAACAGGAAGGTGCGGCCTATCTCTACAATGATGCCTCCAGAAAGCAGGGTCCGCCGCACGATCCCTGAGGATCCATTATTGTCGCTGCCTTCACTACCGTTTTGTCCGCCTATCTTCGAACCTTCTACCCGGTTGTCGGCAGAACGTTTACAATTAATAGATGTGAATCCATCGGGGTTCCTGACCGAAGAAGAGGAGAAGCTTTTCGCTCACGTCCTGAAGCTCAACGAGGATTCACTGGCCTTTGAAGATATCGAACGAGGAACACTGAAGGACTCTTATTTTTCACCATACATGATTCCTACTGTTCCTCATAAACCGTGGCAGTACAAGAATATCCCTATACCTCCAGGAATAAAGGAGAAGGTCAACGAAGTATTGAAATTGAAGATTGATGCGGGGGTGTACGAACCTAGCGTATCATCGTATCGGTCCATGTGGTTTTGTGTGCTTAAGAAAAATGGAAAACTTCGAATAGTCCATGATCTCCAGCCACTAAACAAGGTATCAGTACGGGATGCTGGAATGTTACCCATATTGGATGATTTTGTTGATGGGTTTGCGGGGCGGCAATGTTACACTGTATTCGACTTATTCTGGGGTTTTGATGCTCGAAAAATTGACGAGTCAAGCAGGGAGCTCACGGCCTTCATGACGCCGATGGGGCTGCTACAGATTACATCCCTACCCACCGGATTCACTAATTCACCAGCAGAATTTCAAAAGTGCATGGTTTTTATACTTCAGGAGGATTGTCTAGAGGTTGCCAACATTTTCATTGATGACCTGGCCATTAAAGGGCCGCGAAGCCAGTATTTGAACAATTTTGGCAAACCGGAAGTGTTAACATCGAACCCTGGAATTCGCAAATTTATCTGGGAACACGCTCACGATGTCCATAGAATCATGCACCGGGTCAAGTGTGCGGGAGCCACGTTCTCTGGACACAAGGCCCAGGTCTGTTGTCCCGAGGCTCTCATTGTAGGACAGCGATGTAACGCGAATGGTCGCGTACCCGATCAAGGACGAGCGGACAAAATTTTGAGGTGGCCACCGTTGGAAAATGCTAAACAAGTCCGGCAATTTCTGGGATTATGTGGCACTGTTAGGATCTGGGTCAAAGATTACTCTATGATAATCAAACCTCTTACCCAGCTGTTTCACAAGGATGCCGAATTTGTGTGGGGAAAGAGTCAGCAGGAAGCGTTTGAAACCATTAAGAATGCAGTATCCAGCGCTCCCGCAATGAAACCAATTGATTATGACTCAGACAGACCAGTCATTCTGTCCGTGGATTCAAGCAAGGAAGGTACGGGAATGATTTTGTCTCAACTGGATGAGAGAGGCCGAAAAGTACCTGCCCGGTATGGATCAATTCCAATGAGTGAACGGGAGGGCCGTTATTCTCAGCCTAAGTTGGAACTGTTCGGATTATACCGAGCCCTGAGACATTGGCGGATATATCTGATAGGAGTCAGACACTTGACGGTTGAAGTAGATGCACAGTATATTCGTGGAATGCTCAAGGACCCCGACCTCCAGCCCAACGCTTCCATAAACCGATGGATTCAGGGAATATTACTCTTTGACTTTGACTTGGTGCATGTACCAGCGACCAGGTTTAAGGGACCCGACGCTTTATCTAGACGACCATTGGAGAACGGAGAAGAAGTCCTTAGTGACGATGATGCCTGGTTAGACAACGTGGCGCTGTTACTGAGACGAATTGAATCGAAACCAGAAAAGCCTCCGCTGCACAGGGTTGGATACCATAGTTTCGAGTTACCTTCCAGCTTTCTCAGCCGAGACATACAAGAGCAATGGCTGACTCAGGTGAAACACTTCCTACGCACCTTGGAATCGCCGTACTTTCCGTCAACACAGGAAAAGAAACGCTTCTTGAAAAAGGTGGGACGTTATCACCTTCGAGGAGATCGGCTATTTCGACGGAATCGTGTGGGGCTTCCCTTGCTGGTAGTTACCGATGCAGAGGCCCGCTTGCGCATACTGACTCTAGCCCATGACCGGCTGGGACATAAAGGGGTAGCGGCGGTTTTTGAACTGCTCCGATCACGATTCTACTGGCCCAGAATGCATAATGATGTTGAGCATCATATTAAATCCTGTCACGAGTGTCAGATTCGAAGCTTGAAGAGGTTTGAGAAGCCACCCACTGTATCTATTCCATCGGCATTGTTTGGGAAGGTGTACATCGATGTCATGTATATGCCTCCAGCTAGCGGCTACCATTATATTGTAGCAGCACGCGATGATCTGTCGGGAGTCTGTGAAGCACGCGCGATTTCCAGCATCGACTCAGCGACCTTGTCAAAATTCTTTTGGGAACAAATTTACTGTCGATATGGAGTCCCCCGACAGGTGGTGACAGACAATGGGTCAGAGGTAAAAGCAGCTTTCCAGTCTTTGATGATCCGACTCGGGGTTCCCAGAGTCAGAATATCGCCGTATAACAAACATGCTAACGGCGTAGTCGAAAGAGGACATTTTACACTGCGGGAAGCGCTCATCAAAGCTTGTGAAGGGAGGCTTTCGTACTGGCCACGGAAATTACCTGAAGCGGTATTTGCCGACCGAATCACGGTACACAGATCCACAGGCTATTCTCCGTATCAACTACTCCACGCTACGGACCCAATCTTGCCTTTCGATTTGTTTGAAGCTACCTTTCAGGTAGAAGGTTTCTATGCAGGGATCTCCACTGAAGATCTATTAGCACTCCGAATCAAACAACTACAGCGCCACCCCGAAGATCTACAGCGTGCCACCGAACTCCTCAGAAAAAGTAGATTCGATTCGAAGGCGCAGTTTGAAAAACGATTTGCAAAGAAGCTGATTCCAAGAATTTACAAGCCCGGCGAATTGGTGTTGGTGAGAAATTCAGAAGCGGACCAAAACATCGGACACAAGGAGCAACCCCGATATCTAGGGCCGTATGAAGTGATTCGATATACGCGGGGGGAAGCCTATGAGATTAGGGAATTGGATGGGACCCCATTAGCACCATCTGTAGCCGCCTATCGACTTATGCCATATATACGACGCGACCATTGGTTTATGCGACACGGGTGGCTGGGGACTCAGGCCACTTAGAAGGTTTCAGGGTCCACGATCAAGATTCGTGGTGACAAACACGGCAATCTCACTCGGCAAATTCCAGTTTTTAAACCCTTCCAACCCAGTTCTAACAACTATGATTTCCCGTCCCTCCGTCACCCTCTGTCTAGTCATGGCAAGCCTACTGAGCGCTTACACGGTATTCCGGAATAATTCTTACCTCTTTCGCACCTCAGACGGTAATTCACTGGACACTCGTAACCGCGACCTAGACGCAAGCTGCGATTCTTTGATAGGCCTCCTCAGCGAAATTGGCGCCTGCAGTAACAGTTACCAACAATCTCATCATTTTGACGCAAATGCTATCTATCATTTTCTCGGAAACACACCGATTTCGCAGGACCCATCCTTAGGTCAAGATCACCTCTTTAATGCACCCAACCAGACGATGCGAGCTCTCAAGACTGACCATTGGAACCAACGATGGGAGCCTGTGGAGCCGAATTTAGTTCCCCGAGAGCTGGGCAATGTCGAACTATATCGACCCGCAGGGCTAGTGAAGGACCACTCTTTTAGCTTCGGGGACGCCATCATAGGTCGAGACGCTGGATTTCATCGTGCCGTTCTCATAGGCGTGATACATGAACAATTGCCGGACAAAACATACCTGTTAGCGCAGACGGACCAGCGCAATCGTGTAATTGTGATTGAGGTCCCATCGGAATCAGTGATTCCACGCTGGCCGCCCATTCACTCCCCCCACTTACAACTCATAGCGAACATCGCTCCGGATGTCGCAGGACTGTCTAAGACGGGCAATCATGCCATACGACAACGGGTGGCTACGCTTTGTACTCCAAGTTATGCAACTCGAAGTCGTTTTCCGGGTCATAACTTTCAGGAATCGCCCGGCATTGACGAGGAGTGGATTGAGCCCAACCCATCCTTTCCAGTATTAGCCAAACCCTTCGGTCTGGGAGACTGGCTGCAGACTCATTCGTATGTTCGTCGAGAAATGGAACCGACAGCAATGGCCCCTTCGGCAAGGGAGTCATCCATTTTGGAGCACGAGTATACTTGGCCGCGACCGCCGTCCCATCCTAATCTGGGTTTCGCAGACAACACTTCAGCCTCCACGATTCGTCTTCCCCCCGTTCCACAACTTCCTGCATATCCTCCCCAGGCTTATTACACTCCTACGTCCTCCACCAACTTCTCGATGAGCACTACTATGGGCAACCCGTGGCCTAGTCATTTACCGGAGGACAAGCCGTTAGTTTCTGAGGAGTATAGACTACGAGGAGGTAGGGTGACTTGCCAAACCGCCTTAGATGAGATAGTTGATGAGGAGAACCGTCAGATGCATCTACGGGGGATTTTTCCACGTCGATCTCGTCCACGCCGTATTCAGAACCATGGTACAATCACCACCTTGTCTCACGATCTGCATTGGTCGCCCACGGCCACCATACGGACACACCCGCCCATATCGATTCGCAATCGTCTCCGCCTGTGGTGGTGGAGTCTTCGACGACAGACAATAAACTTAAAAAGGCGTCTGCTTTCTTAGAACGATGGTACGAGGAGAACGGCACGGCGTACTGGTGGAACAGAAAACATCGTCCCGCCCAATTTCAGGAGGAGGATGGAATTTCTTGTGAGTCATCCAAACTACCTGTTCGTTTGTCGATTCACGATGCTAACGCCCGAGGTCGGTCGCTTATCGTTCCCCGCGGATGTCAGGAATAATATTGTTTGCGCATCGAATTTCGCCAAACGAAGCACGACCTGGCGATCTCGGGGTTTTGCGGTGCTTCTTCTTTTGACCACTATATTGTTAATTCCCAGTTCCCTTGTTTAATCCTGATTGGTACAAGCTTGTATGTTTTACAATAGCAAACACACGATAGCTATAAAAAACCAACGATGTATTTAGTTTGAATAATTAACCTCTTTACCTCTAACCACTACCTATCAGGGCTTCAGCGCAGCTGAAGCCAAGTAATTGTAAGTGACTTGTTCGACTCGCACCTGAAGTGACGAGCGCCTTTCTCACATCTCTCTACCGTCCTCCAATCTCTAGTCTCTCTCTGCGCTGACAGGCTCGGCGCATCAGGTGGGTATTGTGCCTTTGGTGATCACCAGCCAACGCCGTGTCTGTTTTTTTTTATTGTTAGCTAATCGAGTCCTCAGTGCAGGCTATTAGTGCTATACCTGTAGCCTAACTTATCTTCCTACTTCGTGAACTTTCGCCCTACCCACTCGCAATAAACAAATTCGTTGAGTTTGAACTTTCTGAACTCCGTCGCGAGTTCTTTTTCACTCGACATCATACGGATGCTGATAAGTACTAATATTGATTCTCCACCGATATGCTGCTGCTCAGTGCCCAAAACTTCCGAAACAGACGTGTCTGAAGTCTCAAGCAAGTCGGGCTGCTCATGGCAGGGACTTCATGTCGAATGCCTTTACAATTTACCTCCCTCCTTCGCGTTGTCGGTGCCAGAGAACTTGCAGTCCTTGAGCCTCGGGTACCACTTTTTCAACTCCCCACTGTGACCAACCTTGCTCCGGTGAGTGATATGAAGCCATCTTTGGATCGTACAGAGGCTGGGTACACAACTTTGAGAGATATTTCCGACCGATTCTCGACCGGACGTCTTCCTTTTCTTATGTTGATTTCCGGGCGCCTGGCGTACCATAGGAGAATGCGAGTCTCAGACTTCACGCATGATTACAACTACTCGACAACTGTGGATTCTGTTCCAGTTCCCTGGCTGTCTTGGTCAGTAGACTTCCCGTCATCGACCTTTGTCGCCTCATCTGCCTTCTTCTCTTCTTCCTTCTTCTCCTTCTTGTCCTCGCCGAGTGAAGAACGGGGGTAGAGACTAAATTCAAGCCAGTACTGTCAGTATACAAGACCCAGCAATGAGTTGGTTTCTTACATTCCAGCTGGCAGAACTCGGACGTCGCCACTGTGTTTGTCCCCTAGGGTCAAGGTAAAATCGAACCCAAAGCGCATCCAACCGTCTAGAAGGTAGACCTTGATGGGCCCCTTGATACCACCGAAGTCGACTTTGGCGATGTTTTCGCCGTCGTGGAGATTACCATCGAGCTTGGCGACTGGGGGAAACTCCGCTGGAAGCAACACAAATTTGATGAACACCTGCATTGGTGGAAAGGTGGAAACGATGAAGGCCAGCCCTCCTCACCTCTAAGCAAGGGCCATAGATCAAAAAAGAAAATAGAATGCTCACTTGCAACTGACCTCATATCTCCTGAGCTTTCCGAGAGAACCGTTCCTGTTGATTGGCCTGAACGTACCTGTCACGCACATAGGTAGAACTCTTTATATGTTTTCGGTAAGCACGATGAATTAGTACACAAAGAGCTAAAGCCTGCACAGACGATAACTGACGTACATATCCACGAGTGTTGAAGCCGTCTACCTATCTAGCGGTTCACCGTTGTGAGAAAGCCTCGTTGACCCCAGCTCGCCGTTACCGACACTACTATAGTGTTAGCGGCTACTCGGTCTGTGGAGATGAGAAGTTGGTTTTTGGGACAATGAGCCGAGGTTTGGGGATGGATCCCACCTTCGTTAGTATCAAAGAGGCGTTCACAAGCTTATCAGTCGTCGATGATGAAGGTCAGGACGAAGCCAGGTGCATCGCCACCCGGTACCTCATCTCCGCGATGATCCCACGACGACGGCGACGACGTCATTTCGAACTCTCCCTCGAACGGACATGACGATGTTGTGGGCGAGTTCCCTCTATCTCGTGTCATCCTGGAATAAGGACTGTCGGCGTGTGTGTAAACGCGACGACTCATGATCTCGTAGGGCGATTCCCGGATCCTGGCTAACGAGAAAAAATCCAATTCGTTGCAAGCTGCAAAGAGACCCGCATCGTTTTCGGTAACGGGTTACGTTGAGTACTTTCCTTTGGTCTTCGTGCTATAAACCTTCCTTCAGCCCGATTAGACGACCAAATCCTTCATATCAACTTTCCTGGCACTCGACTGTCAAAGCAAGTATCAGGATTGGGAAGATCGATCGTTTCGTTTCAGGCGATCCAAGTACATTCGACCTACTCCCATCTGGATCTTCCCAACACAGCGCTTTCTAAGTCTAAGACTGACGAGAACTCGGTAAACGAGGAAAATAGAGGCACCTGAGGTTCAACGCAGACATCGTGTATGTTCCTGGGGCCACAATTATTCAAGAAGCGCTCTCCATTGCGCAACGTTCGGCGGTCTGTATGTTCCGTTCAGCTGATGCACAGCGGAGAATTCAGAAGCCACATTATCGTTGCCAGCTGTATCCAAAATCCCGCATAGGAGAGACAGTGCCGAGTTTCCTAGTGCAACGAACGCATGACTGACAGTTGAATTTGGTCTAGGTGTCCGAGCGAACACATATAAGAAAATTGCATGGAACACTAGACCCTCACATTCTTGAACTCTTTTCACACTCCTACACGTTCGTTACCTGCTAGTCAGTCAAGCCACATTCCCTTCTGCAAGAATGCTTTACCCTACACAAGCCATTTTCGGTGCGCCCTTTAACGTGCTACAATACCGTGACTTTACTGACCCAGTTCTCATATCATGTAGACCGACAAACGGCCCAGGCTCTTGGTAAGTTCGAAGCACAAGGAGCTCGTCACGCCGCGCCGTTTTTTGAATACCACTCTACCTGTTTATAGAGCTCCAAGACTTGCTCGACGAGCAGATGTTTGTTCAAGAAAGTAATGGAGAGAAGTATCATGTCTTTGCGGTCACCAAATCTGCATCTTTCGGCGCAACCGCTCTCCGCAGGGTGAAAGTCTCGATCGACATCCCTATTGGACCCGTCATACTCCAGGTATCTCACCATCTTGAGCCTGGCTCGGACTGTAGTATACTCATGCAAACCCCTCTCCAGCTTCGTGGATGGATCAACGTACTCACCTTGGAGTGCGAGATCCAAGTGTATATCAAATACCCTCTCCCCGTCGAGTCAGTCAAGATCGGTGAATTTACCGGAACCCTCACCTTGGACGGCATCAAGATCAACGTTAAATCACTCAAATTCAACGGATGGATCAGGATCTATGTCAAAGATTTCTGGCTTTGCATATCCTTCGATTTGATTGTATTTGGCAACGAGTTCAAGGGCGATATCAAGATCGCTCCCATATTTGGGTGAGTCTTTTCTTTGAGGTTAGGTTACTGAGGAAGGGGAAGTGTTGACTGCGAGTTTTAGTCCGAATGAGGCCGCTCTCGCGGCTCTCCAGGTCAATAATAATGCCGTTAACAACGTACTGGCCAATAGCGTTCAGGAGCTGAAGATCGAAGCGCCTGCCTAGATGAACGGAAGATGGTCTATAAGGGTATAGCAACGTTTTCCCTCTGTTACTCTCTGCCCATCGTTCAGAGGTATCTTTTGCTTAGACTCGAATCCCGCGTATTCTCACTTTCGACTTTCATTTTTTTAAGCACCTTCACTCGGAGGCGCTTCCCGTGCCATTCCTTATTCTTGATCCCCTCATAGAAAGTTACCACGCTCCCTAAATCACTATGCCCGTTTATTGCTCATTCTACTATGCCTATCGCATCTATCTCGTGTTGTTCACCTCCAACTGACGGGAGCTACTGAGGAGCTGCCAATCCACGTTCCTTACCGATTTTTTTACTCTCTTCAAATCTCTTACACTGCGCTGCCCAAATTACATGTGATACGTATATGCCCGTTTGTTACTCCTATGGCTATTGAATCCTTTTTGACTATCACGAATCGTAGATATCGAGGAAGAGAGAGACAAACGTGCCGGTTCTTCAATCACGCGAGGCACCAAGAACTTGGGTCTCGAGGCCTTGACGGAGAACGAGAGCGTTGACGAGGCTCGGACCACCTTACCCCCCGAGTAGTTAGCAAAAATAAATGCCAATAGTGGCTTACGACTAAGATCTTCCAAAAATATCTGCTTGTATTCGACAACACATCATACATACTTATATCTTCTCAATCATTGCTCGTCGAGAACGTTAGCCTAGTAGTCGGAGCATGACTTCTCGACACCAACTTGAACACCGTTGGGGATGTTGTTAATGTCGTTGTTGAACCTATAATCCCCATCCCGAATAAGTGTGCAATTCGGAGTCGTGGAAAAAGCGGGTAGTTGAGCCTTACCAGATGTAATGACCATTCTCCTTCTGACCGTAGTTGATACGGATGCGTTTGCACTAAGAAAACAGAAGCAGGGTATTAGCGTCCTGGATTACGAGAAACTTGAGCGAGTTATAGGAGCTCACGGGTTCTTCGAGGGTACACTTGTCAGCAGTGCCTCCAGGAGGGCAGTTGAGCAAGCTCCCGGGACTCCCGACTGGGGTGCGACGCTGGACCTCTGGAGTCGAGGCGGCGAAGGCAGCAGTGGCGCAAGCGGCAATGGTGACGAATACGGTTGTGAATTGCATGATGAGAAGAAGTGTTTGGTTTGTTGGTGAGGTTGTGGTAATCTTGATAGGATTGAACTTGGGGGGTGATGAGGACTTCTAGCCAGGTGGTTGTCAGCTTTTATACGTATACGTTCGTGCATTATTATTTGTGAGTCTACCAGCCTCCGGGAAAATGAAGAACTTGACTTCGAACAAGTTATCCCGCCGTAGTCGTTTGCCGCAGTTGGGATCCAATTGTTGCCCCACAGCACCTTATTCTCGCTCCAAAAGCATCTGGAACGCTGTATCGATTACTCCACAGCGACTCAATCATAGCTATGCGGGAGCTCTGTAGACTCTGGAGGAGTCGTTTCAAGTGGCTGTATGCCGGTTTCTAGCCTGCCGATAAAGATTTGCCGGTTGTGGCGCAACATTTTGCTTGGCTAGTCTTCTTGGCAACTATACCTGGTTAGGCGCATATGAGATTCGGAAAAGCCCACTTTGCGAAGGTTAGGCTTATTGTTACTTGTGAGCGAGAACACCGAAGGACTCAGTTTTGAAACATGGTACATACCTGAAACATGGAGTCCGATGGAGTGCCCGCAGGTCCGACTAATTGTGGTAGCCAATAAAGCTTCCTGAACGCTTCAAATCACCTGATTTGAAATCAATAAACCAGATAGTTCGGTCGTGACCCTACTTGTCATCGCTGCCTGTGTTAATGATGCTTTAGCAGCCAACTTCCAAGGCATCTGTGTTACCCTTTTATCCGAGCACCGTTCGAAAGGCAAGCTCAATCATCTGCAAGGTGCCATTCTGCGTCTCAGACTCCTTGTCCCTTGTGTGCTCACTTTGTACTCTGGGTTAGTTGGTGGCATGTAACGGTTAAAGACCATTGAAGTTCTCGTAGAGATACTCTAAAATAGCATCAACTTGTCAAGAGGGTGGATCTTGAGAACGCTGTTATTCAACATCAACAACGCCCTTGGCTTTTGGGGTGACTACCCGCTGGACTGCCGTTTATCATAAGTTGACGGCGATCTTGCTCTGCCGCCAGGTTTCCCGAATCAGATACTTATTCGTAGATTTTGCGTAATTCCCCATTTATTGCTTGTATGTCTGCCCCGTCTGTTTTGTCTTTATTTGAACCACGACAAGCTGTTTGAGAATTACCCATCGATAATCGTGACCGTGGAGAGAGCGCCCAAATGTTCGAGAGCCAGGGTGTATTAGATTTGATGCCAAGCCAACTAACAAGCCGTTAAATACGGCGAGCTGCGTTCCCGGCTAAACCTGATGAGGATCGCTCGAGAAACCACAGGAAAAACCCGCTGGCGGACACACCGGTATCTACTCCACTCATCATTGTTCGTGAGCAGCATACTGCCTCAAATGCAACAGCGCTGAACGCGCTACACAATTCATCCATCCCAGTGTGTATAGTGGCTACCCACTGAAGTTACGCCTCACATATCTCACTCAGTGAATTCCTTGGCGAGGATCTCATTCGAGTCCCGCGACTATCAGGTCTCAACTTAGTCGAGGCACCGCCTTTTTTCGACGTTTCAGCTCCCAGAAGACTCAGGAGTACCTCAGGACTCCGAGAGCACGGGAGAATCTCACCACGCGTAGTCTTTCCAAAATCCAGAGAGAAGTCTAGGTACCTGGTAAAAACCCGCTATGGCAGCTGTCTTGCCGCCGATGTACATAGGACCCATAACGTTTGTACCGACAATTGACTGCCGGCTACGACTCGGCAATTCTCAGTTTCAGATTGCGCTTGGCACTGGCAGTTGCCATACCCGGCTAGGCTCCCAATTCACTCCACAACAGTTCACCGCTCAACCCAGGGTTCTCTAGGGGGGAGGGCACTGCACGACTCAGTCCTAAAACGGTTTTTGGAGTCCATTCTTCGAACGAAACACATTTTGTGGAGACCCTTTGGTTCCTGCGTATTGGGATACGAGAAACCTTGAAGTCCTGATAATCTCATGCGTCATGCTCGTAGCAAAGCATAAAAGCTACCTTCAAACTCGTTTCTGTTTTCATTATCCCACTCCCAGTACATTCATCGTAACCTGTTCTCAATCTTTCCTAACGTCTTATCATGCAGTTCACGACTCTCTTCGTCACCATCGCTGCCTGTGCGACCGCCACTTCAGCTGCCAACATCCAAGGCAGACAACTTATCCCACCCGATGCCCTCTTGAAAGGCGAACCCAATGACTTGCGCAACTGCCCTGGAAGCGGTATTGCTGATGCCTGTAACCTCGAGAGACCTGTAAGTCCCGTATTTCTCCTCGATGTTCACTGTTGGGTAGCCCTCGTACTGACATTCATTACTAGTGTAACCGTATCCGAGTCAACTACGGGAATCCGGTGAAAGGACACTATGTTTGGTATGCTCGCCGTTATCGCTGAGGTTCTCACGTGCTTATGACCTGACAGGTACAACTACAACATCAACGATATCCCGGACGGAGTAAACGTTGGCACAGAGGCTTCGTGCTCGGACTATTGATTGTACCGAACATACCTGATATTTATGCAGCGCAAAGTGTATTCCTATCTACATTATCTAGCCGTTCGCCATTGTAATGTCCCACAGGTCAGCATTCACAACGAAGAAGGGAGCCAGAAGCCCGTCAGATGGTGCCATGATGCCAAGGTAGAGTAGTTTATCAGGTCTGTGCGTGATACAGACTTGCAATCGTCTGCAACTGTTTATCCATATCCATGAATCCGAATAACTAGTAACATGATACGTCGACACCCCGAGAGAGGGCCATTATAAGGCGGTACGAGCTCACGATCGTAAGATGAAAATGATTGAAGGTAGTCGTGAAAACGTTATATAAAAATGGTCGAGGTCAGTTCAACGCCTCATCATATAGGAATGAGGACGTGGCTGACTTGCATACTGATTACATCGCATGACTTTCTGAACTCTTGAAATCTACACTTGCCGAGAAAGGACGATTATTGAGTTGATGGCCGTATACTGGACAATGGACACACCCGAGGCCAATCACGAAGATCCTTGCCCATGTTTCTACGATTCGCGAGCATCGGAGGTTTTCCCCTAGAAGAGTATTTACATACCCGGTTCAAAACCTTAGTCCAGAGCCGCTACGGTGAAGCGGATGAGTACTTACCTAGAGAGGTGGTACAATTGGCGCGTAACAAAGCCAGATGCCCAGATCCATTACTGAGGCGAGGGAATCGGGGAGGTCGTGCAATTCCCGTGTTTGAGATTACGCCAGCGGACATTTGAAAAGAGCAATAGAATCACGAACAAGGCCAGATTGCACGCCAATAGTAGGCAAAAGCAAAGACACTTACCATGTTCTTAACCCAGTATCATTCTCTCTTCGGCTAAGCCCAGCGCAAGTGTCCATTCTAACCAGCAAAGTGATGTTCTGGACCGAGAACACCAAACACGGGCACGAATATGACGAGTGGATATCCAACGGCAGAGCCTTCCTAAGCTGCTTTGCGAGGAGGAGATTCTATCCGCTAAGTCCTGAGCAACTCGCGTTACAACCAATTTCTGACCACAAGTATCAGAACGAAAGGTCAAGTGGATAGAAGGTATGCTCACGAATATCGAGCCTCCTCATCCAACCAATTCCTACTCCGAGAAAAGATCGCTATTAATCTGCATTCAGCAAGAATATCTGGAACGCGAATCGGCGTGATCTTCCTCTCTCTGCACATGTAGTTCGAATTGACCTCATTTTGCATGTCGTAATACGCTACTCGTCTTTTGAACTAAGAGTAACGAGTCAGTAGAGCGCAAGAAGAATAATTACCTACAACAACTCACATAGACCAGATTGTTATCATCACGAAAAGCCTCCACGATGTTTAGCTCGCCATTATTGACCGTTTAACTTGACTTCTGGTTTGTAATGGTTATTCATAGACGTAGAACTGTAGGTTTGAGAGCGTAGAACGCTGTGCTAGAGATCGTGCTCACCGTTATAGACAACGACGCGTCAAGTATTGATGGGGGTTGAGAAGAAAGGCAGGTGAGGGCAGGTGCATCGCCACCGGGTGCTTTGTCTCCGTGATGGTCTCACGGCGTCAGGCTTGCGATGGCGACGTCATCTCAACCTAACCTAACCTAACCTAACCTAACCTCTCCCCCGAACCACCATGTTCTCTGCTTGAGGGTTTCAAGGTCGGCTCAGACTCGAGGCTCGCGAAATAAAAACAAATACGACAAGAGGCCTGATTTTGGTATCGTTGAGTGATGCTTCGTGTAGTAAGAGATATGACTCGTCCATTCTCGACGTGATTGGTGGTCCTGTGCTGGACCTCCAGAGAAAGTCGAGTGGGACAAAACCTACCCCTGCCGTTCGACTACGATTTCCAATGTCTGGTTTCATTGCGCCTAGGGGTAAAACCCTGTTCAGTGACGTCATTTCGGCGTGTGGTTTTGTTGGTCTATCTCGTGTGGGCTGTTGTTTCTCGTTACCCCTCCTCTCTTCCTTCCTCGCCTCCCTCTCCGTCTTTCTGCTCTTTGTCCCCTTCCCTCCACTCTCCCAGCCAACTCGGTTCCTCCACTGGCAGCTTACGAGGTACTGTTGTCGAGTCTGAAAAGGCCTCACCGTTGCCCTACCGTGATGCGAGTGAGCTTTGAAACTTCTACGTATCTGATTGGATGAGAAATTACTCTGTTGTGAAAAGATACTCCTGGACTCTCTTAGCTCTGACTGTCACTTGTCCTACATTGGCTGGCTTTGAGAGCCTGCCCAGATGCAGGGGTTGTAGCCCCATCATTCTACTCAACTTCCAGTCCGAGCCCTACGAAGGCTTTCTTCCAGTCCCACAAATTGTTGATTTTCACACTCAGCTTTTCTCTTATGCGCTCAAGAGAAATGTGCACTGGGACGGAGTTGCAATACTGCAGGGAGCAGGAGAGAAAAGACAGTAGGCAGAATGCCTCAGGCAGTGGTGAACAAACTGTTGAACATGATGGATATCCTGTGATACATATTGACGTGTTGTTTACGCATCACACTATTTATAGAGCTACGCCTCTAGGAACACTTGCGCTCTCATGCAAGAATGTATCTACGTAGTTATTGCTTCACAAATGACACTGTAGATATCTACTACGTATGTAGTTACATCAAGTATGATGCTTATAGTCCAAAGTGCGAGGCACAATGGATAAAAGACTCATTAGTATTGGCTAAATACCTACTTCTAGTAGTAGTTTCATAGTCTTGTAATTACTCTTACATGTACAGAAACTTGTGTATAAAAGCTGGTATTCCAAGGCCTTAAGCCTTAGGACAATCCACTTGATTATCACCTCTTCACAAGCATCTCAAGTCTACAAGAACACTCTGTGTATTACCCATGTGAGGTTTACTTCGTTATACCCACTGTGCACTTTAACTATGCTGGCTTAACACAAACCACTGAGGTAGTATGGTATTCCTAGCTAGCTTATATACAAGAGTACAAGATAGCTAGAATATGGTAGAATGGAGTAGAATGTACTGTGCATGATGTATGTAGGAGTAAGTACAATCAGTAAGGCAAAGGGTTGTGGAGTACTGAGGAGTATATGAGTAATGTAGGTCCAAGGGCAATGATATCATACAATGAGAAATGTGTAGCAGAGTCCAAGAGGCATTACGGGTAATCAGGCTGAGGTTGCCATACTGGAATATCGACTGGCACTGTTAGCGACTTGACAATAATAACACAACTTCTAGATAAGTGGAGATCTTCTGAGTCTGACCATACTTACCAATATTTGGGCTCTTTCCTTGTTCCCAAATAATAGGTTTAGGGCCATTCCGGCGATTATTGGACTGTTGAACCTGCCGCTGAAGGTGACTGATGAAGCGTCAATGGGAGCGGGGGTCGCGTCTGATCCAGAAAAATTCTATTAAATTGATTCTCTTAACAGCGAGTTTAGTAAATCACAGATAGTGAATTCAAGTTTTGGCTTGCGCAAATCAATTGTCACAAAGACTGTAAGTCATTGTTGTGATAATGTCTATCACAAAAGATACTAATCAGGAACGTCGCTGAGAAAGTGTGAAAACAGAGGAGTTATTGTTGGTTGTGCCATGAAGAAAAGACGAGCTCGTGGGTAGGTCCATTTCATTTTCCGCCTGTGAAAAGCCTTGTACGATCAGGGATGATATTAGCAAGTCAGAGTCCATACCTAGTACCTACCACGGGTACCTGTGTCGACGGCCATGAACAGCCACTGATAATGAGGTCTTCAGTTCTTACTGTTAATCTCACGTCCCTATCCAATTCAAGTACAAAGATGACCCCGTTCAGATACAAGTCAGCAATAGAATAGCCCACAACAAAGTAGTCCCTTTGACCTTCAAAAGGTCTTGTCCCGACACTGACAGCCTTGAGGTATAGTGTGGCCTGTCACCGGCCCGCTCACTGACGAGCAAGCTGAGTAGTGAGGGGCCTGCAAAACGGAATCAAATTTTCAGCCAGACATTTTCGGGCTGCTCGGGGCTGAAAATGGCCAGAGGTCCTTTAGCCTTATTTAGTTAGATTGGTTCTTTCTGGAATTCTGCACCTATATCGAGTAATCACATATGTCACATTGGCGCGACTTGCTTCTTGACCGTCAACACGTACTTGCATTCTGTATTCTGTCCCCGATGGAGACCACATTTGGCTGCCAAATCCTGACCAACTATATTGAAGAGCCTCTTATTGCAAAGAAACCAGCACTTATCCAAATCATCCAGCGCTACAACATCGAATTCTACCCCTCGTATCCTCTAGAATACATTTCTTTGTTGGCTGGCAGTAACCTTGAAACTGCACTAAGAGCCATCGCTATTGCATTTTACACTATGAACAGCAAGGAAAAAGTTTCGGAGTATTCATAGTGGGTGTAGTATGTGTTTACTGGAGTACGGAGGTCGGTGCAGAAGGGCCAGCAGTGAATTCATAGGAGAGAGTTGAGACAGTGGGTTGTGTATTCGATGACGATCTAAAAAGCGGAGGAGGGTTGCACGGGTTTGTATTTCTTGGTTTCTTGTCTTTGACAACTCTTGCTACCGGAGGCGGCGGAAGATTCTGAGTAGAGCCCAAGTTTCCATCTGTCAGATCGCGGCCGCTAAACAGATTACAAGGTACAAGGGATA
Source organism: Marasmius tenuissimus (assembly GCA_029532415.1). Lineage (NCBI taxonomy): Eukaryota > Fungi > Basidiomycota > Agaricomycetes > Agaricales > Marasmiaceae > Marasmius > Marasmius tenuissimus. The sequence continues at coordinate 168,884 of JAQOTA010000035.1, read as the reverse complement.
GCACACCTTTTTGCTTGTCAGATAGCCTTGTTGGAGGCTGAGCTCAACTAATCACCAGCTCCCTGAAGACAGTCCTGTGAGGATCAAGATGTGCCGCAAGATGGAACAGTCTGACCTTGGCAAAGGCTGACTCTCTGAGAGGAATAAATGGAGAATCAGATGAGAATAAAGATGATTTGGCTATTGAACTAGATACAAAGAGAGAGCTAATATACTAAATGGAGAATATGAAATACAAGGGCGGAAGTGAGAGAACTCAGAAGTCCCAAGAGGAAGTCTCATATGCTGGATGTGTGAACCGGATCATGACAAGTACTGGATGGTCTTCTGACCGTTACCGGAGGCGCCTTTTGTACACATGCAATGGCACAAATGTTGATGGTTACAGGGGTGAGGAGGCTGAAAGGTTTTCTCGGCCCTCACAGGCATAATGATCCACTGCTGCCGAACGAGGATTAGTTAGGCAAGATAATTTGAGCTGCCTTCCGTGGCTTCGCCAATTGTTACTTACATCCTCAGGTAAGTTCTCTGTTCAGTGCTTCAATAGAAGGGACGTGACACATACACATCAATTCTGCAAGACTCTCGCAAGCTTAGGAGGGGTAACTCATGGCTGTAGAAGAATCAATTTGTGCTTTTAGCAAGGAAAGCTTGTGTTCCTTCTCTCCCAATGTAACCATCCCTTGCAGTCCCGTGATTTGACACTATGGATGGTGTTGTTATTATGATTTTGAGCCTGAATAAAGAACTTTCTCCCCCGTACCGCACGCAAGGCAAGCTGTTCCAAAGAGAGTACAGCTTGGCCTGCAGGATTGAGGGTCATTTTTGATGTTCCTCAAACTGCTATCGTCTCCTGTTTAAAAGTAGCTCTCCCATCTTACATCAAGGTTTCCTGCTTGTCCTGGAGGTGTTTGCTACTCAACTAGAAGATTGAACTGAGCCAGTGTCATGGTAAGTGTCTTATTTCAAAGGATAGACTAAGACTAAGCAACGTATCTTCCACAGCGAAACTTGAAAAAACGGAACTTGAGGAACAACTTTAGAAGCTGACATATATTAGGTGTCCTGTTAGCAAAACTGAACTCATGGAATCTGTTTTGAAATTAAAAAAGTCATGTTCATAAAGTGGTGAAGGAAGATATGGCAGTATGCATATGGTGTTGAGGTGTCCGTTATCGTCATTGTGTTGAGAGACTAAATGTCATTACACCGCCACTGGTACCTCAGCCAGCGGCAAAAAAAAAACTGTTCATGTTGAGGCAGAGGTCCTGCCCACACAGTGGCAGCATGGGACAAACTAGCTCACCTGGAGATAGGCTTAGAGGCAGCAACCAGAGTAGTAAAAGTACTGGTATTGCATGTAGATACAGAGCTACTTATATACTATACAGAGGTGGCTGTAGCTACTATAACAGGAGTGACTAGGAATAGCATAGATTATAGTGAAACGATTGAAGCATAGATGCGGCCCGATACAACGGTCCATATATCCAGGAGTCCGGATTCAACAGTTCAGATCCTCCCATGGGTGGGCATGGGCCGCTCAAGCAAAATTACATAGATCCAGCTCGTGACCCACATTGAGTAGGCTGAGGGTGTGAGATTTCAAGAACCTGTATTAAAGTAGCAGTAGAACAGAGGTTGAAAGCTAACGTGTCCCGAGCAGTCTTACAGATAGCCGTCCAAGCAGTGCAGTGGTGTCCCGGCAGCGTTCTGATTGGTTGGTATTTTCAAGGTGTTTCCAGCAACATTCCAAATCTTCAGGATCGTTGTGAAGTATTTTGTTCATCAAGGCTTCAAGGTTTCTGCCTCTTGTATGGCCCGCTCCTTGGCGCTCCACAACAAATTCTCATTATCAATCCAGTGTAATGGTTCTTACATCTTCTTTTCAATTGAGGCAGAGTTTTTGGTAATACATTCAGAACACAGATGGCACAAAAGCACTCAAACTGACCTTTGCTGTATGGCAGAGGAGATACTAGTCTATGATCTGAATACTCGTGCTACCGGCATGCCAAGTTCACCAAACGTTCCCCTGAATGGACAGGTGAGCAGATAAAGGGCCAGAAATATAACATGTATGTAGTCCATAATGTAGTACAGGTTGTTGTATATCAGGAATCCAGAGAATGGTACCAATTTTTCATCCATTTGGCCGTATTTCACTGAGCATGATACACATACAGATTTATCATAGAGTTGTACTGCCGAATAAAGAACAAAATAAAGTTATATCCTGCCATCCAGAAAGGTATTGTTTTAGTAGGGCTGAATAGTACCCAGAAAGAAAGTAAATCCGGAGTTTCAATGCGTGTACAGACTTGGGTCCAGGTCACGGGTATCTCTGGGATATTGTTGAATCCATGGACTATTATTAGATCCTGGTATACCCGAAGTCCCGGTTCATACTTCCCGCCATTGTATTATGCAGGACAATGCATTCGCTATTGTTCCATTCTTCATTGTTCTATATGCTCATATGTATAATTACTATTGTCATCTCTATATGGTAACTCTATTGTCTCTACATGTATATAAGCTCGTAGTTATCTACCTGAATAAAAAGTGTGCTTGAGCTTCTACGTCTCGCCTCTACCTCTCTAAACTTCTCTCTGGTAAGTAGTAGTGTAGCCATGTTGTAGTCCTTCGCGCTAGGCGTCATGCCGGCTCATCAGGTTATGGGCCCTGGTTAGCCCAACTACAATAACGAGTGTCCCTAGGCTGCTGTTAGCGACGAGCACCCCTAGGCTGCTGTCATCGGCTAGCTAGGCTAGACCTGCATGTTGCCATCGACCTCTTAATTGAGTGCTCAAACTATGGCATTGATGTACGTCCTTTGACGACATCGGATCTCAAGGATCCAATGCTCCTTGTTGAGCATAGCGCCTTGATGGCTGCTCCCTGTGTTGATTAGATGCATGCTGATGCTGTCTTTTCTAGATCCAACACCAATCTCTCAACCTCTTACTACCATGTTCGACGTTAAGAAATACTTCTCTGGTTGCTTCAACGGCACCAACTTCAAACAGACCTACTACAGCGAGATAGAAGCTGTGTGTAAGACCCAAGGTCTTTACGGTCATCTCACTGGCCAAGAACCACGTCCCTCCATGCCCCTTGGCACTGTGACTAGTCCCGCAGGGGTTACTCCTGTTACCCGTGCCACCGTTCCTCCTGAGGAGCACGCTGCCTGGGTCAAGGAAAGTCTTGCTTGGGACAAGGAAGATCTCCAGCTCATGGGGATTATCCAGATCACCACCACCAAGGAGGTCTTTGATCCAATCAAGGATATGAATGCTGAAAAAGCTTGGGAACAGCTGAACCTCACCTACGGCGAGCCCACTTTGTCAGCCATCTATGGCAACTTCGTTAAACTCGTCTCTTTCAGACTTACCACCTCTCATCCCCAAGCCGGCATTGCCAAGTTCAAGTCCTACATCAAACGACTCTCCGAGGTAGGAGTGTTTCTCCCCGAGTTGATCAAATCCCTCTTGCTCATTGCCGCTGAAGAAGATTAGTTCGATCCACACAAGGATCAGAGACTCAAGCAGTCGGAGGTCGTATATGGAGTAAGAGAGAATGAGGTACCGAGGCGCGTGGCGTCCTCGAGGCAGATCAGTACACGTAATATAGAATAGACACGTACCTTGAACGCGACGAGACACGTCTGATCATCTTATAATAACTTGAATTAACTTGATTCAACTTGGGGCAACTTGAGGGAAGACTTAGGATAAGAGAGTTGCGAGTACGACGGGGAACGTGGTGGTGCAGAACAGAGGGGATGATGATTGACAGAGCCGCCAAAGCGTGCCATACAAACAGACAGGTGAGAATACAGACTAACTAAATCGAGACATACTGAGCAGTTTATGTAAATAATTCCCACTGACTAGGAATATGCCAATGGTGAACGAAGGGATCAAGAAGGTAGCTCGGTGTTCGAAAGAGAAAAAAAGGAGAAGGAATAATCGTACAGAGGCCATCCCAAATGGGAAATGTTTTGACTTCACCAAGAATCAGTCTCCTCAAACCAGTTCCTGCCTCGTGAGGGTGCTATTTCGAAGGTGACCAAGCTTCTTACGCAGATGGGGTGGACGAGATCCCGCAAGCGGCACTTGACTGCACAGAGGATAGGATTTGGTATCGGAGCAGAGACTCGGGTTTGTTGTAGGTATGAAAGAAGGCGTGGGATCGTATGTTTTGATGTAACCGTGGAATGGTCCGAATGACGGAAACATAACTAAAAAGGGAAAGTAAGAATAATCAGTATAATAACAAGGCAAACGGAACTGGGAACGAATCGGTGTGTGTCCGACTGAGGACTACCACAAAATCCCTTCATGACTACTGACCTATTTCAATCAATTCGGATGGGGTTTCCCGTGTGACCGAAAAATTTTCTGGCATGAATTCGGATGGCAGGTCGGTGACCGGTGACACCGGTGGAAATTTTGTATGGAACAATGAGGGATGGGGCAGGCTGAGGGAGAATCACGGCGGCTGAGAGTCGCCACCAGTCAAAATTTGCAGAATGCACCAGATTCAGGCCAAAAAATGGCAGAAAGTCCGATTTCTTGGCCTTTTGGGCTGCCCGAAATTATGTCACATTTGGAAACATTTCGGATGACCCCCCTGTGACCTAGTGACCATCCGAAAAAATTTCGGATACTGGGGGGCATGTGACGTGTGACATCCGAATTGATTAAAATAGGTCAGTACGTCGGGGATCCCGAGGATGAAAACTGCATTACTGTTTTGAAAGTCCATGACGCTATCATGGTCGAGTACAAACGTCAGAACCCACAGCTCGCTAACCGCCTCTCTGCGGTGAAGCGTGCTGGTAATCGTGAACCATCATTCGGTCAGCAGCAGCGCCCACAGCAGCAACGTCAGCAGCGTGGGTGTCAGCAGCAGACCAACACTCGCCCACCACAGCAGCAGCAGCAACACCCCTCTTCAAACCAGAACAAGGGTAAGAAGAAGAAGCAGCAGCAGCGTGGTACCCATGGTGGTATCAACCAGCACCAGGGTCCCGGCAACGCCGGCGGTAACAGCAGCAACAATCGGTCTCATGGTCACTCCCATCTTGCGTCCTACACATCTGTCGTCGCTTCCCCTCCTCCTGTCTGTCCTTACTCCTTGATCACTGACCGCAGGGAACGTATTGCGTTGAACGCAGTCAACAACTCCTTGCACGCCAAGATTGCCAGCGCCCCTTCTAGCCGTGCTAGAGGATCTCCGCCCCCAGCGCACTTCACTGGTCACTGGGACAAGTCTTGTGACACCACCGTTCCTCCCGCTGTCAAGAAGAATCCAGCTGCCATGCAGTCCTTCACCGGCTTCAAGCCATCCGAGTCAGTATTTGATGATGTACGTGAAGCACGTTCACTTGCTGACAGACTTGGTGTCCCTAAGACAGCGCGGCATCTCAAACTGTTCAAACAGATCGTCATGTCTGCCGCCAATTGTTTGCTCCAGGACCGTATCTCGAAGCCTGGTTCCTCGTCCAAGCGAGTTTTGGAGGACAATTCGGAAGATGAAGGAGCCGGATGTCCTTCTTCTACTTCTTCTAAACGTGCTCGCAGCACTGATCCTGATGAAGATGTAGAGATGGACTGGGGATCTGACAATGGTATGGACGATATGGCTTCTCTTTTCGGTAATGACGTTGACAACGATATTGCCAAAGCTGCAGGAGTAGAGGACATCCAGGATGACGTCTCTCTTGGATCATTCCACGATGACAGGCAAGTTCCATACCTTGACCTGCTTTCCCAAGCTGATGCAAACCTACAGCACTGCTCTCAACTAGTTGGTATCAGTAGTGCGCACGGTAGTCGTAGTGATCTGGTATCACTTGTAAATTTTTGCAATGCTATTTTGACCCACTTTGTGGGATGTACTCAATGTAAGGGAAAGAAAAGTGTGAACAACGCACAGGGTTGGCTCCTTGATTCCGGTGCCTCCTCTCATTTCACGAATGACTTGAATGATTTTGCTGAATATGAATTGCTTGATGGTCCTATCATAAATACTGTGAATAAGGGCAACCCTATACAGATCAAGGGTAAAGGCACAGTCTTCATTAAGCATAATGTTGAAGGACATGACGGGAAACTTACTGAGCGTGTTTCGTGTCTCTATCCTGTCTATTACATACCGCAATTGGATATACGCTTGCTATCCATGGGAGAGTTCCTTCAAGATGGTCTATCAATTCATGGAAATGCGAAGAAGTTAGCCTTCTACTCATCACAGCGACGACAGTTGCTTGTTTCCTACCCTCATATGCCTGGTCAAACCATTTATTGGGTACACTCGCGGAAAGCATCTGCTGAGGTTTTAATGGCCAAGTCGGTCGTTTATAACGTCAACTACGATATTGAGCACAGACGCTTTGAGCATCCATCGGATAAAGCCCTGAACAAAGCTAGACACCTCTGTGTTGTGGTTGTGCTGAAGGCAAGATGCATGAGAAATTGTTCCCCAACTCTACTACAAGAGCTTCTAAACCGTTTGAACGCATACATTCGGATTTGAAGTTGTACCTGGCTGAATCATATCACTGGTACAAGTACTACATCTCTTTAGCTCTTTGCTTTGAAGCTTGTATGCCTCAGTCCTAGTGGGAATTCTGCCATGTGCACGCTGTCCACCTCTACAATTGCACTCCTGTGCAACGTTTGAGCTGAAGAACTCCATTTGAGATGCTTTACGGCGAAGCACCTGATGTTTCACATCTCCGAGTTATGGGTTGTGCAGCCTACGTCTTCATACCTGAAGATCATAGAAAGAATAAGCTTGCTCCCCACAGTGAGTTAATGACCTTCATCGGCTACCAAGAAGGGATGAAAGGCTTCCTGTTCATGCAAAGTAATAATTCCGTATTCAAAGGTAGCACTGCACTGTTTGATGAGACACTGTACAACAAGTGTCCTGATGCCAAAACTCGTGGCTTCACACCTGTCAGTAGTGAACCATTTACTTTGGGTGAAAATCCCAACATTCCTTTGGAAGATGAAGACTCTGATGATGACGGTTTTGATACTCCATTACCAGATCTCAGACGTTGCTCCAAACCTTCTAAGAGATCAGAACCTCAGGTTGACAAACCTGCAGGTGGCCCTGTGCCAGGGGATGTGCCACTCCCTCAATCTGGTCCTCCGACGCCTCCAGGCGAACCCGCCGTTCCTCCGCCTGCACCAGCAGCAGATGGTCCACGCCGGTCTTCGAGGCAGTGGAAGGGTACAACGCAACCTGGTAATATATTTGGGGAAAAGTGGAACCCAAATAAACCCTCAGACGTTATTCGCGACTTAGAGAATAAGAATACTTGGAGAAACATCACTGGAGACAAAGAACCTTCGCATCCAGTTGATCGTCCTAGCTCTTCGTGATCTAGGAAAGGCAAAGGTGGTAAAAGAGGGATTCCTGGTCCACTTCCGCCTCCGCCTGCTCCAGAACCCAGTGGAAGCACTGAGTTGCATGAGGAAGAAAGCATAGTTGAAAGACTGACCCAAGAAGGGGGAGTAGGATTTGTGATTTACCTGCTGAACAATGCCATTCCAGTTCATGATTCGCTTCCAACGTCCAATACTCCTGATTTCTCTAACATCAGAGAGTGGACACTCTGCGATATTCTAAAGTTGCCTGTTGAGCAACAGAAGGAATGGAAGAATTCTTGCCACAAAGAACTTGAGGCACTTTGTAAGCGCAAGGTCTTCGAACTCTGTGACTTGCCTAAAGGTCGCAAAGCCATCAGAAACAGATGGGTCTTCGATGTTAAGTCGAATGGTCGCAAGAAAGCGAGACTTGTTGCCAAAGGTTTCTCTCAGGTTGAAGGTGTCGACTTTGATGAGATCTTCTCACCAGTTGTTCTTTATGAGACTGTTCGTATGATGCTTGCTCTCACAGCTCTCAAGAACTGGTACATCACCTCCGTTGTTGTTAAGAATGCCTTCCTTTATGGCGATCTTGTTGAGGAGATTTACATGGAACAACCTGAAGGCTTCAAAGTCAAGGGCTAACAACATAAGGTACTACACCTGCGTTGTGCATTATATGGACTGAAGCAAGCTGCCCTTGAGTGGTGGCAAACCCTCAGCTCATCCATGGAAGTACTGGGCTTCAAACGCCTGACTTCTGATGCTGGACTCTTCATCTGCAAAGATTTGAAGAGTGGTGAAGTTGTGTATGCGATCATCTATGTTGACAATGCACTCTTCATGGGCCCTAACAAAGCTTTCGTTGACGAGAAGAAAGCTGAGTTCATGGCTCAATGGGAATGCCGCAATATGGGTGAAGCTAGCGAGTTTCTCCGCATGAGCATTCGTCGCGAAGGCAATAAGATCATGATTGACCAGAAGGATTATCTGAAGAAAGTCCTTGAACATTTTGGGATGCAGAATGCCAAAGGTGCTCCTATGCCCTTACCTGCTGGCTATGTGCCAACTCCCAACAATGGTCCAGTCAATCCTGCCATTCGCTCCAAGTTCCAGTCTGTGTTTGGGTCACTTCTGTACATTATGCTGGGCACATGTCCTGATATTGCCTATGCAGTTACAAAGCTTTCCCAGTTCTCTTCTAATCCAACAAAGGAACACCTCGATAAAGCTCTGTATATCTGCTGCTATCCAGCTGGCACATCAGATCATTCACTCGTCTACGATGGTGACTCTGATGGAGGTCTCCTTGCGTTCACAGACTTGGATTGGGCTGCTGATTCTATCAAACGCCGTTCGATTACTGGCTACTTCTTCAAGTTAGTAGGCGGCATCTTCTCATGGCAATCACACACCCAGAAGACTGTAGCTCTTTCTTCCACTGAGGCTGAGTATATGGCACTGTCAGATTGCAGTCGTCAAGCTTCCTGGATAAGATTGCTACTCTCTGAACTTGGAATCGACTTAGGTCCTATTCCAATCTGCAGAGACAATCAAGGCTCTATCTTCATTGCATCTAATCCAGTTCAAGAACGCTGAACCAAGCACATTGATATTCGATATCATTATATTCGATCATGTGTTGAAGATGGCAAAGTCGAATTGTTCTTCATTGAAGGAGTCTATAATCCTGCAGACATGTTCACAAAGAATCTTGGTCATGAGAACTTCTTACAGTTCAGAGATCACCTTGGACTTGAATTCTATTCGTCCACTTGATTCACTCAGATGCGCTTTTCAGCTGCACTTAGCGAGGGGGTGTGTTGAATCCGTGGACTATAATTAGATCCCGGTATATCCGAAGTCCTGGTTCATACTTCCCGCCATCATATTATGCGGGACTATTGTTCCATTTATCATTTCTACTTATGATCATATGTACAATTTTCATTGTCGTCCTTATATGGTGACTCTATTGTATCTTCATGTGTATAAGCTCATAGTTCTCTACTTGAATCTATAGTGTGCTTGAGCTTCTACGTCTCGCCTCTACCTCTCTAAACTCCTCTCTGGTAAGTAGTAGTGTAGCCATGTTGTAGTCCTCTGCGCTAGGCGTCATGCCGGCTCATCAGAGGTTTGCCACACAGACTTCTGTCTCTGTTTGGGCAGACTTCAAGGCAATCATGGACTTTTGTTTGTGCAGTGGCAAGCCCATTCCTGAAATTGCCAAACTCGAACTTCTCTTTGATCAACTCTTAGAACCCTCCATCAAACTCCCTGATCTGATTAAAGCCATGCTCCTACTCTCCATTCTTCCTCAACAATGGTTGAATACTCGCAAATTTGCTACAAACAGCAACTCTCCTGCTGAGCTCACTTTCAAAGTTGCTCACAAAGCTGTCTTCAACCACTATGAAGCCTGGAAACCCGCTCCTATTGTGTCACGTATCTCTTCTGTTAAGAAGAAGGACAGGGACCCGAAGTTTAACCAGCAGTCCTCTCCTTCTTTGTTGTTCTCTAACAATAACAACCAGTCTAATAACGACAACGACCAGAAGAAGAAGAACAACTGACGTGGCAGGAAGAAGAAAGGTGATTCTCAGGACAACAAGGGTGACTCCTCTCACAAGGGTCATTCTCATATCGCATCCCTAGCTCATTTGTCCATCTCCTCACCCCCCATCGTTCCTGATACTCCATCTGTCGTACATCCCGCAGACCGATCTCAGGATCCACTCCACATGCAGCGTTTCTCCGGTGCTACCTTGGGTGGTACTGTTTTTGAGAATGCTCAGGCTGCTCGCAGTCTTGCCGATTGTCTTGGTGTTCCCAAGTATGCCCACGTCCTTGAACCTATGGAACAGGGATATGCGGCTGCTTCCTCTTCCTCCCTTGAACATCGTATTGATGGTCCCTCCTCCTCTGCTCCACCTGCAAAGTGTGCTAAGAGCGTTGAGAAGGTTTATGACCTCTATGATTCCTTCTATGAGGACTCCGACTCTGAGCGTGAGGATCGTATTGCACTGAATGCTGTTAACGATTCCTTGCATATGGAGATTGCGAGTGGAAGTGTTATGGACATTGACAGCGAGATCGCAGATGCTGCTGGTTTTTCCGACAATGTTGAGTACGATCCGGTCTCCATTGGATCTGAGGAATCTGACAATGACAGGCAAGTGCCTTATCTCAGTCCTTCTTCTAACACTGATACGAACCTACAGTGCGCCGCTCTATTAGCCGCTTCTAAACGTAGTAGTTCGGATAACGTGTCCCGTATGAAATTTGCGCAATATATTGGTGATCACTTTGCCACATGTGCCAATTGTAAGGGAAAGAAGGCGACTGGAAGCTCACAAGAGTGGATCATCAATTTGGGTGCCTCATCGCACTTTACTTATGATCTCAAAGATTTTGCTGAGTATGAACCCATGAACAATGGACCACAGCTAAACACTGCACAGAAGGACAACCCTATCCAAATTAAGGGGAAAGAGACTGTGTTCATCTCTCATTCTTTTGAAGGATCTGACAGTCATATGAAGGAACGGATTACGCGACTCTATCCTGTCTATTATGTTCCACTTCTGTCAATTTGACTTCTCTCACTTGGAGAATTCTTGCAAGGTGGTCTGCAAGTACGTGGATCGTCTAGCAAATTGGATTTTTATCACAAGGGTCGATGCCAATCATTGGTATTGTATCCGCTCACACCTGGTCAAACCACTTTTTGGGTTAGCTCGCAGAAAGCCTCTGCTCGTAGCTTAATGGCCAAGTCAACGATGGATAAAGTTGACTACAAGGTTCTACACAGACATTTCGGACATTGTTCAGACAAGGCTCTGGATAAAGCTCGGAAGCATACTAAGAACTTCCCGGAATTCGACCGAAAACCGAAGAAAACCCGGTTATGCCGAGGATGTGCAGAAGGAAAGATGCACTCCAGATCGTTCCCTGACTCCACTACCCGTGCCTCGAAACCCTTCGAAAAAATCCACTCCAACCTCAAACAGTTCCCCACTGAGTCGTACCACAAATACAAATGGTATATGTCGTCTGGACAATGCTCATGCGATGCAAATCTGACTCTGTCAAGATGCTCCGTGACTTTATCGCTATGGTGAAGGTACAATTCGGTGTTGATATTAAGGAATGGATGTCGGGGAGAGTACAAATTGGATGCCTTCGATGATGTACTGAAACAGCACGGTATCAAAATTCTGACCAGCATTCCATATACACCGGAACAGAATGGTTGTGCAGAATAGTTCAATCAGACCATTGTTGAGAAAGCTCAAGCTCTTCGCTTTGATGCTTGTCTTCCACCTTCTTGGTGGGAATTTTGTGTGTTGCACGCCGTTGCACTTCATAATCGGACGCCGTCCCAGCGTTTACCTTGGTTGAGCCCGCATGAGAAGTTGCATGGCAGTGCACCGGATGTTTTGGATCTCTGAGTCTTCAGGTGTGCAGTGTATGCGTTTATTCCGGAAAAGCATCGAGTTAACAAACTATCTCCACGTTCGGAACTGATGACCTTCATTGGTTTTCAGGAAAGCATGAAAGGATATGTCTTTATGAAGATGTCCAATAATGCTATCTTCAAAAGCGCTACAGCTCTGTTCAATGAAAACTTGTTCCCAAAGTGTTCTGATAAGCTACTGCGTGGCTTTACCCCGGTAGGTGAAATCCCTGAAATACCGCCGGTATTGGGTGAAAATCCCAACTTCTCTTCGGATAGTGATGATGATTCGTCTGATGACGATCTATATCCTCCCGAGAACCTTCCAAAGTGATTGGAATCTCTGCATGACGATGATGGAGATGGTACTGTACCTCAGGGTGAACGTCAACATCCTGGTCCTGATCCTTCGTTCCAGCCTCCCAGGCCACCTACACCAGTGGGTGGTAAAGAGCAGTCTCCGCCGCCAAGGCGTTCAGGCAGGAAACGGACGGGTACTAAGCAACCTGATAATGTATTTGGTGAACAACGAGACCCAAATAATCCCTCGTGCATTGTGCAAGATATGGAGAAAAATTCTACATGGAGAGATGCCACAGGTGATAGGGAACCCATGGATCCACCTACTACTTGTAGGAGAGGCAGACCTAGAAAGGTTCCTGGGACTAATTGTGCCAGTCTGTCTACCATGTGTAACTCCAGGGGGAGTCAGCCCAATAGCTTAGTGCAACAATTATCCCAGGAAGGGGGAGTAGGTTTTGTGATTTACCTGTTAAATCAGACAGTTCCCATTCACGATGACCTGTCTAACGCTTGGGAGTGGACTCTCCGTGACATACTGAAGCTGCCAGCTGAGCAGCAGAGAGAATGGAAGGCCACTTGCCGCGATGAACTAGAGGCTCTTCGCAAGCGCAAGGTCTTCAAATTGGTTGACCTACCTAAAGGTCGCAAGGCTGTCAAAAACAGATGGGTGTTTGACGTTGAGTCAGATGGTCAAAAGAAAGCTCAACTTGTTGCCAAGGGTTTCCCTCAAGTCAAAGGAGTTGACTTTGATGAGATCTTCCCACCAGTGATACAGTTTGAAACTGTACGGATGATGCTCGCACTTGCAGCTCTCAAAAACTGGCACATTCAGGCATTGGATGTGAAGAATGCCTTTCTTTATGGTGAACTTAAAGAAGAGATCTATATGGATCAAGCTGAAGGTTTCAAGGTTAAGGGTCAGGAAGGCAAAGTCTATCGCCTTTGCCATGCATTATATGGACTGAAGCAAGCCGCTCTTGAATGGTGGCGTGCCCTGAGCTTGTCCATGAAAGTAATCGGCTTTAAACACTTAACTTCCAATGCAGGTCTCTTCATCTGCAAAGATTGTGAGACTGGTGATGAATGTATCGCTTTGATCTATGTCAACGATGCATTATTCTTGGACCCAACAAAGCCTTTGTTGAAAAGAAGAAAGCCGAGTTTATGGCTCGTTGGGAGTGCTGTGATTCTGGAGAAGTTAAAGAGTTCTTGTGCATGCATATTCGTTGCAAAGGCCGTAAGATCCTTCTTGACCAGACTGACTATTTGAAGAAGGTCTTGAAGCGATTTGGCATGCAGAATGCAAAAGCAGCGGATACTGCTCTTCCCACTGGCTATATTCCACAACCCAACAAAGGTCCTGTTGATCCCAAATGTTGTGCTCAATATCAATTAGTGATTGGATCGCTTCTGTATATCATGCTTGGCACTCATCCAGATATTGCCTACGCTGTTACAAAGCTTTCTCAATTTTCTGCTAATCCATTGGAAGATCACCTGAAGAAGGCGCTTTATATTTGCCACTATCATGCAGAAACTCCAGACTATGCATTGGTCTATGATGGAGCCTCTGACAGAGGTTTACTAGCATTCACTGATAGTTACAGCCACCTCTGTATAGTATATAAGTAGCTCTGTATCTACATGCAATACCAGTACTTTTACTACTCTTGTTGCTGCCTCTAAGCCTATCTCCAGGTGAGCTAGTCTGTCCCATGTTGAACATGATGGAAATCATATGATACACTGTTGACGTGTTGTTTACGCGTCACACTATTTATAGAGCTACGCCTCTAGAACACTTGCGTTCTCATGCAAGTACTACGTCTCTGTCTATGTACCCTACTACGTACATCTAGTTTCATAATATATGACACTATAGACAGTCGCTATCCAATAGCATAAGTAGAGCCTTCAATACATGAGGCAAACACGACTATGCTCACCAAGCATACTACCATTCATGGTAGAAGTACTTACACAGTACTAATGTCTTTTACGCCTTTAGGGCCGAATACCTACTTCTAGTAGTAGTTTCAGTTAGTGTAATACTCATTACATGTACCAGAAACTTCTGTATAAAAGACTGGACAAAAGGCCTTAAGCCTTAGGACAATCTACTCGATTATCACCTCTTCTCAAGCATCTCAAGACTACAAGAACACTCTGTGTATTACCCATGTGAGGTTTACTTTGTTATACTCACTGTGCACTTTAACTATGCTGGCTCATCATCCCATGCTGCCACTGCGTGGGCAGGACCTCTGCCTCAACAGTTTCCAGTGTTTGATCAGCGTTTCATGGGATCAGCAGCCCAATCCGAGTCTGTGAACACAAGGAGATCACCATCAGATTCACCATTATAGATGAGGGCATAACCTAATGTGCCAGCAAGATAGCAGCAAATATTAAGAGCTTTATTGAGATGCTCCTGCATTGGATTGGAAGAGAATTGAGATAGCTTTGTTACTGCATAGGCAATATCTGGACAAGTACCCAGCATAATATTCAAAAGCAATCCAATTACAGACTGGAATTTGGCACGGATAACTGAATTGACTGGACCATCATTGGGCATAGGCACATAGCCTGCAGGCAAAGGTGTAGGAGCAAACTTTGCATTCTGCATCCCAAAGCGTTCAAGGACCCTTTTCAAATAGTCCTATTGGTCAATCAAGATCTTTTTGCCTTCCTGGCAGATACACATGCAAAGAAACTTGTCAGTGTTCCCTTAATCTTGGCATTCCCATCTAGCCATGAACTTGGCTTTCTTCTTGTCAAAAAGTTCGTCAACCTTAGGATCTGGTCTCTTAGGAAGGTTGTGGGAGCGACTTCTGAGATTTCAAAATGGAGCATTGTCTGGACTATCATCAGAGTCATCATCTTCCAAAGGAATGTTGGGATTTTCACCCAAATGTGACGGTTCACCATCAACAGGTGTTAAGCCACAAGTTTTAGCATCAGGGCATCAAGGATACAAATTCTCATTGAATAATGCGGTAGAACCTTTAACTATGGAATTATTGGTTCACATGAACAGGAACCCTTTCATTCCTTCTTGATAACCAATAAAGGTCATCAGCTCACTACGAGGAGCCAACTTGTTCTGTCTACAATCTTCCAGAATGAAGATGTAAGCTGCACTGCCAAAAACTCGAAAATGTAAAACATCTGGTGCCTCACCATTAAGTTTCTCATACAGTGTCAACCAGTTCAATTGTTGTACAGGAGTACAATTGTAAAGGTGAATGGCATGCTCATGACAAAATTCCCACCAGGACTGAGGCAGACAAGCTTCAAAGCGAAGAGCCTGAGCCTTCTTGTGAATTGTCCTGTTGATGTTCAGCGCGACCATTTTGTTGCGGTGTGTACAGTACACTTTGCTTGACAGCAATCCCATGCTCTTTCAGTATCTCATCAAATTTGTCTGATTTATGATCTCCTGCTCCATCCGACATCCATTTCTTGATATCAACACCAAACTGTGTCTTTACCATAGCTATGAAATATCTTAGGGCTGTAACAGCATCAGATTTGCAACAGAGGAGTCTTGACCATGCAAAGGAAGTGCAGTCATCAACAAAAGAGATGTACCACTTATATTTGTGATACAACTGAATAGAATACTCCTTTAAATCCGAATGAATGAGCTCAAACAGTTTAGAAGCTCTCTCTGTAGAGTTGGGGAACAATTTCTCATGCATTTTACCTGTTACGAATCTGCCCACTATTCTTCACTTTTCCAGTCCCTTGGTCAACATCCCTTTGTTTCCACTTCTTTTCACACAGATACATGTCCCAGCATCACTGTATGATCCCCATTTCATTCTATGATGTTCCATATCATTCTTTCCTTGATACATTGCTACCTGTGTTTCCCACTGATGTGTACATGGTCCCCTTTGATCAGATCCACAGATACATCATTTATCCCTTTACAGTTCACTCCCATGATCAGTATACAGCTTAGGACTGTCATATATACTCATGGTCACTTTTAGATAGTTCCCCAGCTTGTCCATTTCGTCCATACCGCTTGCCTAGCTTGTGCTATGTTGAGGGTGTAGTTGCTTAATAACTATCTCTTTCACCCTTGATCCCTAGTCTCAGATTGGATGGCCTGAGAGGTTCCCAGTCACAGAGGCCGTTCATGACATTACCTTCAGCACAACCATGACAAAAAGGAGTCTTTTTGGTAGGCATTTTCAGGTTAAGAGGGAAATTCTGTGTATGTTTCTGAGCTTTATTGAGGGCTTTATCCGAAGGATGTTGTCAGCAATCACCAGATCTGACCTGGTGACGCGTTGCACTAAGCTTTCAGACAAGAGGGAACAAGGCAAAGAATAGAGAACTCTATACTGGTGAGAAATAAACCAGCTCAAGACTGGGGAATACATGCAGAGTATCTACTTCTTATATACTACTGAGAGGACTACAGTGTGTGTCTACGGTGAGGTATGACATCAAGGTATGACATTGTGAAACAGTATCTGAAACAGGACCAACATGTGTCTACAGCATGTGAGTCCCTTCATGTATCTACCATGTGTCTATATGATAAGATATGAGTCATGTGAGGGATAAGATATAGATAAGATGGAAAATGATAAGATAAGGAGAAAAGATAAGATAGGAGGGAAATTCATGACAGATGTCCAAAGCGCCTGTGCTCAATGTAGCAGACAGGATAGAGACATGTAACACGCTCAGTCATTTCACTGTCTTGTCCTTTGACATGATGCTTAATGAAAACAGTCCCTTTACCCTGTTGAACATGTGAATACCATGTGATACACTTTATTGACGTGTTGTTTACGCGTCTATTATTTATAGACTCTTTCACTATGACACTTGCACTCGTATGAAAGATCCTGTACTTACTCAGACAGACTCTGTAGTTAGTCAGTACTCACACCTTATCTCTATGGTTTATAACAAGGTTCAGCTTTGCACCCAATAGCGTTCAAAGCTGACTGAGCTTTCTCTCTAGATTACTTAGATAGAAAGCTAGTATGACTATGCCTACTTACTCACTCTGCTCTTCGAGCACTTATGCTTACTGATATGCAATATGTACCATATGCTATATTCTCACTTACCTATGTTCTATGACTTGTAGATAGACAAGGACTCTTGTATAAAAGCTGGAGACTTTGCGTCTCAAAGCTTTAAGACAATCTACTCGATTATCACCTCTAGCAAGCATCTACAAGAACACAAGAATTCTCTTATAGTCAATATGTGAGGTTTTAGTTTCATCTCACTGTGCATTTAACTATGCTGGCTCAATATACCCTTGATTTGTACAGGGTTGTCCTTGTTCACAGTATTCACAATTGGACCATTATCACAAGGCTGATATTCAGCAAAATCATTCATAACATGTGTCTGAACAACATGGGGAGCAGCCATCAAGATGGGTGCCTATGCTCCATAATGAGCATTGGATCTGTGAGATCCAATGTTGTCAGAGGACAGTACATCAATGCCATTGATCAACAACCCAATTAAGAGGTCAATGGCATTTACAGGCATAGCCTGGGTTGCCATTGACTGCAGCCAGCAATGGCACTGGTCATCAACTATCAACTGCTGCCTCAAAAGCACAAGTTGTTGACTGCAGCTAGTGATGGTGCAAGTCAAGGTAGTAGGGCTAACCGGAGCTCATAACCTGTAGAGCTGGCATGACACCTAGCGCAGTGGGTACTACTGACATGGCTACAACTACACTTACCAGGAGAGTTTAGAGAATAGAGGCGAGACGTAGAAGCTCAAGCGCTGTAGATTCTAGTAGAGAAATACCTGCTTATATACATGTAGAGCCAGGAACTACCATAGGTTTGTACATATGTGCATAACTGATAATGAGGCGTAAACGGGAGTAATCCCGGGCATAGGAGAATGATCAGTGAGTGAACTGGGACATCGGATATACTCCTAATAATAGTCCACAGATTCAACAAGGTTTCCCTGCTTGATACTAACAACATTTTGCATGCCAAACTGACAGATAGTGGTAATTTTTTGGGTAATAGTTACTTTGACAAGGCTATAAGTGTTCAAGGCATTTACAATGTGGTGATTTTGCCACCATACACCGGATTTCAGGGCAAGATGATAAGGGAAATCTACTTTGCAGCATGCATAATGCTGGCGGCACAGGAGAGTCCCACGTCTGAACCGAGGAATTAAACTTGGTGCTCAGAGAGGCCGGCCACAGGCTGTTGACAGCCGTTCAGAGCAAAACCAATCTACCCGGAAAGAGCTCCAAATAGCCTTTGGTGTAGCTCAGTGAGATAGCCATTTAAAAATTCAAGTACCGCCATACAGCCAATACCAAAGTGCTCGAGCCTAGGTGGCACAAATAGTACCACACTGTCTGACCAGAGTGTTATTCAAGTACCGCAGGCTTGAACCCACAAAATACTCAAATTTTGGATCCAAAGTGCTGATACCTCTGTCGAATACACTATCATCTCAGACCATGCATCCCGCACCAAGCTTCGTCATTGGATATCTCGGCAGATCGGCAAGCAGCCCGGAAGTCGGTGATGGTATTCAGTTCCTTGCGGCCCATGCTCTAGTCTGGGAAGCAACAATCTAGAGAGTCGTCCGGGGATCTTGATTTATGAAAGAAAATAAAGGACAAAGAAATTACCATCCATCCTTTGTTGTCAGTCGCAGTGGTCCTGCACAAGACCAGATGCTGTCATGCCCTACTAGACACGAGCACATCATGTCCTACTAGACAGCAAAATGCCCCCAGTGCCACTCTGAAAAGCGTTCGCATTATGAGTGGTCGTCCCATCTGTATCCCTAGCAGCGCCGTCAATACTCGCCCTAGTAGTATCCCCAGCGGCGCTATCTATCCTAGCAGTATCCCGAGCAGTGCTGTCGATGGCCTTCCTAGCGGCATTCCCAGCAGTGTTATTGATACTCGTCCCAGCACTCTCAGAAGCTTCGCTGATGGTCGCCCGAGCTCCATCGCAAGTAGTGCCATCAACGCCTGCCCCAGCTACATTTCGAGCAGTACCATCAGCGGTCGTCCGAGCGCCATTCCCAGCAGTCTTGTCGATATTGATCCCAGCAGAACTCTCAGCTGCATCGTTAGCAGATGTCCCAGAAGTATTTCAAGCAGCGTTCTGACTGATATCGCGAGTGGCATTATCAGTAGCGTTCCTTAGTGAAGCTATCGTTGTCATATGTTTGGTCGAGGGCGTCGTCGGGGGAATTGTCGCTATTTGTGTATATTTCGCTGTATAAATTCTT
Organism: Marasmius tenuissimus; assembly: GCA_029532415.1. Lineage (NCBI taxonomy): Eukaryota > Fungi > Basidiomycota > Agaricomycetes > Agaricales > Marasmiaceae > Marasmius > Marasmius tenuissimus. Next base: position 149,471 of record JAQOTA010000035.1, on the reverse strand, counting down.
TCTGCCATAATTAGCGCACTTTATCAGTCTAAATCATATCTGACTTTCAATCAAACCAGCCACAGTTGGTGATTTTCCGGCTCGGATCTCTGGGTAGCATCTCGAGGAGACATCAAAGACGACCTATACTCAAGTCTTGCCTTCTCATGATTCAAGATATGTCAAAAGTTCGACTGAAGGGAAGGTTTCTGGGTCTATCTGGGAAGGGGTTTTGGAGGGTATTTTGTTAAATCAGGTCGCTTTTTGAAGCCCTTACGACCCCTAACCAGAATGGACCGAAGTCATAGAGTCAACGAGTAGGAGCTTTGTCTTCGATGAAAACAAGGTTCAAGGTGTACCAGGTTTCCCAAGAATAGGATGTCAAACTCGTAGTAGAGATGATGTATTCCAATGCAAGTCGTTTCATGATCATTTCTCCCTGTGCTTGCATGCGTTGATCATCACGACTCGTCTACCATCGAAAATTAGTAATCGGAGTAATTCACCCGAGTGAGGTCACACGCTGTTAAAGTGTCTCCCTCTGGCTAGATGAGTGTCCCATGAGCACCCGACTGCTCACTGATCAGACTTGTGAAGTAGGTTCTGATATCCCATCATATTGACCGTGAGAATCCAGGTGGGGTTTGCTATGCACCCGCCAATTCTCGATCCGTTCATCTATCTTACGAGACAAGTGGATACAGCATAGAACTGATGAAATAACTCCAGTTGATTCAAGCTTTAGGGAAATACATTAGGTGAGGCGGCGTTCTATCACTGTCAGTACACACCCCATCCCCTCCACCTTAATCAACACATTCACATACTTCTACGGGCGAGAGGTTTACAGTTACCGATGTCCAACTTCGATATTCAATATCCTCGTCGGATAATAGTGGACGACAAAGATCCTCGAATCACTTACGAAGGCGTATGGAATTTCGACGAAACCACTTTTGTTAATGGTGGCACAAACGGGGACCCGTACAACCAGTCAATGACCGGAACTAACTCCGCCCAAACGAGCTTCACATTCACCTTTGAGGGTGGGTTTAAATCTTTGCGGTTCTGCTAGCTTGACCTAATCAAACCTTCCTTGTTTCATTCCCTTCGATAGGGGACTTCGTTCAAGTCAGAGGTGCCAAAGACAACCATAAAATCCCCCCTCCTGCGAATTCCCCACAACAGGACTCACTGGATCTATTCCCCACATACACCTGCCAGGTTGATAACAACTCTGTCAAACATGTTGAATACGCGAGCTTCATAGGTTCCACTACCAATCTGGTTATGTGCGAAGAACAGCTCCCGAAGGGAAGACATACCTTGACTATGAATATCACAGTCAGCGTTCCAGAGAAACAAATTTTCTGGTTGGACTCGATCGAATATTCCCCAGTGGATACCGCGAACCTAGCAGAAGAAGTACTGAAGGTGGATTCGAGCGATATAAGAAGTTGCTTCTATTCCAACACAAGCAATGAGTGGCCCTGGTTGCAAGGCTTCTCCGTGAATATGACACGAACTCCAGATGCAAGAATGACCTTCAAGTTCAATGGTGCGTCCGCCTCCACGAGTGATTCTCCAAGAGTATCTTCCTGACTCTTGCGACGGTATGATAGGAACATCAGTATATTTGTACGGATACAACGAAGCCGGAGCCACTGGGGTACGCTTTGACAGTACCACTGGTTCTTACAGCATTGATAGCGGTCAGGTCGTCTCTTTCGGGATTCCGGGGTCACAAGTTGCCCCCTTCAACTCAACGGAAATGATAGTATGGAGCAACCAGCCCTTCTTCAAGACTTTACCGGTTGATGGTAATACGGAGCACGAGATGGTCATTTCTTACTCCGGACTGCACGCCGGTACAGATGCCCGGCAGTTCTTGTCTATTGACTATTTTTATGTGGCACACGACGGAAGGAAGATCAATGGAGGCTCATCTGGGCCAGGAGAGCAAGGGAGCAAGTCTGATCACAAGATCCCTGTTGGAGTAATTGCGGGTGGCGTTTTGGGTGGCATATTTGGCCTTATCGCGATCGGTGGGCTGCTATGGTTCCTAAGGAGGTGGAGGAGGCGGAGGGGTGGCCCAAGGGAGTTGAATAATAGGAGGCGGAAAGCTGAGCCGTCTAGTACCGTGTCGGAGGTTTGGACGGGCGAACCTCTACAGAGTTCACGATCTCCGACAGGACCTAGGACGACAGAGTCCACATATGGAGAATCGTCGACGGCAAACTTTACCAGCATGAAGCGTGCGCAGCGTGAGGTCATTGATAGTCAATCACGTCAGGAACGGGACAGCGGGTTTCGATATGGGACACTACAGACGGCAGAAAATTCTCCGGGAACCGCTCTTATTCCACCAGCTTACACTCAAGAGTAGTTCAGTTCGATTGATTTTGCTGTCAGAGTAAATCCTCCCAGAGACTTAATGGCATGTATCAGGTACTTTCAATTTCGATCGAACCCTCGACCTGCGTCGGAGCATACTAAATTGGCGTACCATGTAGCGTACCAGTAGCGTACCAAATGAGCTCAGCCACTGATCATCACTGTTGCTACCTCGAGGCCTCCGGGTTCAATCATTGACCCTCACGGCCTTGACAAGAGCTCCCACCTTGTCGTTCTGGCACTCTCGAAGGTGATATCAATGAGTTATGAACTCTGCAAGTACATATCATCTACAACATAACGCCCTCAAAACTACTTAGCTCGCGCTCAGATTGCTTGGCTCTTCTAGTCGCTAATAGCGAGCTGTTCAAAGTCTTTAAGTACCTCGGAAGGGAGCCTCTGGCTCTACTTGAAGACAAGTTGAATGATTCCAAATCTACGGAGGTGGATGCCATACAAATATTCTCAGGAGTGAAGGAGTTGATAAGCAGCTCAGGTATTTGCCCCAGACCCCCAAGTACCTATGAAGAATCAACATGTGAGACCTTGGTTCAACTACTGTGTATCCCGAGCCTCGACATTGCGCTAAGTATCTCTTGACATACTCTGTTCGCCTTCCCATTCTGACCTAGATATAACTTTTACCATAGAGAAACGAGCGGAGTCAATAACTAGCTGATCTGCGTTGTTCCAGTGCCCACACATCCATTCTCACCTTGTTCTCGCATCCACTCACATCTGACCTCCTTTGCAGACTTACGTATCGAGTATTTGAAATGGCTCAGCACCCAGCAGATTATGGTCTCTGGGGTCCTAGTTTTTGGAAACATCCATATTGGGAAGGAGAAGCGAGGGTATCAGTAGTCATCAATGATGGGAAAGCGCGGCCGTCCGGCCTTCCATACCCCGGTACCTCTGGCTGTGTTTGACTAGATGATAATCCTCATTGATTCGCCCGTCTATCGTAAACACGATGAGACCCAGCAGTGGTCAAGATAACCACGAACAAAAAATACTGTACCATTTCGAGTAAAACAACGGTCACGGGTCACAGACCCCGTTGTTGAACCCAAATGTCACGGTGTGTCACGCGTCTCAGGCTCTTGTGCCGAAAACTTTGGGCGGTCCGAAATTTCGTCCAAATGTGACTCCCATCCTGCAAAGGTCATTTATCCGGGTGTTCTCCCGAGATGGGTCGCTTTCAAGGGAAACACAACAGATGGAGACTAAAAAAAAAACGTTCTCGCTGTGCTTCCCAGACCTGTGACATGCCCGTCAATGAGCAAGCGCCTCACAAAGACATTTCTTGTGAGGGGTCGGTTACAGGCCTATGTGCTTCCCTGCTTCCATAGCTCTCTCTTACCGTGCCACCGCCGAAACTTTTCGGCATGTCCCAAGTCCCATCGGGATATGCCGAAACCAAATTTTCGGTCGACCTTATTGGTCCTTGAGTATGCTAGGAGATGCACAACAGGCAGTCTCATCAAGATTCTCTGTTCCAATACTAAAAGTTTTCCAACGGCGAGGGCAAAAACTGTGGCTATGCTGACACATCAGTAGCGTACCTCGCGTATCAAAATACCGGGGTAGCGTACAAGTAGCGTACAGTGGCGTATAGCGACGTTCATAGTGAACGCTACTTTAGATAGGTCGAAGTGACTGAGGACACAAAATTCCCACGGTCTAAGTTCAACCAACAGGGGAATGGAGGGTCGCTGCTAAATTACCATAAGCAGTCTTTTAGATGATCGCTTGTCAAGTAGAGTCGAGCATTGAAGTGGCGTTCCAACAGGATTCCGACTGGTCGAGCAATGTTCCAAACCTTCAAGGTCATGTCATTGTAGCCTAATTGGTCAAAGGTGTTGAGCTCCCAGGGTCTTGGGGTCTCTGCATTTTGTATGGCCCGTTTCAAAGTCAGTTATGAACGTTATCGGTCCAAAATCAAGAATTTCACATCTTCTCATGATCAAGGCGGTTCACTGAGTACTAACACACTAAGGACGGAAATACTGACCTATTTCATTCAATTCGTATGTCGCATGTCACAGGTCCCCCACCATACGGAAAATTTTCATATGGTCACATAGTCACAGGGGGTCCATACGAAGTGTTCCCATATGTGACCAAAAATCTGGACAGCCTAAAAAGGCCAGAAAACAACTTTTTTGGCCCAAGTTGAAGGGTTAGGGCAAATTTCAGCGGGCGGCAGCTAATGCCGCCATTCTTCTCACATACGTGCTCCCAGCTGCTGAGGGCTTGAGAGTTGTATACGAAAAATTTTTTTCGGTCACCGGTAATTCACTGGTCATACGAATTCACCCTGGATGATTTTTGTGTCACACGGAAAACCCCATACGAATTGATTGAGCCCAAGCCCGAGGCTTTGAGCCCAGCCCGAGCCCGCGCATCACTACAAAAAAGCACTCAGACTGATCCTTGCAGTGTGAGGCATCAGATGTTGATCTGAATACCCGTGCGACCAGAAATGCCTCAAGTTCTGTCCGCGGGTTTATATAGAGGCTTTCTGGCAAGCTGGGTCTCCTTTAGAAGCGTGCGTGGACGATTAGCCGAACCGTAATGAAGGCTTTAGTGAAGAAATGAGTGGGGACATCTTGGCGCAAGAATAAAAATCCATATCCCAGTGTTGTACAAGGTCTCCTGAAGCTATGCAAGGCTACTCACGGCTATGCGCATCAAGATAGCCCTAAGACGGACGCGCTATCGATAGCGAGATACCGATGCCGTAAATCAGGATAGAAATCACTCATGCTCATATTACCCACTATGCTTGTACATCACCGCCATCACAAGCAATGCGAGGATTGTACCCGGAATTATTGTTTGAGTATTCATATACCGCATAAGTATCTCCCTACGGTTGTAGTCTGGTGCCCCAATAGCACTCGACCGTCGTGCAGCACCCGCTTAAAATGTTGAATTTCAGTCTTCTCGATCATATTTGCCTGACATGCAAAGCACAAGTAGTTTTAGCCATAAATAGTACTTGATGGCCAGTTCTTCCATTGCTTCCGTCCTCTTTGCATCTGTCTGTTCGTTCTATGGAACAAGGGCAAAGGCAACAATCTGACTCAACCTTCAGAAGGGTACATTAGTTAGGACAATGCTGTACAGCTTTTAGTACACATCCTCACGTCCATACCCCTCATAATCTCCCTCACATATTTCTGCAGTCGAGTTCACGATTGACAATGGCAGAATCAGAGATTCAATACCCTCGTCGGATAATGGTGGACGACAAAAATCCCCGCATTGTCTATGATGCTACTAGTTCATGGAACCTTGACGTATCAGCTTTCAACAATACGAAGACGTTCGGGGACCCATACAAACAGACATTGACGGGAACGAATTCTAACAGGGCGAGCTTCACATTTACCTTTGAGGGTAAGTTCAATTCTTTGTGGTTATTTTAGCGAGCTTGACCGATTCCGACCTTCCTTGTTCCATTCCCCTCAAAGGTGACTTTGTTCAAGTCAGGGGTGCGAAGCACTCGCAGGATCCCCCTCCGATATTCACCTGCAAAGTCGACAACAACTCTATCGATTCTAACGGATACAACCCCGACATCTACGTAACAACCAATCTCGTTCTATGCGAGAAAGGACTGCTGTCAAAAGGCAGACATACTTTGACCATGGATATCACAATCAGCGACCCAACCAAACAAGTTTTTTGGCTGGATTCAATTGAATACTCCCCATTGGATAACGCAGACCTAACGAAACAAACACTGAAGGTTGATTGGAGCGAAACCCAAAGCTGCTCCTATGACAACAAAACCGGCCAATGGAAGGCTATACGCGGAGACTTCGATCTCGGAGTGCAGACGCGAGAGTTAAACGCGACGATGTCTCTCAAGTTTAATGGTGCGTCTGCTTTCGCGGGAACTCTCGAATGTGATTTAACTTTTCAACGGTTCAATAGGAAGGTCCAACGTATCTGTCTACGGAGCTAACGCGTACGGGGCTAATCGGACGCGCCTTGACAGCACGACGGGCACCTGGCAGATCGATAATAACCACCCCGCCCAGGAGTTCACTATTCCCGGGTCAAAAGGTTCACCTGAAGATCAGACGACTGTGGTCGGACGGGCAAACCAACATCTTTTCACAACTGGGCTGGTTGATGGCGAGGGGGAGCATGAAATGGTCATTCGTTACTCTGGATCCCGAGACACAGAATCACCGCAGTTCTTGTATATCAATTATTTTTATGTGGAGAACGACTCTAAACCAGTAGAACCGGAGGAGAGGACTGTCCCTGTTGGAGCAATTGCAGGTGGTGTTTTGGGTGGTGTTTTTGGCCTCATAGCGATTGGTGGGCTGGTTTGGTTCATGAGAAGGCGGAGGAGGCGGAAGACAGATCATAGGGAGGTTCACGATGGGAGGTGGAGTGGGCTGTCGTCTAATGCCATACCTGAGGTTTGGTCAGGTGAACCTTTACAGGAACCATGGTCTCCGACAGCACGTGGAACGGTGGAATACACACCCATAGAGCCATTGACGCCAGTGGATTATGAGCAGCGGGAGGTCATCCATGGACATGGATATGGTGAATCAGATCGTGGAGCTCGGTACGCAGCATTACATACTTCCAATGGTTCGCAGGAGACTGCTACGACTCCGCCAGCCTACACACCGGCGTAACTCAGTCCGATCGAGTTGGCCATGCGTAGTTTATCTTCTCTTCGTTCTCTAGTGTTTGTGAATGGAACATTTTTCGTACTCTCATTGTACTTGTATGTGGTTCGCTGTACAAACACTCTCAGACGTTCTTTATCCCCAAAACCGAATGCGTGCAGTTATTAGCTTTCTGCTACAATGAAGCTGTTCGACGCGTATGGCTCACTGGCAGACGTCTTTACTGGTGCGTTTGCTGGAGTTTATCGCCTCAAAGATACATTCAACACGTGACGAGCGTCGACTATGTAGTGACCGTCAGGGTACTTAGTCCCTCCGTAATAAGCCTTGCCTTCTTACACTCATCTCTCGGTCTTCATTTATCACAGACGAAGTACGCTTTTTGGTTGTCAAGTGTTCTAGCAGCGCTCAGGACTCAAAAACCAAAGCTACAGTACCCGCAGTAAATGCCTGACGGTTCGGGTACTGCCATTCCCATCAAACGCCTTGGAAAGATCGGAGACCCGCCTTCCGAAAACGATCTGGATCGGCCTTCCCAGCGAGCCCAAACTGCGGCTCTATATCTTGTAGCTTGGGACAAGCGTATAGAATTAGGTCTCTAGCCGGCTGGACACGACAGGACCGGAATACCATCTAAATCTCACACCACCATTAAATCTTATCCACGTCGAAATGTTCAAAGGCTCGAAGCTCCAAAAGCCCGAGTTGGGTAGTAGTTGAGCTGGAGATGTCTCGTACTCGAGTACGTAGGCTCGGTTAGAACTACTTTTATAGTTCCTTACCTCTTCCGACTCTTGAATGGTGCGACCACACCTTTGGAAACAGTTTGGTTTCCTATCCTTATAGCAATTGTTTTTTACTTCATGGACCAACTCCCGGGCGCTGCTTGAGTATTTCCTTTTCGAAGAGAGAAAGGGTCGGATCCCCAACGCGCGGTCACGATCTCACGTCCTCATAGTTTATACAGATAGATGGGTAGATTATATAGTATTATAGACAATTGCAAGACTAAAATCATTCAAAAATTGTATCCTACACCTCATCGACACTACTTATACCCTCTCGACTGTTATTCACCGAAGAGTTTAGCCTATTAGTCGGAGCATGCCTGCTCAACGCCAACTTGAACGCCGTTGGGGATATTGTTGACGTCGTAGTTGAACCTATAATTTTCACTCCGAATATGTCGTCACTTCCCAAAGGTGGGTAGTCGAGACTTACCAGATGTAGTGGCCAGTTTCCTTCTGACCGTAGTTGATACGGGTGCGTTTACACCAAAGAAATGGAACCAGACAATCAACGTCCCGAGTTGCAAGAAGTTTAATGGACTGTAGAAATCTCACAGATTCTTCGAGGGTACTATCGGCACGAGCTCACGATTGATTCTCATCAAAAATATCATAAAAAGGATCTGTAAAGAAATCGAAATCAGTCAAACGCCCGAGCGCATAGAAATGATGACGCGGCCCACTTATATACTCATTATACCGGACGAGTTTACCTTGAAAAGCTGATATTTCAGTTGGCAGGTCTTAAATCTATACTCGCCGAGAGGGAACAATAATTAGAGTGACGTTGACGGCACTAGACAGTGAACGCACTCGAGACCGACCACGACGATCTAAGCCCACTTCTCTACGATCCACGAGCCTCAATGGTTTCCTTCCGAAATCGACCCATACCACTGACGGGGAGTGTTACATAGCTGGGTCAAAACTCAATCTAAAGCCGCCATCGTGTAGCGGACGAAGTACTCAGCTAGAGATGGTACGATCAGCGCGTAACGAAACCACATCCGTTATTGATGCGAGGGGGTTGGGCAGGTCGTCTATTGCACACCCTGCGAGTCGTCGACCCACATCTATTTTTCTATATATCGACTCGATATATAGAAAAATAGATGTGGGGAAAGGGATGGTGCGATCGGCGTCTTCGGGAGATGTTTCGGCTACTCTTCGGGGGAGGTTAAGATGGGCTTGAGGGTGGATTTGGAGGTGTTTAAGGAGATTGTGAAGTGGTTTGAGGTGGTTTGGAAGAGGTTTGGACATGTAGATGCTAAATTTAGAATGATGTCACCTCCTCCTACTTCTTTGGCCACGCTGCCCCTTTCTGGATTGATTTTCCATATATCTTATCCTCCGTGATTGTGCCATCCTAAATTCCCAAAGGCTATAAGTTCAGTATCAAAGCTCACAAAGAAACAATAACTCGATCTCCTTTCGTACCTCGACTCAAATCTTTCAACCGTGCAAACCAACTCAGGGTGGGAACATTGTACCAGACCGGCATATTCAGTGAGCTTCGAGGCACGAGCACCATCACTTCCATCCAGCACTCCGCGGTACTCGCGAAATCGGCCTGGCTCGATCCAAACCTGATTCCGGGAGGAATTTTGCCGACTCTGTCTATCCTGCAAAAATCATCCGATGTCAAGGAGAATCTCAGGCTCCTAGGACCAGCCACACCACGGTGAGGCCAGCTATATCAGGCGAAAATGGGTGGGGGAGGGAGGAATTACTAAGTGTGTAATCATTATTATGTGTAGATGTTTTTTGACCGATGAAATCACAAATAAAAAATAGGAAAAGCCTTACCGTAGGGCGAGTGACCACAGAAACTTCTACGTGTCTGGTTGGAAGAAAATGATTCCAACATAATACTGACGACACAAGACCTTCCCCTAGTCCCTCTGATTGTTACTCGCCCTACGTCGGCTGGCTTTGGGATCCTGGGGATCTCGGGAAATGTGGAGGTTGCTTTGATGCCGACTATCGCTGAGCACGATCACGCGGGAGACCAGGGAGAAAACGCTCTGGTCTCTGGTCTCCGAGACGAGCTAGCGCGTCTGTAGCTTTGCCATCAGGCATTGGTTGGAGGACAACGGCAAGTAGTCGTGTCTCTTGTTCTCAGCTTCTGCTAGCTGTTATTGTCACTCACAAAAGCGACGGCCAACTATCGTCGAGCCTCCTCATCGAAATCAACCCCAGAATCCATGAGTAACCCGAATCGGAACCCGTATAACGACAGAACAACGTCGTTCAGGGTCTCGTTGTTCGACTCTTGGCAGTTCGGCGAAAAGGTACTGCAGACTCCTCTACAGCAAACTCCAAGAATTTACTCACTGACACATTAGCTTCGAACGTCATTAGCCTTCTTGCTCGAACCTTTTCCACAATCACATTTGTTGTACCGCAGTGCTGAAGCTGCCGAGTCTGCTTCTTTCAAGCACAGCGGGATTATCACTAATTCTACCCCAACTCGACCCACTTTAGTCAGAAAATCAAACAGACCATCTTTTGACTCACTCCTGGTTGATTTAACACTCCACCCGTTTACCAAACATGGAAACCCGAACCTGAATCGGAGCAATGTCTCTCGCTTTTTACCTCTCCTTTGGAGTCGCAGCAAGGATTCTTTGTCTCTTAAAGTTATAGAGCGGTACTCGGTCTCATCTATTTCACCTCCTATCTCTCATTCTGACTAGGCACCCGCTTCGCAGAATGTTTATGCTACTTCCACTGTGAGTAGCGTTCCCAGCGACGCTACGATGGCACGTTCTAGTAGTATCCCTATCAGTGCCCTCAAATTCGTCTCAGTAGCATCCCGAGTAGCGCTATTGATACCCGACCCAGCAGTGTCCTGAGCACTTGTTGACGGTTGTCCCAGGGGCATTCCCAACAGTTTTGTCGACACTCCACCCAGCAGTATTCCCAGCAGCGCCGTGAGTGGACATCTTAGCAGTATCTCAAGCAATCTTGTAGACGGATGCTCGAGCAGCATTACAAAATGGTTGCCCTAGCAGCATTTCGACTAGTATCGCAAGTGGAATTCCATGTAGTGTTCCTCAGTGAAGCTATCCTTGTCGTTTGACTGGTCGAGGGGTGTCAATTTTTTAATAGTCTTGGGGTCCTGGTCGTTTTGGGTGTTGAAATTTTGTATCTCACCAACCTGAGGAAATAGATCTTGAATCTGACTCTTACCCGAGGCAGAGCTTCCGATATCATGTACGGGCCCTGTTGAGACTAGCGTTGCGTAAGTTTGGTCTGGCGCCGGAAACTTACCCGTAACTTACCAGGCCATCCTGAGGGGGTCTGGTCAGTTACTAGTAAGTTACTGGTAACTTTGCCCGGTCCGGTACTCCGGGCAGGCCAAAAAAAAATTCTTTGCGCTTCGCGCGCTTTGACTCCGATCCAGGACTACTTTATATACATGTTGGGTTCAAAACCCCCGACTTTTCAAGCCTATACTAATTTCTGATTTTCTTTCCGATTGCTCAAGGCTTGATCCCTTTGGTTCAACTGCTGCCGAACGGAGGCATCGGAGCTTTCAATTGTACAAGCTGGTCCACCATCGGATCTGTCTAAGTACAACCTAGCTGTGTTAGTCTGATTTCACGGGCTTCTGGGATCTGCAATGCGAGAGGGTCGTAAGTGAAGACAGTGAAACCTTGGGTAACACAGAAATTTAGCTCGCCTTGTAAACCGATAGTCAGCTGAGCGAGAGTCGCGCTGAAGATCACTCAACCTTGCCCGGTGAATCAGAATACTGTCTCTCCGGGAGTCTGAGGACCGGTCCGGTGACTTCTGGAGGTTAGTTACTAGAGGTCTACGGACCCTCTTGGTAACTTACCAGTAACTTACGGTAACTTACCTGGTAAGTTTGTAAAATGGTAGGGTTTCTTACGCAACACTAGTTGAGACTATGAGTTTTCAGATGCTCAAGACAGTAATAGGCTGTTCGCGGCGGTCCGGATATAATGATGTGGTACTCCGGCAGTCCGGATATTTCCGGATTTTTTGATGTGGACGACATGTGGGACTCGTTTCGGAATCGCAGCTGCCAGTGAACCGCCAGCATTCACCCCATTCCTGCCCGAAAGGAGATAGAATCAGTGTAAACTTTCGTTATTTGGTAGTGAATCTGTCATAGAGGCCCTTCTTGGTCTCATACCACTGGGTGCAAGCTAATATAATACGCGTAGTTGTTGAATTTATTCTAAAAAATGCAAACTCTGGAATAGTTTCAACATAAAGTTTGAATAAAGGGACGCGTATCACGTTGTTTTGTACCCAGTGTATACAGCTTAGAATAGGCAGAGGAAGAGTGAAAGACCGATAGATTTCAATAGTCTCGGGGACTCGACTTGGTTAGAGTAGTTTAGGCGTGTCTGCCACTGTAATTTAGATGTCTTCAGGCCATTGAATACGGTCCAACTCCCCAAGATTCAAGAAGGATGAAGTTGAACAGCTCATTGCCTTTGTGGAGGCTCCTTGTCTGGCCTGAAATAGTCGTGCACGGTGCATCCAAAAGTTCTGCTACAAATAGACAATATTCCCAAGCCTTCCAGCTCTCTTTTGACCAGTTATTTCCTTGTTCGTGTTCTTGACTTCTCACGTCCAACTCCTGACTTCGAACCTTCGGGTTGCCTGCGGTTGGTAGTTTCTGTAGAATCATAGCAAGGAAGATAGTCATTTTTGTAGTCCCATGCGGATGATCAAGGGGGCGTGGGGTCTTGCTGGCGTTTTTTTTTGCATGTGTGCTGCGTGTACGGAGGAAAGGAACGTCGATGTGCTGGCCAGATGGACGCGCTCGATGAGTGACGAACGGGTAGGGCGTCTTCTGCACGCGGGAATATATCTGAGCTATACATGGTCTCCAGCTGTCAAGAACAAGATCAGTTCGGTATCGAACCTCTCTTCGAACACTGTTGATGAGGATATACATCACTTTCCTTCCGTTTCTTGGCGCTTGTGCGCTTTGATCATCACAGCTCGTCCGGATTGGCAGTGCAAACCTTGTATTCGAATGTAATTTTTTGAGGATTTGGATACCGTAGCAAAGGTGTCTGCTCATAATTAGACCGATGTCCCAATAGTGCTCGACCCTCATGTAACACTGGCGTACATAGTTCAGATTCTGACAACTTTCAATCATACGCACGGGCTCAGAAACAGAGTAAATTCTTGCGTGCTGCTGTTGGATCAATATCTGTCGATCTATCTTACGGAGTATCACGAGCCCTGGCAACACGATGCTGATGGAAACTCTTCAATTGAGCTTCAAAACAGTATATTATGTGAGATAGTATCCTATAATCATTAACACGCACCCCATCAACCCATGATCACCTCTTCTTCAGAGTTTTACGAGTGACAATGAATTTTGACTTCGAGACTCGATACCCCCGTCGAATCATTGTGGACGACAAGGATCCCCGAATCGCCTACTCGGACACCAATGCCTGGAGCATTGACGGATTGACTTTCAACAACTACGGGACACTCGGAGATCCGTACAACCGTACAATGACTGGAACAGATTCCGAAAAGGCAAGCTTTGCATTCACCTTTGAGGGTAAGCTTTTTCCCTGGGATTCTGCTGGTGAAGGGAGCCCGAACTGACTTGACCTTTCTTGTTTCCTTCCTGCCGAAAGGCAACTTCTTTCAAGTTAGAGGTGCTAAGGACAATCGCAAAATTCCTGCCCTGTCCAATACCCGGGAAACAATGGATGACCTGTCCCTTTTTCCCAATTACACCTGCAAAATTGACAACGAGCCCATTTTGCCTATCAAGTACGAAACCTACACATACTATACCACCAATCTCGTTTTATGCGAAGGCGAAGTTTCCAACGCAGAACATACGTTAACCATGGATATCACACTCAATAACCCAAAGGATCAAATTTTCTGGGTTGATTCCATCGTCCCCATTGGACAGCGCGAACATCACGAAGCAGGTACTGAAAGTGGACTCGAGTGACTCTAGAAGTTGCTTCTATTCCAACGGAAGTAGTGAATGGCGTATTGAAGACGGGGACTTTGATTCCGTGAGTTGGACAATGACACCAAATGCGACAATGTCCTTCAAGTTCAATGGTGAGTCTGCTACCACGAGCCCTTTCCTCAGATTGGTCTGCTGACATCTGTGATGGTTCGATAGGAACGTCAGTATCCATGTACGGAATCAATGCCGCGCTCGATGCCAGCCAAAATCGCACATCTCTCGACAGCAGTACGGGCTCCTACAGCATTGATGGTAGCCCGCCCATTACCTTCGGTCTTCCGGGGACAAAAGCTGTGCCTCATGATTCGGGAAGCCGAGAAGCATGGACAAATCAACTTATGTTCGAAACTACGTCGCTTAGTGGCGAGAACGAGCACGAAATGGCTATTTCTTACACTGGGACCGGCACGAAGACGTCGCAGATGTTGGTCATTGATTATTTCTATGTAGCCAACAACGGGGTCGTAGTCAATGGGAGCCAATCTGAGCTAATGGAAACAGAGAAGAGAGCTGCCCCTACTGGAGGGATCATAGGTGGTGTTCTGGGTGGTGTATTTGGCCTCATAGCAATTGGTGGACTGCTTTGGTTCATGAGGAGGCGGAGGAGGCGAAGGGGTGGCCCGAGGGAGTTGCGCGATGAGAATTGGGATGATGTACCACCCAATACCATGTCTGAGGTTTGGACGGGCGAGCCTTCCCAGAACTCACGGTCTCCGACGCGAGCTATCGGAAGGGCACAATACAAATCCGGAGAATCACTGGCGGCAAATTTTGTGGATTTGAAGCGTGCACAACGAGAGGTCATCAATGAGCAGTCGCGTCAGGAGCAGGACAGTGGTTATCGGTACACAGTAGTACATAGTGCAGACACAACTCCAGGGACTGCTACAATACCACCGGCTTACACGCCGGAGTAGTGTAAAAAGATTGATTTGGGCATGAGTGGATTCTCTTGGTTGTCTGTGAATGCATACGTTTCATACGTTTGCTTGATTCGTTGGATTTGTTGAGAACTTTCATAAGTTTCTGATCCTGCCAGGAGCGGATTTTGTAAAGGACATCCGTATTACCAACAGTATCATGGGACGAAGAAGACATACATAGCAGTGAAGATTGCCTTTAGGTTTGTGCAAAACTGCAAAAACCACAATCCTACAGTCGAAAATTGAATCGACGATGCCACAGACCCTGCCCTCGAGAGTCGAGTCTCAACCCTTTAAAACCCTATAATCTTCATCGACTTTCACGACAGGCCCTATAAAGACATATTCCCAGTTCCACGAATCGTCAATTTCCAATTCCTATTCTCTTACCCGGCACACCAACTGATCTTCCCAAAGACCGATGACGCTTCAGCTATTGGAGAACTTTTGGAAGGTTGGAGAGACTCTGTATCAGATCATAAGTATATCTGGGTTTTGGCTTCGTTCCCAAGAAACTGGGTCGGTGCCTTCAAGATTTTGGGCCCTGGCCTAGTCCGTAGAACCACAGCGTCATAAGCCACTCAAGTGGTTGCTAGCGCAATTCAATACGTATACCGGCCCATCCACTTTTCAACGTAGCTATGATCTCCACCAGCGTGAAGTGTTGTCCAGCCTCAGCTTGCTAAGCGTAGAGAAGCGTCGGGCCATCACATCAGTGAGGACTTCTTGAGGTGCTGAAGCCAGATGAAAGATATCTTGGAAGTGAAGGATAGCCAATAACGAGCACAAAGTATTTCTTCGTGGCGCAGAAGCTGAAGAGGCCACTTATGTCTCCTGATTCGGGCCAGCGTTTACCGACGACCAAGCACAACCTTGCGGGCAAGCACGTCACTTTGGGAAATTCGAACGTAAGCCTAGAACGTACTTTGAACGCAAATCGACGCTGGAGGAGCCACCCACGGCCAGCCTCTGTCTGTGGTTTCCGAAATACGAAGACATGCTGAAGGTCGTGAACTCGGGAAGCATCTGGGGAGTCATCGTCGCAGAAGGATTATAGTGCGCCTATCCCGTGGTTTGAAGACGAAAAACGCTCGTGGTCATGCCCCATGAAGACCACGATAATTTGCTTGACGTATCCAGTGCTGAAATTACTCCCTTTGTATTCCCTAGTCGCGTGGGTGAGGTTAAAAATGGAGCATTTCTTCCCGTTAGCGTTCTCGGAGATGCCACGAGACACACCTTCCCGGGCTTCCACGTTCAGTATGGGTGCGTCTGAAAGTCTGTAGCATCGTGGTGTTGTTAAACTCGGATGAGCTCTTCGTACCGTAGATAACGGGGGGAAATCTTAGCTAGTGGATTCTGAGAGATGTCAGTTACGAACCTTGAGCTATTAATGTATGAATGATATGAATGAGAATACGAACTACTATATACGAAAGGGTGTAATAATTTTCAGATTATGATTTTACCGCCCGCTTTCACCACAACCTGCATCCCTTTCTCATCGTAGGGTTTTAACGGATAATAAATCGACTCGTCCACCCGGTCTCCTGAACCAGTGGGGATGAGGGCCAACTCTTGAGCTCCTGTACGGTGAGCTCAGATATGAGCAGCTTCGTTACGGTCTGGAAGGTGTTTGTGATTTTCTCCGGGAGGGAGAGAGGGTCATCGAGAGCCCAAGGCTCTACAATCGTGAGACGCTCTAGGCCGGGTAATTGCTGAAGAATAGATGTCACTTCTTTTCCTGAGAATGGTAGCCCACTAAGCGTAATATCGGTCAGCACGCAACGGCTTCGTTCCAGGAATTTCTCGAGAGAACTTGGGTGCCATCCTCCAACAAGCTCGTTTTCAAATCCACAGCAACCCGTGAACGAAAACCTCCTCAACATCGGAGTGGTTACGGAGTCGAAGACGTCCTGCAGATGAGGATATGCCCCATGAAGGTTGGAAATGTGAGCTGTGATCTCTGTTATGTTCGGGCATTCGATGGGTTGGTCGAGGGGTGGAGACTCTATCGCAGGGAAGGTAATGATATGCATCTCGTTCAGCCTATCATTCGGTGACGGAAGGGTTTGATATGATAGTGATCGGAGGCCACCAGCACACATTCGTAGCACCTTCAACGAATCTTCGAAGGAGCCTCTCTCTGCAAACTGAATGACGAGGTTTTGGACATAGGTATGAAACGGAAATGCCTCGAAAATGTGAGCCCGCCTAAATTCATTGAATACGACGGTAAGAGTCTCGAGTTTGAGCTGCTGTACTCAAAGGACGTGATTCAGTTCCCCGAGATTATCAGGAAAGCAAACGAGATGTCGTATAGGAGACATGTTCCCCGCAATTCAAGTCTCCAAATTTAGAAGGGAGCCGCGCCTATTCTCGCATCGAATGAAACCTGTGGCTCTGAACACAGAGAATGTCAAGGAGCTCGCGGTCGTTACGAAATGTATCGAATGAATCGTGCGTAATGAGAATCGAAAGTGGGCGGTTCTTCGAACGGGAAAGAAAGAGCTCAACCGGAACTCGGGCTTTTCGATGAGCTGAATCAAACGTAAACTGTGTCCATATCTCTGGTGTATCCAGAGCAATACATCTCCATCGATAACACACTGCACTGATCCGAAGAGACCGCGATGTCCAGCGCCAAGGTCCAAATATGTTCCCTCCTCCTGCACGTCCTGTAGCTGTAGTGACGAGGATAAAGATTTGATGGAGGATCTCCATCAGGAAAACTGTACATTGGAATTATTCGCTAATTAGAGAAAGATTTTCCGAAATTTTGCAAAGTTCGGCAACTTCAGGCTCGAGCAAAATTTCGCAAATTCAACGGCCCCCCTTGTGGGTTTTGGAAATTTGGGGAATATTTCCTCAGTTTATCATAAGATCACGAAAATTTCACGGAAGGTTTCTCTCGCTTTCGAGTAAGGTCTCTCCAGGTTTCTCGAAATTTGTCATATATTGCGCCTGATTTACTGGGTGAACACAGGATGATTACAGTGAAAGTGAATATATTAAGCGGTAAGATTAAAACGGGTATACGTTAGACAGTATGAACAATGATATGAAGAATGAACAATAGGGCAACTGTCACTAGTGACCTCAGTATAGCTACTCTGGCATAGCCGCAGCAGAAGTACCTGTATTGCAGCCTTCTGAATGTACGTTGGTAGGTTCCAGCGGGATTGATGGGTGTTCTGCCGTAGTGCTGTCTTCATCTTCGTCGGATTCCTGCTCAATAGCAGACCAGTCCGTGGCTTGGAGCACTTGCAAATTTGTTACATGCTGGTATCCCCGTTTTTCGCTTTAATGTTTCGTGAGGTCAATCAGAAGATGTCAGATATGGGATTTGGATTGACTCACGTAGCCTGCTTGTAGATGTTGTGCATCAAGTTATGGTACTTCGAAGGTTTCGCGTTCTCGAGTTTCTCCAAAAGCTCGACTGCAAGGTGCCATACACCGTTGACATCTTTGTTGGGAAACGGATCCTTGGTGGCGGTGGCATGGTCTTGAAGACAAGCATAAATCTATAGGACATTAGGGAAAGTTAACGGGAGTATAAATTGGTATGACACTCACAGCCGCAGCTGCCAGTGTAACCATGCCCTTTGGTACCTCTAACTCATCTGGCTTCTTGCTGTCCGAAGACGAGAATGTACCGTATTGTTTGATGATGCCACTGTAGAGATTTTGTGAGAAGAAAGCCTCGTTGATGTATGTCGGGATGACAGGGTGATCCAACGGTCTCTGATAATCCGGCCATCCCTGAAGTGAAAACGAAAGACATGATTAGCAATGTTTCCTAGCGTGATGGAGAGCAACGTATTCTCACGTGGATGTCGAGAGGATACAAGAACGTCCGATTCTGAGCAAGTTCACCAGCTTTTCGGCGACTGTTAAATGACGGGAAGTTGAAAGCATCAACGACAATGGATCTTGGGTTCTTTAGGTCCTTCCGTTCGCTTCCGATGCGCCCGCTCACCTGTAAAATAATCATCAGCCTCAACAAAGACAGAAAAATGCGACACTTACATAGTCAAATAGTGGTTTGATGTACTGGTCGGGGTCACCTTCCTCCAAGCGATGGAGTATATCGCCGCCGCCGTCATATCCATCCATGTCGGCAACTTTCACCAGAGAAGCCTGGGCAATCTGCTTTGTTCCTTCTGGCAAGGGGGCACACGGGATTGAATCCCTGACCCGGGGGTAGGAGGGAGAGGGGTCTGCCAGAGGCCAGGAAAAAAATTTTGAAACCACCTACGTTGAAGATGTTCGTGGCCTCAGGGAAGCTCTGGCATACATTTTTCGAATGCAAACCCCTTGTCAAAGGTCATTAATGGTGTAAAGTGTGCTTTTTGACAAGTATTTTGGTTATCTATCTGCAATTATTGAACAACAGCAGCAGTAGGCACGTGAATGTGCAGACATGTATGAATTTATCACCAGAGGCGTCAAAGCTGATCAAAACATCCCATTAAAAAGAGGTGTGTGTAGAAAACACGCTAGAAATAGCAGAATTCAACTAGTGGTTAAAGTCAACTCTCGCTTGAACTGATTTACTCAGTGTGAGAAAAGAGTCATGTGGAATTACTATATATGGTGCGTGTGAAGCTTACGTAGGGTCTTTCTGGGGGGCAGCTCAGAAAAAATCAACCCTAGGTCTTTTTTTTTTCAAGGGCGTGCCCCCTTGCCTTCTGGGCTCAATGGCAAGTAGGTGTGGTCGAGAAGCATCATGAGCTTCCCCCTTGCGATGGCTTTCTCTATGATGGTGCGGATCAAAGGGGGTTGACCGGTAAGCTGTAATTCGTAGGTTCGTCCTTTTTAGTGACAATGATGTCGGTCCGTGAAAGCCATTTGATGTTGGCGGGAGTCATGGAGGTGGTAGTGGTGGTGGATGGGATATTCTGGGTTGCGGACCAGGAAATGACGTGTGAGACTTTATCAACCTGAGGAAGCTATGAAGTATGATTAGAATGTTTCTTGTAGATGGTTAGTGTTTTGCGAGCCTGGGCTTGGCCCAAAGCTCTGAGCTTGGCCCGGCTCGGGAGAGCCTGAGGCTGTCAAAACCTCAAGCCCAAGCTCTGAGCTCTCAGTGAGAGCCTGAGGCTCAAAGCTTGAGCCTGGGCCAAAGTCTTGATCACGTGCTCACCCAGCTGCAAGAAACTTGAGAAGTAGTTGCAATGTGACGGGAATGATCCACAGAACCGTTGTGAAATGACTAAGGAGCGGCTCCAGCTCCCAGGATGGGCGGAAGACATCACTGAGGTGTTCCAGCAGAGTCCCACTTGCTCCCAAGATAGGGCCACCCCCGGCACCCACAAGGCTCAGCCCGGGCTCAGAGCCTGGGCCTCTGAAATCTCAAGCTCAGGCTCAGAGCCTAGCTTGGCTTGGCCTAGAGCCTGGGCCCAAGCTCGCAAAACACTATAGATGGTGTATTAGAGTGTATTTGTAGGGATTCATACGGGTTTTGACCCGTCCATTTGGTGCTCCAATCCGTCCAGTTCTCCAATTTTTACAGGCTCCTTACACAGTTTTACATTGTACTACCTTGTTTGGCAGGCCCAGCGGGGGTGAAAACCCTTCTCTCTAAGCCCCTATACCTTCCGGACACTGGTAAAAAAAGAGGTGGGCCATTTACACTGTGATACTCGCCCACCCGTGCAAAAGATGGAAGCCACATTCTGCCGATTCTTCTCTCAAGATATAAGGTACCTAGATGACATTGTAAGGATTTGTAAAATTCCAATAAAATTTCCACTCTTATCCGTCCATTTGGTTTTGAAAACAGGGCTCCGCTTAATGCATATGAAATCCGTATAAACCCCCACAAATATACTCTATTGAAGTGTACCTCGTATTGTAACTGTTTTGCCTTGTGAGCAGACTCCTCTTGCATTGGCTGGCGACGGAATAAAATGAGGTTACTGAATTAGACTTAGAGAGGCAAAACACCATACCACATATCTGTCTCGAATATCTGGGACATTGTTACTGTTGAAGTCAGAGGTAGGTGGACCATGGTTGTCAGTACCAGAGGTTTGAGAATGGGCACGAGAATGACTCGGACGTGCTGTAACAGTGTCGTTATTCAATATTCAATGCCATAGCCAAACAAAAACAAACACACTTTCGTCCTGATTGTCCTCAATGGTAAAGTGCACGGCCTGTTCAGCAATTATCAGCAATGGCAGGCACCGCTATGTGAAAACAAACCTTGTTGGCAATGTAATGAGATGCAGCTGCATCATCTTCACGCTCCCCATCAACTGGACCAGTGTCCAGCCCTGAACTGGTTCCACCACAATCTTGATTGTCCTCAGGCTCTTCTTCTGCATCTAGTCTTTGGTTGATCTCATCTTCGGCAGAGCTCTGGGCTGGTCTATTGGAATCTCTCGGTCTCTTTTTCTTTGGAGGAGAGAGCTCTTCAACATACGGAATCTGTGAGCTGGATGTTCAACTTAACTTGAACAGAATGTATAGACTGACCTTCATTGGATTTGGAAGAACTATCCTTCTTGTCAACATTGATTTCGACTGCTGCCAGTGGTCGTTTAGCTCCTGCTGATGTTGGTTCAGAACCTTCTCTCTCCTTCCAGTGAAAAATAAGCTAACCTTTCGGCACAGTGACCTGGGTGCTCGTAGCCTGAGGAACCAGGGCTGGCTGGCGGCCTGCTGGTAGCAACTTCTGGCAAGCAGCAGATTTGACTGGCTGCTTTCTTGTATGAGGTACTGGGGGCAGTTGCACTACATTGATTCATGGTGAGTGATTGCTATTTCTTGGTTAGAATGCGAATGAAATAGTACCAACCCACTCTTGAATTTGCTCTTTTTTTAGCCTTAGGTGCTCCTTGGGATGCAACAACTTAAGGTTGTGCCGCTGTACTGGATTGTGCTGTGGTCGAACGTGTTACCCTTCTGGGAATTGAATCGAGTGTGATTGGTGGGGTTGAAAATGGAGGTGCTGACTGAACCATGTTGGCCCTTGACAGTCTTCCTATCCGTGAGGACATCAAGATAAGAATGATAGTATATGAAATGAAGGCAATGAACAGATGATTTGGAGGAACAGAGATGGTGGGGGTTTGGATGTAAGTTTCATCCTAGCACTGTACCTGACAAACGCACTGACACATCGGCTCTGCTAGGCGAATTTTCGGTACCACGATTGGTGGTTTAAGCGTAATACTAACAGTTCTTTGTGTAACATACCGTACTGCCTCACGGTTCTTCAACAATCACAAAACCACCACTACTCACTATCCAATTTTTGCCTTGTGTATAATGCTACAATTCTACAGCTGCTCTGGATGCCTAAAAACCTTCACTCACCCTGCATTTATGATGCAACACTTGACAAAAACCACAAAACCGAAGTGTCTTGCTGCACATGAAAGCATGTACTGCCTTATCCGTCAAAGTCGCTTCATGTCCTGTCAGAACCCTCCCCCACGCCGTTTTACTTGCACCCCAAAACTCGCGACTTCAACCGGAGCTAACA
Source organism: Marasmius tenuissimus (assembly GCA_029532415.1). Taxonomy (NCBI): domain Eukaryota; kingdom Fungi; phylum Basidiomycota; class Agaricomycetes; order Agaricales; family Marasmiaceae; genus Marasmius; species Marasmius tenuissimus. The sequence continues at coordinate 127,233 of JAQOTA010000035.1, read as the reverse complement.
TTCTGGTGGCTGATGAACAAGAGACGAATCAAACATTTCAAGGCAACTTCTTTGGGAGCAATTATTTGGCAGAGGATTTTCCTGGGTTTGATGGAGATATTGGCCAAAACGAGAGAGATGAAGCCTTGAATGTGGGTGAAAGAGGCTGATGATGAAGATTATGACAACAATGGCAAGGGCAGCCTCGCTCCAGAGCTAGAGACAACTTTTGAGCAGCCTCGGGAACCTCTCCGGGTACCAAATGATGATGCAGAGAATCACATTGAACCCTCACCACCCAAAATGTCCTTGTTTCATTCCTTACCTGCGCACCAAGAGGGAATTCATGTCAAGCTGTTTGGTGGCAAGGCTGGGGTACCTGTGGAGGTCATATTCAACACATCGACTACAACATCCTTTTATAACTCCAAAGACGGATTTCAACACTACAAGTCAAGCGTTGAGGGAATTGAGGAGAACAAGTATGCTCCTTTTGCCTCCCACATGGACTGGGAGGTTGCCTGATGGACAAAAATGCGTTGAACAGGTTTTACCGCATTCTCAGATCTACTCACAATTGATGGGGTAAGTCTTGCCCGTTCTTTCTATGATGTGGGATACTGAATTATGAATAGGTAGCAGAAGCCTTAGGGCTCTCATATTTGAACAGCATGGAGCTGAACAACATCATTGACAAGAAACTCCCAGCCCAACGACCATCATTCAGTTGCCGCAAGGTTGCTATTGCTTGTCATGAAGATGCCACTTTTCCCTGCACCATTGGCTCACATGATTATCACATGTTCTTTCCTCACAGTCACTTACTATACATCTTTCTTTCTCATGATTCCCTTTCATGACCCACCATCACGCAGCTTTAACCCACATCATGCAGCTATCTCATTATCTCATACTGACTCATTTCTTATTCATCTCTGACTCATATTTTACTCATACACGACTGATAGGTAGCCACTCTGACTCCAGCTCTGACCATAGGATAGGTATAGAAGCTAGCTAGTCTTCACCTGGTCCCTCATCTTGACCTCTTGTCATTGGGACCAGGTGAGTAGTACAGTCTCCTTTGCTCTCCTCCTCTACAATAGATCTAACTTGTCATTGGGACCAGTTTCTGCCTTATCTCTGTCTGAGTCAAGCCCGCTGCTCCTCTCCAAGCTTGCTATCACCGCTCTCTGCCCTCGCCATCTCCGTTAGACACTCAGCACTTCGTGACATTGCTGGCAAGACCGTTGATATTTATCACCAACCTGTTCTCAATTGTATCAAAGCACTCTACGGTACACCCAAGTGTGCACCATACCTGTGTATCACCCCTGAGCAACACTACTCCAATGCTGATATGACACAGAGGTTATATCACCACATGAACACTGGGAAGTGGTGGTGGAGCACCCAGGTACATGGGGCAAAATATCTGTCCTCTGTTCAGAGTCTGATGATTACCACAGAAACAGCTTGAAGGTGACAAACCTGGCGCTACCATCATCCCAGTGATTTTGTCTAGTGATAAGACACAAATCACACTCTTTCGGAATAAGACTGCTTACCCGGTCGATCTCACTATTGGGAACCTACCAAAGGAAATTAGGAGAAAACCTTCGAAACAAGGCCAAATCCTTCTCGCATACCTTCCAACTACTCAACTCAAACACATGGTGACAAAAGCCTCGCGTTGAAGAGCAGTCGCAAACTTGTTCCATGCTTGTATGGGCAGCTTGCTCGCACCTTTAAGGGAGGCAGGTGTGAATGGTATCATTTTGGCAAGCGGAGATGGAGTAAAACGGAGGTGTCATCCAATTTTGGCAGCACATGTTGCGAATTACCCAGAACAGATCCTCGCCACCTGCAGCTACTATAGGGACTGTCCTTTGTGTTTGGCGGAGAAGAAGAATCTCGAACAATACCCACCTACTGCGGATTTTCGCAATCCCACACAGGCTATTCACGCAACCCAACTAGTTGGTAAAGCCGAGTGGTCGCAGGCTTGCTTGGATGCGAACATAAAGCCCATTCAGCACCCATTCTGGGAGGATTTACCATATACCGACATTTTCCGCTCCATCACACCCGATCTTCTCCACCAGCTCTATCAGGGGGTGATGAAGCATCTCATTCAATGGATCACAGACATTGTTGGTGAAGATGAGATTGATGCCCGGGTGCGTCGCCTGCCAGCAAACCATGGCATTTGGCACTTCCATAAGGGTATCACCTCTCTTTCTCGCATCAGTGGTCTTGAGCACAAGCAAATGTGCACGTTTCTGCTCAATTTGATCCTTGATGCTCCGAGATTATTACCTTCGCGGTCAAAGATGCTTCTTACATCCACCCGCGCTCTCCTCGACTTCCTCTACTTGGCTTGTTATCCCATACACAGCAACGACTCCCTGACCTCGCTTGAAGCGTCGCTCGCAAAGTTCCATGAGAACAAAGCAATATTCATTGAGTTGGGGGGTTTGTGAGCACTTCAACATCCCCAAACTCCACTTTCTGTGTCATTATGTCAGGGCTATTAAACTCTACGGAACGTGCGACTACTATAATACAGAAACCACTGAGCGGCTCCATATTGACTTTGCGAAGGATGCTTACCGAGCATCAAATGGCAAAGATGAATACGCTCAGATGACAAGATGGCTTGAGCGCCGTGAGAAGGTCATTCATCACACCAACTACCTGGAATGGAGGGATACTCAGCCTACCTTGACTCAAAGTCTCTCACACCACCCCACTGAACCTTCACCTACAACCGAGATGCGGTACACAATCCCCGGCTCCCAAAGATCATTATCCGACATGATGTACGTACTATCACCTCAGTTATCACGGTTCCCCACAGTCAAGACAGTTGCCCTCACTAAACTCGTGGATAGTGTAACTGCGGGTGGGTACGGGGCTACTCATATTGAGTACGCCATCAAAGAGTTTATATCACGCCACCGAGGTCTCACAAATGAAGGACAGGTCCAAGATATGGCCCATTTTCTCTCCCTACCATTTCGAAGCGTCCAGGTCTGGCATAAGATCAAGTTCCGGAACGAGGAGCTATATGGTCCGGAGACCCTGGACGTTGTAGCTGCCCAGCCCCGTCGTTTTGGTTATACCGGCCATGTTACCCAGGTATCCCACTTTGATGCGGCACTCATTCGTTTCCAGAACGCGGGTACTACGTCTTCGTCAGCTGAGTTGCTGCGGGGTGAGTGCGTTTCCTTCTCTTTTTTTGAAACTTTTCTCATATTACTGCTTAGGGCTGCAAATCGGTCGAGTCCGTATCATCTTTGCGCTTCCAGGGAAGCATTTCTCTCGATTATTCGCCCCTGGTACAAAGCCTACAGGACATCTCGCATACGTGGAATGGTTCAACAAGTTTTCTGTGCACCCTGAACCAAACTTGGGCCTCTACCGTGTCAAGCCGCTGCTACGTAGGGATGGGTCGCAAGCTTTCTCAGTTCTCCCCGTAGAGACGATACAGCAGAGTGCTAACCTCTATCCGAAGTGGGGGGGAGCTGTTCCGCCTAATTGGTCTCGAGAATTCGTGCTGGACACCTGTACTACATTTTACCTGAGTCCCTTCAAGAACACCCGAATGTACTTCAATACAGCCTGAGAATGACATTTCTTTTGAATACTTGAGCGTAAACTTTTCATAACCGGTGTCGATTTCGTTCATATTGTCGTTATTACCCGGATTTGCCCTCTTACCGACCGTGGCCAAGGATTTCCCTATCTTTCGAGAAAATTAGTCGGTTGTTTTCAAAATTAGGAATGTACAGTTTTCCTGATGTCAGATGGTAGGCCACGTATAGGTGCGAGAAGAGAAGCTATTGCGTGAACATGCCTTTGCCGTTTGGTCTCGACTTTATTCTCCTGATGACTATCCCCGTCATATCCAGCCAGACTGAGCTTGGCTGGCTGGAACGACTGTCGCCACTCAACAGGTATGTCGGAGATATTCACCCGGTCGAAGCTACGAAAAAGCGAGATAATGTCCAGAGTCAAATCGTGAATTGAGCAGGCAGAGTCGCGACTTTCGTGTTTCATCAAGGATAGGTGAATCTAACTGGAGCCATTTCGAAGTAAGAGAACAGGACTGAGACGTGTTTGGTTATTACTTACCCGGTGGAAAGCGTGAAGTCAGGTGAATGGTGGGAGTTGCAGAGTAAGACGACTTGCTTGCCACGTATCACTGTTGCAAGATGTAGGCGATGGTCCATATATGGCATTGTTAAGAAAAACGACGTTATCCGCACCATTGACTGCAGGGACGACGAACTCGTCGATGAGTTCCTTCATCTTCAGTGTCAGATTGGGAGTTCTGCCGGGGATAAAACCGGCTGCTTTGAGCATACGTTCGGCGGCGGCGCAGATTTGCTTCCTTTCCATGACATCTGCGACGAGTTGGAGCTCGATGATGTGGTCTAGGAGGGGTTCGTTGATTAAAGCACGCTCAGGTTGTATTGTGGATGAGCATACTCACCACAGGCGACGTCTGGAGGGCGAATTGGAGTTGCACCTTGCTACATCATGAGTCAGCATCGAACCAGTACAACGACAACAAGATATCCACCTGAACTTTGACAAGGTTCCCAGTAATGTCAAGCACAAATGAAAGGTTGGGAAGAGCAGCCTGGCATCTAGCCTCTGCGAAGGGTTGATCCCTCAACTCGTGGAACCCGCAAACGTTAGTCCACTTTTCGATAGAGCGTCCTCGAATGGTAACAGCCCTGTTCATCTCCCTCTTCCCGATGCCGTAGTAAGTGTCTATCTCCTCGACGGTCTCGAAAGCCAGATCGCGTTTTTCTTTCTTGGGCAATGGGCAAGACTACCGTGCGAGAATTCGAAGAAGTAACAACACTTCAAGGGCGGTTGGATCACCTTCCCATCACCGGTCTTGGGAGGCAACTTTGTCGGTGAAGTCTTAGTGGGGCTAGCCTTCGCAGGTACTGTCGTCTTTGGCTTAGCCTTGCCTGCCACTGCCGGTTTCGCCTTTGGTGTGGCTGGCTTTGGCTTGGGCGTCTTCGCTTTCGCTTTCGAGTTGACCTTTGGCTTTGCTGGCGGAGGAGCTTTGGCTCTCGTCTTTGATTTTGCCGCACGAAGCTGGAGTCCACCGGCCGAGGTCTGTGTTATTCCAACAATTAGCAAGTTGGCGAATTGATTAGAGACATGAACATACGTTTTCCGTGATGGCCAAAACAGAGCATATCCCGCTCAGCAGGATAAGGATTAGCGAGAGTTTCGTGAAGATCTGAACGGCCAGCATCTCAGATGCTGCCTTAGGGACAAAGAAATGGAGAGAAAGAAGGGTCGGGAAATGGAAAGGGAAGTAGGTGACTGGAAAGGACGCACGGCGTAAGGAAACACCCACTTAGTTCGATTGTTTTTATACCCGCTATGATCTGGTAAATCGGGACATCGGCCAGACATACCGCCAGCAATTCCAGCTGAGAATAGCAAAAGGACGGTGTTCAGTGAGTTCTTGTTAAGGTTCCGAATGTACCAAGCAGGCCACCGATGTATGAGGAAAAGTTTGAACGGAGTAATGGGTCCAAAGTGGGTCCTTGTATTCCAATTGCCCAATACACGGCAACCACATCAGCGCTGGGTGCAGGGTAAGCACTAGCCTTAGTATTAGTGGTCAAACTGCTGGCATTTACGCTCCCTTGATGACATGTCCTACACGATTCAGCGTGTATACTCGCGAACCGCATCATTCACCTACAAGAAGTTTAGCTCGAGGAAACGGTAATGCAAAAGCCCTATTACGCATCAACTCGAAGGAAATATAGTAATACCCAAAAAGAGGGAGATGAGCGTGAGCCCTAGCCGTACAGTAGTATCGTCCATTCTGGAGAAAGTTGTAGAGCCCAAGACCGAGATACGGAGATCAATGGAAGTTTGCTGGCACAATTTCGAGCGAGAACCGAATCTCGAGTGTGATAGAGGGACATAAAGAAAGTGTACGATAATATGAGCCGGCGGAGAGACAAGGGTGCGCCACAATGTCAGTATACCTGTGATGTTCGAGGGAATGTCCATACTGTGGTGAATTAAATGGTCATATCGCACGTTGTGGTTACTTCTTTCCCGGAAACACGAACGCCCTTCAGAACCAGAGTGAGAAAGTTTCCATATCGTCACTCGGCTTATGTTCCAGGCTGATCATGAAACACCCATCAATCACCAATTGTGGAGAAATATCTTGAACTTCGAAGCGTCCGGAGTCTGGATGTTCCATACCAGATCCATAACTGAACTAGCAAACACTTAAGTGATAGATTTGCTGAACCGGATGTAGAAAAGGTTGTCATGTTACTCTCACTACTCCATCCACACTGTGTTCTCACACTCTTGAGTATGTCCAAAGCGAGCTAGAGAACTCAATTGTTCTAGCGTCTGTCCTTGCCGGATGGGTTTCCTGCAAATTTTAGTCGATGATTTCATCTCTGGAAAGGCGGAGTGACGCACTCCATTCGCCAGCTTCAATACCCATTTGAGGTTGAACTAAACACTTTGTATTGCTTAAAGGTTCACCTATTCGAGCCCTGTGGTACTTAGTCTCAGTCGTTGTAACTTGGCACTGTCATCGTGGTCAGGTAAGTACAACATGAGCAGTTGCACCGCCACCAGTACCTGGGCCGGCGGCGAAGCTTGTATACTTCCCACACTCAGACTAGTAAGAACAACGCCGAACAAGCTCTCAAGGTCGACGCAATGAGCGGAGTATGGGTATGAAAAAATATCTCTGGAAGGTGGAATGGTATTCCCAAGGAGGATGAGAATCTTCGCTTCCCCTTTTGTTTGGAAACTCATTCCCAACAGGTGTGGCGACATCCCACGATTTGGGTGCAGAAACCTCCCGTAGTCGGCACGCAACAAGATTACTGGAAGAGAATCCCCATAGGATCCCAGAAATCCAATCTCTAGTCGATTTTTGTTCCTTTGGAAGAAAATTTCAAGCGAGATTCTTAGGGCGCCCCATTACCTTATCCAAGCGGCCTGTGGCGTCCATCTCGAAGAATGGAACGAACGAGTAACTGCATCCATTAAACCCAGACAGAACAAACGAACTTCCATAAATTGCAGCATGCAAGACCGAAAACTCCGACGATCGGCCGTTTCCTCCCACCTTGCCATGTGCCATATGACACCATCCGACATAAAGAGGGTTCTTCCCATCCTCCCTAATCATTGAAGTTCTTCCGACTGATCGAGTCCTCGGCGCCACACGTTTCCTCCGTATCCAGTGTTTTGGACACGGACACCTAAATGGCAAGTACGAGCATCGAGGAAGCGGATCAGACGGGAGAATGGGGACTAGCCGCCACCTCGTACCCTTCCTTCCCGTTCTGATTTGAAGGAATCGGGAAGGTGGGACCCGGTACGAGCACTTGGGTCGGTTATGCTCCTTAAGGAACCTTGAAGGTCGAACTTTGAATGAAAAGGGTCGGACCCTGACATGACCATAACATCAACCCAAACTTACCTCGAGTAAACGCTCAATACCTACTCCCGTAGCTTTAGTACTCCCGAATCACAAAAGAGTGAAGAACGCGCCGGGTTTACACTCCTTCGGACCGAGCGCATGATTGAAGGAGAACAATTGAATCCACTAATCCCGAGCGTCTTTTTGAGCTGGCTAGCATTTGTTTGAGGATCTGAGAACTCTGTTATTTTGGTATCGCTCGTAAATGAAAGGACCGAGCTTCAGAAACTGTAGTACACCCTTCCACGTACAGACACCTGGTCGTCGCGTATCATCAATCCGACGTAAACATTTCGCCAGTTATTATGCGAGCACCCAGCGCCGTCGGAGGACGGGAGAGGATCATAGTATTTTCCTTGAGTTTGGGAACGAGCTCCTTCAGCGGCATATATCAGGTAAGTAATGTGAGATCTGAATGGATTTAACGGAATCGGATATGTGTATTGGTCGAAAAGGTAAGAGATATCCACAGCTCCGAGCTTGGTCTGACTCGAAGAACGCGTGTACTGTATTCAGGTCGGTTCTGAGCATTGTCGTGAAGAAGCGGCGTAGCTTCTCAGGAACGATGATGGCACCGGGCTTAGTCCAAGTACAGCTGAGAAAATTCACCATTCATATGGCAAATTGCAATGAGACCAAAACTCGCGGGATGCCGATGTTCATCCCGGCTTCGAGAGAATACATACTCCATACCCTCTCATCTTCAATTAGGTCACAAAACAAACTTTGAAATTACTCACGATTTCGATTCTTTTTGGTTTCCCTGACATGATCGTACCCGTTGTTAGGTCCCGAAGCTAAGATTAGTGGCGCACGGAGGCTTTGAAGATTAAAGAAGGTTCGGGATTCGATGAAGCTGGTTGACTCACTCAGTGCGTGTCCATGGTGAGAAAAGGCGGGTATTAGACGGCGCCACACTGGTGCCACTGGTGAGCTAATCTCGGGAGAACATAGCGCCTGGCAGAATGAGAATCGACATGGATACCGCATGATACCGGCATATCGGCATCATCCTGACGGGGAAAGACTGACGAAATACCTACAACTTGCTTGTGCTCTTTAGTGACACTGGAGGTCATGAAGAGCAAAGCGAAATTCTACGTGAAGTCCGGATGAATTGTTTTGGGCGCCTGCCGGATATTCCACCAACGGAAGATCTTCCAAGTTCCGAGCGCGCGCTAAAATCGGACATCAGACGGAGATTAAGCCTCCTATTGGTTCTCTTTGACCCTAACAAAACCTCGTTGTACTTCGACTTCTAAATGACTCGACCTGCATGAGCTCTCTCACAACGTCTTCCTTCAATATACAAACGCGGTAATTTGAAAGAGAAGTCAACTCGGGACCGCCGTCATCGGTCACTATAGGAGTCTCACGACCAATATCAATCAATCCTGACTCCCGAGGGTACCTGATGATCTCGTTTCCCGCCGGCTTGTTGGGAACAAGTTGCCCTCTGAGCGACATGTCGACAATAGGATTCTTGAGGAATTTCTACATGAACTTTAAGTATGCGTCCTCGAAACTTCTCGTTATTAGTCAGTCGTAAACGGAGGTGACAGCTACACAACCACCGGATGCTGAAAGACTAAGTCGATGCCCTAAGAAATCAGAGATCTTCTCTCAAAGTATTCGTACCGATGGGAAGCCCCACCTCGCCTTCAAGCTCTCCTGAGGTTTAGCCTCGATTATCATTTCACCCAGTACAAAGGGAAGTTGATTAGCCTTCAGCCCTTGAACTGTTGTACGTAGATGTTTTTAGCCTGAACGCTCGAGTCGAGAAAGACAATGTTGCCAGCAACATCGACGACAGGGGCAATGCGTTCATCGTTGAGTTGTTTGATCTTGCCTGTGATAGAGATATCTCCAGGTTCGTGCAGATCTTGAAGCCCCTGCTTCGAGCAGGAAGTTGGCTACTATGCATGCGACGGTCTTTTCCATGACGTTCGCGAATGGTCTAGAGATGGTTTGTCTCAGTTGAGGCTGGCCTGGTTAGGGAGATTAGATCCACATTTCACCACAGGCGGTATTCGGCCAACGACCTGTTCGTTTTGCCTACGATATTAAGAATAAGCAGAACTAGCCATGGGAAAGCATTGAGGTTATGGGATTCCTCACCTGGACAAGACTCCCGGCAGCATTCACCACAAAGCCGATCAAATTAGCGGCTTCGCATCCGCTCTCTGCCTCAAGCTATGGAATCTACAAACGATGTTTCGCCTTTCGATAGAACGACCTCTGATCGGCGCTTTAGTAGACCTCTATCTCCTCGCGAATTTAGAGGAAATGACGTTTTGAGTTCTCGGGTATGGGACAAGACTTCAATCGGGAATCAATTGCAACAGATGGCGGAGGCTAAATGTGGAAGCGTTCGCACTCTCTCACATCCACATCGGTAGCGTTTGTTTGGGGGTGGCTTCGTTGCCCCAGAGCACTGCGAACTTGAGCGGACGAGATAACTGCGAGGATCATCAGTAGTAGTAAGCCCAGAACATTGAGGTGTGTTTCGAATATAACAAAAAGTCCACTGTCTGTGATGCCAGCGTTGATGGAGTTGAATACAAAGTGGTCTTTGTATTCAGATCTCCCGTAAGAACACCAGCGCCCGCTTTCGTGCATCTAGGGTGACGCCTGCCGTAGTATCATATATCCTGCGTGAGTACTCCAAACTCGGTACGTACACACTTGCCACCCACCCTCAAAAGTGAATTTGAAGATCGTTTGGGCGGAGTTGGTTCCAGTCATTGACTGGTTGTACGGGTCTCCGTTTGTCCCAACATCGGCAAAAGTGAGTTCGTCGAAATTCCATACGCCGTCGTAACTGATTCGGGGATCTTTGTCATCTACCATTATCCGACGGGGATATTGAGTATCGAAGTCTGACATTGCGAACCGGAAACCTTTCGCCCGTAGAAGTATGTGAATAAGTTGATTGAAGGTATAGGAGTGGGGTGTGTACTAACAGTGATAAAACGCCGCCCTATTTAATGTATCTCCCTGAAGCTCCAATCAACTGGAGTTATTTTATGTCTCGTAAGATGAATGGACGGATACAGACTTAACGAGCGCATAGCAAAACGCCCCGAGTAAGTACTATTTTTGAACGTGCAATTTCTCCCAACTACATGGCCTTGCACGGCCAATAATGGAGAATATTGGAAACTCAACCAGGGGGTGCCACCTTTGTGGCGTGCGACATCATTTGGGTATAATGCTCGCACTGCCAAATTCTGATGGTAGACGAGTCGCGGTGATCAACGCGTACAAGCAAAGGGAGAAGTGATCATGAAAGAGACTTACATTTGCATCTATTGTATCTCCACCACGAGCTTGAGATCCTATTCTGAACAGACCTTGTATTCATGCGAAGACAAAGCCACCTTAGGCTGCATGCACTATTACGGCATCGAGCAAGGCCTCGAGGGGGGAGGGGTTTCCTGACGCGCAAAAGGTACCTCAAACGCCCTGCTCGCGTGCCGTAATCATGCACCACAGCTTGCTCATTGCCCATAATGTACTCGAGCAGCCAGGGCGAGCTCGTCCTCATCTTCCGAAAACCCTCCCAGCAGCACACACTACCGTCCGCCGTGGGGTAGCTCACGTTTTAATCCTGCTCTTGCGCTCAGAGCCACTCCAGGAGACACTCTCGTACACATCCAGGTACGTCGGAGTCACATCCTACTAGAAAATCAATCCGTAGTATTACGGTGCGTATACTCTCCTTCTTCAGTACAATATCTACAACGATATGTTAGACTTAGGCCTCTTTTCATTCGATTTCAGCAACTATCAATCTGCTGCGATGTTGCACAGTGCACAGAAACACGGTGCGAGCAGTCGTGGTCACCCAAAAAAATGTGCCGTTTCCCTCAGAGCTGGCACTCTTCATAGCAGAAACGGTCTGGAGAGAGGAGGATTGGATAAGCTGGTTCACTTCGGCGAGGATCAGTAGTTGACAAAGCTACGAGCAGGTTATGAAATTAGGGGAGGAATGAAGGAACAGACCGCGGTTCGTCTTTTACTCATATCTTGGCGCATTTGTCCCTTCAGATACCACAAATACAATAGAGGATGCCGTTGAAGCTAGGAAGTACACTTTTCACACTGAAACCCCGATAAAAGAGATCGACCAAAAATATACTTTCGTCTCAAACCAGAACCTTCAACCCACTGAGCCCAAGAAAAGACCGGGCACCCGGATGATCTCCCTCAGACTCACCACCATCATGCCAAATTTAAGAGACTCAGCTCCCTATAACCAGCCTACGGCAAAAACTCATCAGCCTAAAATTTGCTTGCCTTCGTACTATTCCTAACCCCGGCTCCCACGATTGAAGAGAACCCTTCAGTCATCGCTCGACCTTCGGTCTCTGGCCATGAGTACCGGGATTGACCACTTGCACCGTCCACCCCCTCTTGACCACTTACACCACCCACCCTTACTTACACCATATAGACCTCAGATGCACCCGAATTCCCTAGCTACACCACCTGAAAAGACCATGTGTCAAGGTGGTGGTGGTGTAAGTAGTCTCTAAAAGTGGGGCAAGATAAATCAGACGATATGCCTGACGGCGTGCCCGCTTTTCCATCCGGGGACTCTCTGAGTCGTCTCTGTGCTTGGGCCGTCACTCCGCGTGATTATCACTAAGTTCCAAAATTATTCACCTGTCAGCGATGTGGCAGCGAAGGTAGTTTAGCTTTGAACACTAGATTCATTGTCGTATAACGGAAGATAAGTGGAGAAGTAGACTAGACTACCATCAAAATACTGTCTTCGGTTGGTCTCCGGATCGTCCGAAAAGGTTTCGATAAAACCATGGAGGTTTGGTGGGGGAGTTGAACTTGACGCTGAAGGAACGTTAAATTGACAGTTTGGCAGACGCGCTCGCGCTGGACTATGATACCATAACATCCTTCCGCTTTGTACGCATTATTATGGCCATCGCACAGTAGCGCAGCATGTCCGTGAAAAGCATGAATTCATCGCCCGTTTCAAAGTTTGTAAAGAAAGGCAAATGTATGATTGAGAACTTACATTGATATTTACTGGCCCATCCGGGGCTGCGTTGCTTAACAATCTTCGCCGTTCTTGACATCTCAGTCGCGCCACAATCTAGTACAGGTGGGTTGCTTTGAAGAGGACATTGGCTATTGTATAGGTTAAAACAAATTAATTTTGTGGATTACAAGTAGATAACGTATAGATTGTTATGTGAAGCGGCTACAGTGACTACTACTATACTAAGATCAATGCTGTAGCCGTATGTTAGCAATGTGGCGTAGTGATGAGCGCAAGGTCAAAGTCTATACCGAAATATACACGCACGCAATTTTTTCACGCCGTGACGAGTGCTGGGGACGGGAGAAAAAGGGAGACATTGAACACTGTTGACCTGGGGTCTATTAAAGGCGAGCAGGCTCGAGCCTCGGTTTCGCTTTGGCTACATTCCTGAATTGGCAACTGCCATCCTACACCACCTTCTTCAATGTCGAAGTGGTGTATCTTGAGAAATCGGGTGCATCTGAACCTCATGTGGTGTAAGTAGAGGTGGGTGGTGTAAGTGGTCAAGAGGGGGTGGACGGTGCAAGTGGTATATCCTCACATGAGTACAATGGAGATCCTTTCGTTGGATGGAAATCAGCAGATTGATATTGGAGTAAATTCCACCCCTCGTACAAGTGCGCGTCCAGTTTCTCGCTTTCCAAATGTTGCTAAGTCCTGATGAATCGTCATAGCGCGTATCTGTCTTCACAACGCATATGTCTCCGACCCAAGAAGCTCAACACGGAAAAAGGAATGGTCCTCCGAGAACTGCCCCGTCACTGAATGTCACCTCTACCCCGACGTCGTTGAGCGCCTCGACCTGCCGAGCTGCCTCTTTACAAGGGAGGTTATATGTTAGTGTTCTCTTCCCAAGTACCCCAGCCCCATCCAGAATCCACGCCCTGAGGTATTCATTTATCATTAAAAAACACCCATGCCAGAGGACCTACAATGGAGGAGCAGGATCGGCGAGCAGGATCGGGCAATTCTGCATATTGAGAGCAAGGCGTGCAAAACGATGGTATTACAGAGAACCGAGCACGCCCGAGCAGGGCCTTTGAGGTGGGTTTTACACGTCAAAGAAACCCCCCCTTCGGGTCCTGCTTGAGTCCTGCCTGGGCTGGCTGCATGCATAACTTCAGCCTTTAAGCTTCGGATCTCAACCTTTCCAGATTCTAGTCAATCCCACTTAGTATTCCCTGCTACAAAACTCTAGTTGAAGCTCTTGACGAGCTGGTAAGTGCTGATACCTTTGATATAGTCCGGTATTCATGAATAATGCCTTCGGAAGACTAGAGGTTTAATGATGCGTTAGCCGGTCTGTAGCCCTCGTGGTATCTTTCTAACTACCTAACAATGAAATATGACCACTTTTCAATGTCTTTTGTGCATAAATAGTGTCTAGGAAGTTCCAGGAATACCTCAGAGTACCTCCTATGGTCTGGCTCAAACTTTGCGGAATTGATAACGCGGACACTGTCCAGGTGACTCGTACTCCCGGCTACCCGAATGCTCTTAGAATTGTGGGTCATTCCGGAACTGACGCGTCATTGGAGAGAGGCCCCGGATTGAGATAAAATCAACAGGGAGAAAAACACCATCAATCCTTTATTTTCAATCACAGAGGTCTTGTTTGTTATGCCCTACTGGACACAAGCACGTCATGTCCTACTGGTCATCAAAATGCCCGCAGCGTTAGCATTGCTATGCTACGCCCATTTGTACAATGTGTTCAATTATGATCTCCAACCCATGCATCAGCAGGCTCCAAAGCCAGCCGACTGTACGGCGAGTGACAGTCAGAGGGTCCAGGAGGGGTTTTTTATATAGGAGTAATTTCTCATTTAACCCGATCTCTGGAAGTTTGTGAGCTCACTCACATCACCGTGAGGTAGTGATGGGGTGTTCCCCAGACTCAACAACGTTACCTCGTGAGCTGCCGGTTGGCTGGTTCGAGCCTAGGGGTTTTTCTTATTTGATTTGTTGACGAAGTTTTAGATAATCAAAATTACGCACAGTCAATCCTCTCTCCCCCACTCCCCCGCCTAATCCGCCTAGCCTCACTGTTCTAGGAGGCTGGCACCGGCCGTAATCGCAGAACAGCCTCGTCAAAGTGAGAACATCTTGAGTGGCTATCCAACACCTTTACTGGCCGAATTTGGCGTGACAAGAAACTAACCTAATAACATTAAAGTATGAAAGACATCTCATTCACGGACCGATGAGAAATAGACCAATGACAAATACGATCAGTCTGAACTACTCCACCGTGTAAGCCGGCGGGATCCTATCAGAAGTATCTGCGGTGTTTACTGCCGCATATCGAAAACCGCTGTCCTGCTCCTGACACGACTGACCATTGGTCACCTCTCGCTGCGCACGCTTCATGTTCAAAAAATTCGCTGCCAGCGGTTCTCTGGATTCGTATTGTGTCGTTCCGATAGCTTGCGTCGGAGGCCGTGAATCATGTGGAGGTTCGCCCATCCAAGCCTCAGAAATGGTATTGGATGGCGCATCAGCCCAACCCTCATCGCACAACTCCCTCGGGCCACCCCACCGTCTCCTCCGCCTCCTTAGGAGCCAAAGCAACCCGCTGATCGCTATAAGGCCAAATGTACCACCTAAAACACCACCTACAATCCCTCCAGTAGGGACAGCTCTCTTCTCTGGCTCTGCTGGCCCAAGTTGGTTTTCGTTGATTACGACCCCGTTGCTGGCCACATAGAAATAATCAATGACCAACATCTGCGACGTATTCGTGCCGGTTCCAGTGTAAGAAATAGCCATCTCGTGCTCGTTCTCGCTACTAAGCGACTTATTTTCGAACATAAATTGATTTGCCCATGCAGTTTGGTTCCCCGAATCTTGGGGCACGGCTTTTGTTCCCGGGATGATGAAGGCGATGGGCGGGCCACCATCAATGCTGTAGGAGCCCGAACTGTCATCAAGGAATGTGCCATCTTCCCCCTGAGCATTGATCCCGTACAGGGATACTGAGGTTCCTATCAAAACATCACAGACGTCAGCAGACCAATCTGAGGAAAGCGCTCGTGAAAGCAGACTCACCATTGAACTTGAAGGACATTGTCGCATTTGGTGTGATTGTCCAATTCACGGTATTGAAGTCCCCCTCCGCGATACGCCATTCATTACTTCCGTTGGAATAGAAGCAACTTGAGTCACTCGAGTCCACTTTCAGTACCTGCTTCGTGATGTTCGCGCTGTCCAATGGGGAATATTCGATGGAATCCACCCAGAAAATTTGATCCTTTGGGTTATTGAGTGTGATATCCATGGTTAACGTATGTTCTGCGTTGGGAAGCTCGCCTTCGCACAGAACGAGGTTGGTGACGGCGTATTTGTGAGACTCATACTGGATGGGGGGGATGGACTCGTTGTCAATCTTGCAGGTGTAGTTGGGGAAAAGAGACAGGTTGTCCCGTAAACCCTGGGTATTGGAAAGGGGGGCGATTTTGCGATTGTCCTTAGCACCTCTGACTTGAAAAAAGTTGCCTTTGAAGGAAACAGAAAGCAAACTGGGTTAAACTTTTTGCTAGCGAAACCCCAAGGAATAACCCACCCTCAAAGCTGAATGCAAAGCTTGCCGTTTCAGAGTTTGTTCCAGTCATTGAATGGTTGTATGGCTGTCCGAGTATCCCGTAGTTGTCAAAAGACGATCCGTCAATGTTCCAAGCATTGGTGTCCGAGTAAATGATTCGGGGGTCTTTGTCGTCCACAATAATTCGACGGGGGTATCGAGTCTCGAAGTCACGATTCATTGTCACCCGTTAAGCTCTGTTCAGAAGTATGCGAATGAGTTGATAAGAGGCTTGGGTGCGGGGTGCCTGCTCAGCAGTAATAGAGCGCGATCACACTTAATGTACCGTTCTAGACCTCAAATCGCGTGGAAAGATTCCATCAGTTTCATGTTGCCACCACCCGTGATATTCCGTAAGATGGATGGACTGATAGAAGTACTTAGATTCGACGGCAGCGCATAAGTATTTGCCACTATTTCTGGGGTATATTCTAAAGAGTTGCCAAAACTCGAATCATGTAGGCCAGTGTTATATAGCGGTCGAGAACTACTGGTACACCACTCCGATAGCCCGGCACTGGGAGGCATCTTCGCGACGGTTTGCGAATGCTCAACAATCATACTCGGATACAAGATTTGCACTGCCAACCTGGAAGGCTGGACGATTGGTGATGATCGAAGCGCGCAATACATCCCCATCAACAGCATCAATAGACGTTCGCTACCAACCTGATCCTGTTCTCAAGCAATGGAGAGGGCATATAGCTCAGATAATTCCTTGTGTGTTCAGGTTGTTCTACTCGTAGTCCAATGACTTTCCGACTCTGGTTTTGAGAACAAATTAGAATACCGTTCAAAATGGCCGGCGGGGAGGAACTGGAGCCTTAGGCCCCGTTCGGCTTGTCGGATAAGATAAGGCCCCGTTCGGCTCGTCGGATAAGATAAGGATTTCCCCGCCAAAAATATTGAAGTCCGTCAGAGAAGAATAAAACAATTATTTAGGCGCCCACAATCAGACAGGGAAATCAATGTTTTTTTATTGTTATCCTATCTTATCCGACGAGCCGAACGGGGCCTAAGGATTCCCCTGTGAAAAAATAATATTTGTAATTTCTGTGTCAGATAGAGTAATAAAATACTTTTCTTGGACATCTCCAACTATATGAAGCGTTCGGCTCACCAATGATGAAATCAGGACATGAGTACTGGGTTTTGCATAATTCCGTGAAAATGGGAAAAAAGTTTTTTGCCTTACGTGACCCGGTCCGGTACTTCCAGCCGCAGCGGCAGGTGGGATTTTCCGAGAGGAACTGGAGGGTACTTTGTGGCGTGAGCGACGCAGGGCGTACTGTCCTCGGGCTATGAAGTCTTATACTGAGTGGAATGATTAGAAACAACAATCTTGGTCCTTGTAAACACTTTGGTCATTGTAGTAGATGATTTTATGTGCCCATTTTCACTTCCCAGTTACATTGCAGCTTATTGATACATTGCACAGTTTCGCACTCTGCGGCTGCTTTCCATACCTGTTAATAGAAACTGACCGTGACTGCAGGTTTCGGAACGATAGAGCAATGGTGTTATTCATGCTTCAGGAATCAGTCGCTGAGTGAGGCTTGTAAGTTGTTGTCACTGTGTTCATCCGGACGTTTACGGTAGTAGTGGTCGGCTTCAAAGCCCCAGGTGGCCATGAGGCTTCAAAGCTCATCAAATACCTCAACATCCTGTACTGATGACATTGAAGGAGAAGGCATGTCGGGCGTGTCGATGTGCTAGCTACCCACTCACCGAATTGATCATATACTGCGGGGTTTCAAAATGTCTCTGCCACTGCGGCTGGAAGTACCGGACCGGGTCACGTAAGGCAAAAAACTTTTTTCCCATTTTCACGGAATTATGCAAAACCCAGTAAATTGTTCATCGCGCGCTCACCAGATTCAGCGCTCAACTTCTCTTCCCGTCATTGATCGCGATGGCAGATCCCGAAAATCAAGAGAACCAACTTCCTCCGCCCGAATCTTCTCCCGCTGCTTCTCCTACTAGAAGATGTCCAGGCCGCCCACGCGGAAGCAAGAACAAGAAAAAACAAGACACCGCTAAGGGCACGCAACTGGCACTACCCGCCGAGTCTACCCCCCCTCCACAGCCAGTTCTCACTCAATAAACTCCGGACGATGTCGCCAAGCATCCTCATGCTGTTTACAGTGACGAAGATGACTTACTTTTGATGGAGGTTTTCAAAGAGCAGAAGGCAGAGGGTGCACAGACGTCGAGTGGAGGCTGGAAGACATTGGCTATCACTGCCGCTATGGAAGCTCTCAAGGGCAGTGAAAAGAGGAGCGGTGGGACTCCGAAAACTGCAAGCAGCATCCGCGATCACTATGCCGGGGTGAGTTTCGAGTTTTTCGCTTTTTTGAACTCTCATTTAACTCACTGATCCCCCCTGTAGCTCAAAACTGAGTACAACAACTTGAAGAGATTGATCAACAAGTCGGGCTGGGGATGGAACAAAGAGCAACAGTGTGTAGAAGCGAGTGATGAGCAATGGGATAGCCTTGGGCCAGTGTGTACTTGACTTTTTTATATAGTATGTAGCAGAAGAAAAGAGAGAAGGTACAGGCAGCTAGAACATTCTGGGAAATGAAACCTTTACAGTTTTGAAACTGATTTGAAGCTTCCTCTGAGCTGGGATGTGGACCCCATTGATAGCCCCAATGCAATCCTTGAAGTAGGTTGTGTGCTTTGTATCATCCACAATCTCAGGAGGAACTTGAGACAGAGAAGGAAGCGAGACATCTTTGCAGTAGAATGAAGTTCCCACAAGCATATTGAGAATGTAATGGAAGAACCTATATCTACTGTGATCAGAATGTCAACTTTTTCGTACTGGATAGCTGATGTACCTTGAAATTGTATCGCCACTGCATTGAAACCACTCCTGGAGACTATGGTTGGATATTCCCCCAACCACTACTGCGCATAGAAATATTGCAACGCACTCCTCTGCTGTGACATATCTACTACCTTTGAGACCACATGTCTGTCAAAGTTCCCACACAAGCTCCTGGAATACCTTCTTCTTCATTCCAAACATACGACGAAAGTGCTCATTCCGTCCTATTTGGCTGAAGCTAAGAAGGTTTGATTTTGGAAAAAAAGAGCAGCAATGTGCCTTTCATCAGGTCTTCTCACCACATCTGACCAGTATAAACTCGGGTGAAAAATGGTCGCTTGTTGGATTGCAAAGCCACCGCTATAGCTACCACTGAAGTTGCTGTAGCCAGTGCAAATGTAACAAACTTCATATTGTGGGTTATACTCAAAGCAATGGCTTGCTTTCCATGTTGGTAGCGTGCCATTGAAATTGACTGAATTGTAGTCTAACGGCCAGAACTTCCAGACCAGCCAAATTTTGCAATCGAAACTACTCATCTCAAATCGAAACAAATCAAAAGGTTTCGATTAACAGCGTCTGGCCGGTCCTCGCCGCTGGTGTCCCTTGGCCATTTCCATGCGACGCGTCATGTTGGCGTTGGCTTTGGCCCCCTCTCATTGTGGCCTTCATACAAACCGACTCAAACTGTCTCTTTATTTGGACAAGAGATAGTACTACGGGAATATGTGTGGCGTCATCTCATGCTCGCCACTGGTACAGCAGACCTGGTACGTGTAATAGGATTCCCTCAGTGGCTCACTACTCTCTATCTCACAGACATGTACTGATCCTATCAAGAATGTTTCCTATACCCTCTCAATACAGATTCTAACTTGTATGACGAGAAAGAAATGCCCCCTCCTTGAGCTACCCTTGAAATCAACGTTTCAGCACCTACCATCCCGATCAACAATACTGTCTACTTGTCCTATGTTCTCCTGTTTTGGCTTTGAATACTGTGGCTGCCACACTCTTGGGGCTTGGGCCATGGTTGGTGGCTGACTATTGTCCTCTTCTCGCACCTATAAAACCCATAGTTGAAGTTGCGAACGGTCAGAACGAGCCGCATACCCTCCCTTCTTTCTCGTCTCTCTCTCGCATATACAACTCAAACTCGCTATGTCAGAGCCCTCGCGCCTTCGCTGGAGACATCTTGCTGTACCAACCAATCCGCAGTGTCCCGAAAATGATGGAACCTGTCCCAACAGAGTTAGTGTTCGGCCATGTACTGGGTCTCGCAACCCGGATTGGCGCGGATATTGGTTTGAGTCAGTGAGTTGACATGTTTTTGGTTACACCCTTCCATTCTCACTCACTCTGATATAGTGTGACGTCAATCCTCCAGCTATCTCTCAACAGAAAATAGATAATTTACCGGCGACTTGTGGACCTACTGAGCCAGTCCTAACTTCCAACCCCCTCACTAGCACTGGATCTACTCCTACTGCCTCTTCACCACCATCTCCTTGGATTCACCGTCGAGACTACGGTGATACGAAACAAGTCGTCGTCAAAGGACAGAGTCGTAACACGTGTATCGGCAAGAACTGTTGTCAATCACCCGTGCCACCAAAGCCTTCGATGACATGTGCAAATATTCTTTGCAAGTCTTGCTGTCTCCGATATCAATCTGAGTTTCCAAATCCCGGTCTCTGCAAAACTCACAAGCCAGAATCTTCACGTGCCTCCGCATCATTTAGCGACAGTATCTGTCGATCCATCCCGTACCCCGGTTGTTGCACGAGGGCGACCACTCAAGAAGATTCATTACCAGAGAAGGGAGGATGCACAGCGTACGAGGACTGTAGTCGACTGAAAGCAGTATGAAGATGATCAGAAGAAACAGGTTGATGTTTGCTACTGGAAGGATGACGGGCGTGCTGTACCATTCTCTGTGTTTCTCTCAACATTTCCATGGTTTCGCCTGGATGATATTCCCAACAAGATGAAGACACTTGTGGGCGACACCGTGGGAGCATTTGATGCAGCGACCAACACTTGGAAGGTTACTTCCCTTTTCTTCACCCATAGTGTTCGCTCTGGCGAAACAATCCTCCTTCGGTCTGCAATGACCTTCCAACCATCCTTTGACGAACTTGTTCCGCTTGACATGCAGACTGCTGTGGATACCCAAGTAGCACTATACCAGTTGTCAATCTCAGCACTTTCTATAGTTCCCAAAACTCCGGCAGGTCACAAACGAAAGGCCAGTGACTTTGGCAATATCAACAGAGACATTCGTACTCCTACCCGATGAAAGCTTCTCGCTAGCTCACAGGAAGGATCTCCGACTGCAACCCCCAGACCAGCTTTGAAGAGGATTGCAGATACACCTGCCGTTCAGATACATGATAATTCGGCACAAGTTGACCTCCCGCTGGCTTCCTCCGTCATTGACCTGACCATCGACTCAGGGGATGCTCCATCCTTGCCCATTGCAGACACAGATGACCTCTCCCTCGACCAAATTTCCGACATGCTTGGAAAACCTTTCGATATTTCTTCATCCTCTTTCAAGCCAGATTCAAAGCATGCAAAATGGGCCTACAAATATTTCGCTCCGATGCAAGTTGGTTTTGATAAGATGGAGTCCACAACCAACCGAGTCACCTTCAGCAACGCATTTGGCTGCGACTCAGTCAAGGTAACCATCAATTGCCACCTGAAATACTACCTTTGGCCCCCCCCCCCCTCCGAACATTCTCGAATCCTTCAAACAAAATCCAAGAGGTACCTGGAGGGATTTTCAGGAGGCAGATGCGCAGCATTACGGAGGTCACAAAGAAGTTCCTGGTGTTTTGAAATTTCGAGCTCAGTCAAAAGGAAAGATGAAGGAGGAAGACACGTCTGAGATTGCTACAATGTCAGAATGAGGATCGGGTCTCTCAGCAGGTAGTGAATGATAACTTCACGGGTCTACTATCACGATAATTTGGCTTTGTAATAACATACTTAGGAGCTTCGAAGGCTCAACATAACTGTATCATATTGATGGGGTCGGATTACAAAAAGGAGGTCGTTGAAATAATTGCGCAAGCGAAGTTTTGTACGAAGAAAGCTACAGATACTTCTGACTGACCAGTAATCCGAGGAATCGAACTCGCGAGGTCAAATCAAAGTGGTTGTCGTGGAACGACATTACTTCACCGAAGGGCATGATATCACTAAGTTAATTGATCTTACTCAGGGGAATGAATCAATGTTGTATATTGACGGACCTCCTTTCCTCTCGCTCCGTAATATTGCTCTACATTCAAAGAGGAAATACAGAAAAAGATTACTAAGTATGGAGATGCTGTTTTAAATCAGCTGCTGAGGGTACGCGGTAAGGAATGTTACCCGCAACTGATAACCTATTTCTCGGAAGTTCATTCCGCCGCTTGATCATCTCGTCTAAAAAGAAGTCATAATTATAAGGAAGCATGTCTCGGACGATGGACTGATACCCGAAAATCCAAGAGTTTGTCTGCTCTGCAACCGAGGAGTTGAATATCCATTTACCGTCGCTTCCAACGAGCTCTGACCACTGTGCCGGGTTGCAGTGCTTCTGGCAGAACTCATCCGTTACCTTACGCTTGGATTTGAAATGGAAGACATCAATGGGGAGTATAACATCTCGAAAGTAGTCGTCTTTCTGTGGCATGAGGTGCAATTGAAGAGAGCAATTGTTACCGTGAAAGATCACATTAGGCAACTCATCCTGACTGGGATATACAGACTTAAGAAAGTCCTAGCAAGGGGTGTCACCTGGGCATCTCGGTCATATGGGGTAGGGGGAGTCCCCAAGGCCTTAAGGTCAAAAGGTGACCCCCTCTGAAGTATGTTCTGGGACAGTCTTGGGAGCACTTTCGAGATTTTTCAGCCCTCATTTAGGATGTTGAGCGGCTGTGGAATGAAGCAGCTGGCCAAAATAGCCCATCTTGCATGATTTTGCTCCAAAATCTGGCATGGACGGTACAGGCTGCCAAATTTGGAAGGTATATCCCATCAAACAGAGTTTTGTTGAATCCGTGGACTATTATTAGATCCTGGTATATCCGAAGTCCCGGTTCATACTTCCCGCCATCATATTATGCGGGACTATTGTTCCATTCATCATTTCTACTTATGATCATATGTACAATTTTCATTGTCATCCTTATATGGTATTTACTATAGTCTCTACATGTATATAAGCTCATAGTTCTCTACCTGAATCGACAGTGTGCTTGAGCTTCTATGTCTCGCCTCTACCTCTCTAAACTCCTCTCTGGTAAGTAGTAGTGTAGCCATGTTGTAGTCCTCTGCACTAGGCGTCATGCCGGCTCATCAAGTTTGGGTTCCGGTTTCCGGACCTTCCCATTGAATGTAAAATTCTCTAGTTCAACCTACCCAGCTTTTACTGGTACTTGGAGGCTCTTAGTATTTATTCTGTAGCTTTATTGGGATGTGCTTACTGGGTGGGACTGTCATGTGACTGTGGGAAACACCTTCCAAAAATGGTAGGAGGGAGGGGGAGGGGCGTCCCAAGGGGCCTTAAGATCATATGGGAAGATCATATCTAAAGTGTTTTTTGGTGACACCCCTTGAGTCCTAGATAACAATTAGATTGTGCATAAATGGCAGACACTTCATTAAATCATATCTTCACCCCCAAAATAGCCTCAGCACCAAACATCATGGCCCACCCAGTGATTATACCACAGCAAGCAACAACAAGCTGTTCATTGTGAGTCCGCCGGTGAACAAACTGGACCCATATCTTGACATTTCCCCACCAGAAAATATGTACATAAACTCTGATGAATCATGAGTGATCACAGTGTTTGTGAGGGTATACGAGAAGGTGGGCTGATTGTGAGTGCTCCTGAACAGCCGGGCTGTGCATGAGTGCTTGTGAGCAGCTGTGAGGCTCAGGCTGGTTCATAAGCCCCAGTGAAAATCCCGTCTGCCTCCCAAGGGTGTGTACACTAGGATAGGACAGGATATGCAATAAGATGATTATGTCAAATCAAGTCGGAATCAACTTACCCAAATTCGAGTTGATGATCACATGAACTAAAGTTCCCAGGGCTTCTGAAGTTGCGCTCAGCACTCATCTGCTGGCGTTGTTGTTGATCTGCCCTCCTTGTCCTGCTCGCCATGCCACATCTTTTTCAGGACAAGTGCTGGACTCTTGACCTCTTTATCTTTTGAAACCTGCCACTTAACATCTTGACAGCTGCTGCGCTCAGTTTCACTCACCAGCCATGTCTAAGCAGCCTTGCACCCCTACCCACAAACATTGACCTCTGTCAAGTCTGAGTGGTTTTCAGGACTCTCACGACCCAAAAAGACCTCATAAGATGGAAGAGGACCCTACTTCATCCGAAGGCTGCAAACGGCAGAGTAGTGCAGTAGCAGCAGAATCTAGGCTTACAAAGTGCATGTTGCATGGTTTCTTTGCCAGCATTTTGATATGCTTACACCTTTTTCACTCGACCAGCATCTATGCGAGCGGATTTGAAGACTCCCAGGTCCAGTCTCAAGAATGGGTTCAAGGGATAGAAAAATCACCAACAATATTTGTGTTTGATGGTATCAAGACTGAAGGTTTGTCATATTTTTTACATCGAGTACAGGTTGTGCTAAAAACACCTTCGCCATGCGACTCGGAATGGCAACTCAGAGCAACCTGTTGACTTCACGGTCCTCGAAGATCAAGCCTTATATGAAATTGAGGTGTATGGATCGCCTTTTTCATCCTTTTACTCAGCACTCACTTGATTGGAAGGTCCACAGTTGACGTGAAGAATGCTGCGAGCCCGGAAGCTGAAAGTGTTGGGGCTGACAAAGGTCTTGGAGGTTCGTCTGTATGTCACTTCGTCCTGATCTCATAGTCATAATCATTTTCCCTAGATGTCGCAGGTCTGAACTACAAAATTCAGAGAATGGAATCGACCATAGCCCATTTCAAATTACTGAACAAGTTTTTGACGATGAACAAGAACAGAGCAACTTTTGCGAAGGAGCGAGCGGAAGAGAAGTTGCTTGAGGCTCAAGACAGGTGTCGCTAGGCTGAAAAGGCTCGTTCTGAAGCATCTATGAGGTGTCGGGAAATAGAGGGGTTGTTACGCAGGGAACAGGGATAGGATTAAGTACTTTGTCACCTTCAAAGGCAAAAGTCTCAGGGATTGAATTCTCTGGGGTAGCCTTCAGACAAGGTTGGTCTTTACACTTGTACCAGCTGGTCTGTTTGGGATTTCTCTGATTCCAAAATGAGGAAGTCTTGGGGTCTACTCCGTGTGGTCGTTGATAACAGTCTTGTGCAGGAGCCGTTGTAAACTTGCAAGGACAACCTTCCTTTCAGTGAGGCTGTCAGTGCAATAAAGGATCTTGACCTAATGTCACGAAGTGCTGAGCGTCTATCGGAGACGGCGAAGGCAGAGAGCGGTGATAGCAAGCTTGGAGAAGAGCAGCAGGCTCAACTCAGACAGAGATAAGGCAGAAACTGGTCCCAATGACAAGTTAGATCTATTGTAGAGAAGGAAAGCAAAGGAGACTGTACTACTCACCTGGTCCCAATGACAAGAGGTCAAGATGAGGGACCAGGTGAAGACTAGCTAGCTTATATACCTATCCTACGGTCAGAGCTAGAGTCAGAGTGGCTACATATGAGTCGTGTATGAGTAACATATGAGTCAGGGATGAATAAGAAATGAGTCGGTATGAGATAATGGAATGGCTGCGCAATGTGGGTTAAAGCTGTGGGGTGGTGGGTTAAGAAAGGGAATTGTGAGAAAGAAAGATGTATAGTAAGTGACTGTGAGAAAAGAACATGTGATAATCATGTGAACCAATGGTGGAGGGAAAAATGGCGTCTTCATGACATTGTCCAAGATCCACGCATACATCTGACCATGAAATTGAGTAGATTTGGATGACCCCGCCCGGCCCCTGCAAAACCATTGGAGGATGCAAACACTGCAGTCACCCAAACTGAGGACCAGCCTCATGCTGCCATCTCAGGAGGAACAGAGAAATCTACACTAATGATTTCATCAACAGACACCCCGCTGAATGGTTCATTGGTCGTGCTTTCATCCCCTTCAGCAATCCCGGCAGGCTCCCCTGACGCTGGCCAAAGTACCTCCCCTAAACTGGTGCCAATGGTCATGTACTCGCAATGGAAACCCAAGACAACTCTCAAGGATGCATGGTATGTTGCCATTGTCTTCATGTTTGCATATCAAAATACTGACGGGCCATCGCAGCGGCTTGTGTGCCATTGACTGGAGCTGCAAGATCGAAAACAAGGGTAAAATAATACATGATTTTACCACGTACTGGGAGCAAGAGGTCGTTCCAAATGACGGCGTCCACATTGTGAGTGTTCTTCCCTTTGGAACTTTGGTGTGTTCTGATTGTACTGTTTGTATAGGTATGGGAAAGAAAGGCGGCAGTGGACTGGATACCAGTGAGTCACGGTTTTTGGTATGCAAAGTAAAACCTATTTCTCACCATTTCTCCATCTTGGTGTAGCTTCAGCTTAGCTCACAAGCTAACGAGCCAGAGAAAAGGCCTAGTACAGAGGCAGGATTCTAGGGGGAGAGGACAATTTTTTCCTGTCGGATGGAATCATATCACGCATGAGGCGGGCAGATACCATGGCTCGGGCTCACGATGATGTACAATGACAGGGTCATATTCTATCTATCATTTCATCAGATGTAGGCATACACAAGCAGAGTGAAATTTTGTGTAGCAATTTCAGTTTCTTTCTTGTCAGATTTCATCTGGCCATTCTCATTCTGTTTGGTGCGCTATGAATCTGTAGGAACTTTTTGGTGGGCATCAAAATTTGACGGCAATCATTGGAGAGTTCCTGCCAATGCATACCTGATCATAACTCTCCATAAGCTGCCAGACGTTCATGAGTGCTTATGATTGGTTAGAAGCCGGCTTGAGCCTCATAGTTGCTTCATAAAAGCCCACAACCTGTTCACGGGCCCAATGTGGGTTTTACCAGCGGAAGTAACATCAGGCACTTGATTTCTCCTGGGCATTAGACGAAATGGACCCTGCATGAAAATTTTCACGGCCAGGTGGACTGCACAGCCACCTCATCCCACCTTTGAATCACCTTAGGCAGCTAGATTTGTAATATAAATAGGCCTCGATGGGCCGATTTCCCCGTCATGAGAAATAGGCCTTAGTGGGTCCGCCCTCGTGGCCCGATAGTGAGGTAACTGCCCTACTGCTGTGATTGGGCAAGATCTTCTCTGTCCCCACCATGGGCAACAAGAAGGACAGCCGCAAAATGTGCCCTCCCATAGGCCGGAGTGTTAAAAGCCTGCTAAAAAAGTATAGCAAGCAAAGCCCTCAACAAATTCTTCTCCCCGGCCAGCAGAGGTGTAAAAAAAAGCTCCAAGAACTGCCGATCAACACCCGGGCCTGATACCTGAGCAACCAGTAGCCTCTGGGTCTCGAGACGCAACAGACTTGTCAGAAACACAATCAGAGACATGTCAAACGACCCTCCCAACAATATTGCATCTCTAGGGCAACACAAATCGCCATTGGCCAGCTTCAGCAGTCTACCCGGCCCTGATGTACAGATGATGGACATGGAACCCCCATACGAGGATGATGTTGGAGCCTCCCCTCTTCCCTTTTCCTCTGGTCTTGATCCAACTACAGTCAATTGGCCGTCTGTGAGACAGAAGATTGAATTTTGTATCCCATAGTCGTAAAACACAAAAATTTGCTTACCAGTCATTTTTGCCCTATCACTAGACATATAACCCACTTGTACACCACACATGAATACCTGTCATTGAGCGAGATGTTGTAAAATAAATGAAATCTCTAGAGGACCCATATGTCACGCCATCGGGCTCCTTGAGACAGATGTGACACTGTATCATTTGGCGCATCAAAAGTGCACGCGTGTCACGCTTTGCGATATCAAAACCTGTAAATGGTTCTTGTGGTTGCTCTGCCCCATTGCACACTCTCGGAAAGCCGGTAGTATTTGTGCTATGTACCAAATCAATAATGCCAGAGAAGTTTTAGAGCCCAGTGTATCCATGGGAGGCCAGGAAAGCCGAGCCGGGAATTTTGTGTGTCTCACCAAAACACATGGTTCCTCCACCAAGTATCATAGACATGTTGGTTTGGCCCAAAAATTTCCTGGCATACTTATTGGGCATATCT
The DNA here is from genome assembly GCA_029532415.1 of Marasmius tenuissimus. Classification (NCBI taxonomy): domain Eukaryota; kingdom Fungi; phylum Basidiomycota; class Agaricomycetes; order Agaricales; family Marasmiaceae; genus Marasmius; species Marasmius tenuissimus. Next base: position 99,056 of record JAQOTA010000035.1, on the reverse strand, counting down.
TCGTAATTCAGAACATTATTATACACAGAACTGAGGTCGGAGCAAGTGGTGGAAGCAGAATATAGCCCGTGTCTCAAGGAGTCCGACTGTCTCAAGGACGGCCAATTGACTGTACCTCTCCGACTACCTTGACACGCTCCTCGCCGAAGAAACCTCAGAAAACACCAGAAGAAAGAGCAATTCAATTTGACACGGAATGGTGGCACCTGCTTGCATCCCTGGAGGACACCTTCATCACTTACCGGGAGCAGACGTATGGGCAATACCTGGATCCTTCTCCTTGCCCTATATATCCATGCAAGACAGGCTGGTGCCACATACTCGAGAGCTCAGTTCATGCCTACTATTATGACTGTGCGTCTTTCCAGCCGTTGCCCTCCCACTGTGACAATACTGATGACATTTCCCTTTCGTTTTGTTACATAGACCATTGCCCTATCTTTTACAAGCACTGCCAATGCCAGTTGCTACCCCAAATCCTCATACTCAATGGTCTCTTTCCCACCTCCCCCTCCAGGCACTTGAATGCAATCTCAATGCGACTCCTTGATACCTACCAAGCCCTCTGCCAGCGTTCTTCCGATGCTATAACGGCCCTCTCTGGTGCGTTGGGCACCATATATCGTCGGTATGGCCACCATGTGCTCAACAGAACGGTAGGGCTTCACGTATATGAAAACCCGAGATATACTGAACCTCTTATACCCAGGGAACCCTAGTTCTAGATCCTGTCTGACAGGCACTCGGTCCAACTCTTCAGTATTACGACAGCCTCAATACCCGGATCGACAAGTGTCTAGATAACATCCTCGACGCATTGAAGCATGTCTTGCCTCCAGTCAAAAACATTGCCCCAAGCATTCAACCAGCCAGCACAGCCGTCTCCAGCTCAGATCAGCCATCAAACAACCCCAGTCACGCATCACCGCCAAGCAACACCACCCCAATGGGTATCACTGAGTCAGCCCACCCAATGCCAGGAAGCAACAAAACGACATTGTCAACCACTGCTGCGAGAATGACAGCCACGAATTTGACACCCTATACTGAAGCGGAAGCACTCAGACCAGGCCAATGTCATGAATATCTTCAATGAGCCTGCCCAGCCTGCTTTGGGGGAAAAATATTCGGCAGGTTCTTCAACCAGTGAGTACCCTGCGCAATCCCCAGTATTGTAGATACTCACTTCCGGCACTCAGGGGCAGAGATATACATGTTGCGCTTGACGGCAATCTCTACCACCGACACCTCAAAACCGGGGGTGATGGCCAGCCCTTCTATGAATCTGCTCGATTCCTGACAAAGGAATTTGTTGATTCAGTAGGTTCCAGGATTGCAGAGGCATGGAAGGGACCTAAGAAACCAAGGACACCCGTTGTACCTGATGAAGCCGTAGACACATGCCAAAACTCGTACAAGGGCAGCCAAGGGTGACAACGAAACACAACAAGACCATAACTTTGATGAGAACGGGGTGATAGCACTTGTCTGCCGCCACGATATCCTGCTTTTCCTGGCCTCCATCGACACTCCTGCTGAACAGCAGAAGCACACTGTCGCCCTTCTAAAGATGTTATTCCCTATGATCCCATTGGATGCAACCGTTGCAGGTCTCTACGATGTGGGATGTGTCCTCGACAGAAGTGTCCAAATGGTAAGCCATTGCTCAGTCTTTGCATTGATGGATTGACCAAACGATTCCAGACTTACAGTATGATCTGCTGCCCGCTGCAATTGTGGAGAGGCTCATCTTTGCAACGAGCATACTTCACTCATACAGCCATCAATGGGTTTGTCAGATATACTACAATCCAAGCTTATGTCCTGGGCTCGGCTTGACCAATGGTGAAGGTGTAGAACGACTCTGGTCGAGGTTAAGGCAAATAATTGGCGTTGAGCGGCGCTCATTGGTAAGTCTTACCCATAACTATCAAACTGATACAAGTTCCCTCATCACTCCCCCGGCGAACACGACGAATCTGGCTAATTGATTGCCAGTGTGACTACATCGTGACTGGGCTTCAAGATGATTATGGGCAGTGGTTTGACTGGCAAATGGTCAAGAATGTCTACAAGGAAGAAGTAAATGCTACAAGACAACTGGAATGTTACAGAATCCCCCAAGCCAAGCTACGAGAGCTGTGGAAGCAGCAGAAAGCGGCCCAGTGCTCATGCCGTTCCCGTGAGTTCAGAATATCCTTCATGCCATTTTTTTGAGCAGCCTAACCCTCCTCTAGATGCACCAGCACGTATCCAGAAGCAGCTAGCAAAAGTTTTCAAGCTTGAGAATGAGATAGACACCTTGTCTGCAACCATAGCAGCGACAAGGGCATCAATCAACAAGATACCCGAGCCTTCAGCAGACGCCCTAGCCATCCTTGCAGGTATGGAAGCTCACCACCACGAGATGAAGAAAAAAGTGACTGATCTCTATGCATCTCTGAACCTTCCCGATGACCACCCTGACCTTGCTGGTTTGTCCATGGAGATCATGATGCAGCTTCTGCTTGCCTGCAATCTAAAGATTAACCTACGAACCAGAGTCATAGGCCGATTGCACGAATGTGATTGTTTAGATCAGGCAGTGGAGTGATTGACCATTATTAATGCTGTAAGAGCCACTGGTGCTGTCAAAGTGTGACCCATCCACCGCAGCTCCGTTGACTCTGTACGCATATACTGAGGTTCCTATCGACCGTCACAAAATTCAAAAAACTAAGTACTCCGAGAGAAGCACTTGTGGAGATTGATGCACCATTGAATTGAAGGACATGATTGCACCTACAGCTCGTATACTATTCACAAAAGGAATGGACCAGGGCCACTTGTTGCTTGTGTTGGAATAGATGCAACTTTTTGCATCACTCGAATCCACCCTCAGCACTTCTTTTGTCAGGTTTGCGGTATCCAACGGGGAGTATTCGATCGAGTCAAGCCAGAAAATGTGTTTTTTTGGGACACTGACTGTGATATTCATGATTATTGTATGTCTTGCCTTGGAAAGTTAGCGTTCGCATAGAATCAGATTGGTAGTGGAGCCTCTAAAGCTGTCATATCCAACAGGATTGACAGGATTGCCATTGATCTGACAGGTGAATGTGGGAAAGAGGTCCAGCGAGTCCTGTTCCGGGGAGTTCAAAGGTGGGGGAATTTCACAATTGTCCTTGGCACCTCTGACTTGAACGAAGTCCCCTTCCGAAGAGAATGAAATAAAAAAGGTCCGATTAGGTCAAGCTCTCTATCAGAACCACAGAAGGTCAGACCCTTGGTTTGGAAGTCACCGAGTCTTGGCGTGTTGAAATTCTACGTGATCATTGTCTCTCCTTTTGGAGGAGCAATCCTTCATTCTGCTGGAACCTGTGCAGTGGCATTTGAGGTGATTATGACGGGTCTCCTACACGCAATCAGGTAGTGGAACTCGCAGCTTGAAGATGATTTTATTTCAGTGTACTTACACGCAAATACCAGTCTCAAGGAACTATATCAAGGAGAAGACCATGTACTCGCACCTTTCCCTCTCCACATCGGACCCACACTTTCCTCATTCAGCCTTTCGACCTCCCGCTGCTCCATCACCTGTTCCGAGTCATCGCCATGACAAGCAGATCAAAATGATGCCTTCAAGGGGATCGACACTCGTCATACTACTGACAGCTTCGATGGTCATCTCGGACTTTGTAAGGTCAAAAGAGGCATTAGAAATGCTGTGCCGAAGGAGAGGAGGAAATATCGGTCACTAAAGGCGAAGTTGAGTGACTGGAGAGGGGTATACGTCTGGATGAATGAAAACATCCTTCCACGTGGTTCCCCCCGATGGTGCGGCTTCAAGCAGCACCATAATGTAGAGGCAAAGTAATGGGAGGAGCTGTCTAGCCGGCTCGTCTTAGTGATGTAAAATTTCTCATATCGAGGTAGGAAGCTGTGAAAGACTGGTGCTTTCTTCACTGAGTTGAAAATCACAAAAGGTGTATTCTTAGTACAAGTAAGTAGAATCTCAAGTCTTTACCTAAGGAACAGCAAGTGAAGCCGCAGTCACTTGTCCAGAGGGTAGATTGACCAAGGTGAGCATATCCGCAGTCAACCTTGAGCAATCTGACACTTACACTTCACTTGAAGTTAAGTAAAAGAGATAAAATTCCGATGATCTTTCTACAATAACTTGGAGGTATTTATATGTTTTTACTAGGTAGTTTTCGAGTCAGAGTAACGAGTCATTCACAGTCATTCACAGTCATGAGGTAGAGTCAAGCTAGAGTCAGAATGATACATTGAACTCGGAACCATAGAAGATGGTACCGAGACTCACTGTATCCGTGTATCCATCACACTACCCCCCCAGTCTGGGTGCCATCTTCAAATCGCAAAGGCTCCTTTGATGTCCATCACTAAATAATCCAGGAGTCCGTAAACATCTTTGTCACGGTTAGTGATGTAGGCTAAAGGTGTGTAGTAATTGATGTCAAAGTCGGGGGACGTGGGATCATAAGGAAGGAGTAGGCCTGCATGGATGGCGTTGCATTCCAGCGAATGAAAGATGAGGGCAAGTGTGTCGTCCACTTCGTCCATGGCACTGTCATCATCCTCTGGATTCCTCATGGCTACATCTCGCTTGGGTGCTGGCCAGGTGATATCAGCCATTCCGGGAGCAACCATATCCAGAAAGTCGCGATGGGTGATGTCGAGGAAACTTCCCCAGTTGACTTGAGAACCCAGACCCTTGGCGATGCTGAGCCTCACGCGCCCGTGGATCCATTGAGTGACTTTCGAAAATAATTTCTCGAGATTTTGACAGAAGTGAAAGACCCCGGCAGGGGTATCGAATCCAACTATTCAAAAAAGTTTGGCGTACTCGGGTCAGCAAGAATGACATGGGGGTACCCAAGAAGAGCTAACATAACCTATTAGTTAAATGTGTGTCGTCGAACAATGAATGGCAAACCTATGTCGATTGGCATGCTCAGCTCTGTGTTTAGGATATCCTTAGGGATCCCTTCTGGTATCTCTCCACGTTCCAACTCTGCATTACTGGCGGATACCACTAGTCGGGAAGCGAAACGGAATTTGTCAAACAAGTAGTCCATCAAAGTTTGAGTGCCTCGAAACAGTGTTATTTGGGTGACCGGATCGTCGTAGGCTTCGGCAATGCCACGAGGGAATGAGTTGGGTAGGAACTGAGTGCTGACGCCGGCATGAATGAAACTCTTCATCCCAGCATGTGGGAATGCTTCGGCAAGAGTGGTGCATGGATTGGAATTGTCGATGCGGATGAGTGCCATTGAATCCGATAGCTTGGCACAAGGGGAGTAGGCGTGAGAGTTGTGGGATTCGCAAGATTCGCAAGCCATAGTGAGTATCAGTTGAGTGAAGTGTGGATACGAGAACAAGTTGTTTGATGAGTGTGAGTATGAAGTATTGGTCTCATTTTATAGTTTTTTTCTGCAGCAAGGACTGGTCGAATCCTTTGACTTTCCAAGTGTCTGGAGGAGTAGGTCTTAACGAACATGATGCAGATTCTGTGGAACGTGTCTGTTTGGCAATAAATAAAATTTGGAGTATGTTGACGCTATACGCGGGTTAAGGCACGTCGACCATTTGATGTGGCGCATTGGCCGTATTTTCAAGCGGGGTATCAACCATATTTGAATGGTAATTTGGATTAATGGTCGTACGACTCCGCCTGAGACCTTTGATTTGAATAGGGTAGTAAACATGTTAAACTGTTTGCATATGAGACAAGATTTGGAATGATGACACTCCCCGAAGACCATCTGAGTCTTCAATGCTTGGAACTCTCTTTCTGTTTGAACCATTCTTCCAGGATTTCGGGTGCGTTCCGAAGTCCGCGCTTCGTTTTCCATTGATCATGGTTTGGAGGAAAACCCTTGTATCGTATCTTGAACTTCTGGACTCTCCGTTTTCCTACTTTGAACCACTTTCCTGCACTATAGCTTCTACTTCCTCCTCTGGAAGTTCGTTGAAATCCTTCCTACTCAATCTCTTTGTTGACCTGTCGCTGAATTCGGATGGAGATTGATTATATTTCTCCAAATAGGCAATATTCAGGATCGGATGTATGCCATAGGACTCGGGTAGTCGGAGTTGGTACGTGACCGGAGACAGTTTGCGGATAATCTCGAAGGGTCCCTCATATTTGAGTAGGAGTTTTTTCCCTCTCCCTTTCTCTTCTCGGAGTAGCCTGAGCAAGTGTGGGTTGAATACAACTAACTCTCCTTCTTCAAACTCAATATCAAGCCGTCCGTTGTTGTATGCCTGCCTTTGATGTTCCTGAGCCAAATGTAGTGCGTCCTTGGCGCGGGTACGTTCCGACTGAAATTGTTCCACCATCCTTTGAGCCTCCTCATGTCTGATAAATTCATTTTCTCCAACCTCTCCCCCCTGAGTTTTTGGTCGTGGAATAGAATCTGATGGGGCCAGAAAACTGGACCCAGTGATAGGGTGATAACTGTAGAGTAAGTATGCCGGTGAAAAATGCGACGAAACATGTGGAGTGGTGTTGTATGACAAGGCAAAACCCTTCAAGTAGTTTGCCCAGTCATCCCGTAAAGGTCCTACAAAGGCTCGCAGCGCAATCTCCATTGTTTGATTCATGATCTCGGTCTGACCATCCGCTTGTGGATGATAGGCTGTTGTTAGTGACCTTTTTATTCCCATGAGGCGACATACTTCCTGCCAAAAGTCATTCCGCCATCGGGTATCCCGATCTGTGATAACCTGACGTGGGATTCCATATTTGGATATGACATGAGTAAAAAACAGCCGTGCTGTTTCAACTTCAGAGATAGTCGTCGAACACGGTATGGCTATCATGAATTTGGTTAGTTTATCAACAATAACCAAGATATTATCATGTTCCCCGTTGGTCCTGGGGAGTTCGGGTATGAAGTCCATAGTGACAACCTCAAACGGCTGTTCCAGGATGGGAATCGGTTGAAGCATTCCATATGGTGCATGTCGGCGAGGTTTAGTCTTTTGACAAATGTCACATGATGCAACAAAGACCTTCAGATCCTTACCCATGCGCGGCCAATAGTAGATTGCCACTAAATGATTGTAGCATCTATGGTAACCTCCATGTGCAGACTCTGTTAGGGTGTCATGTACTTCACCCATAGTAGATACCCGCAAGTGCATCGGGACACACAATCGATTGTTCCCGTGCCAGTCTTCGAAATATAGCAGGCCATTGTCTCCCAGGAAGTAGCTTGGATATCTTGGTTTTGTGGTGTCGTCCCGACTACGAAGTTCTTTGACTACTGGCCCGAAATCTATATCATTCTCATATCCTTCCCGCCATTCCTTCAATTCTCCATCCGGGATTCCCATGAGTAAGGAGTATGATCGCAAAGTCGAATAATTCTGATCATAGTCCAAGGGCATGTGAGTACCATGGATCTCACTCTCCATCAGGTCCTCTCCTTCTAGGGCTTCACAGAATTGAGAGGCCACAGTCAGTAGTCTCTCCTCAAAATGTCAACCGAGCTCTTCATAGAATGGAGTGATTGGATCCTTTACCAGGCCAGAGGAGGCTAGTGTTGGAATGGCCTTGATTTCAGTAACGTTTGGGCTTGTTTGAGGCGGGATTCGATGCCGTAAACGAGAAATGGGGTCTACATTTGAATGGACCTTCCCGGCATAGCATACTATCTTTAGCCCAGGGTATGCCGCAAAGACCGTTCCCCATGTAAGTAGTCGCCGGTTGACATTCTGAAATGTAGTGCTCCATGTTAAGGCTGCATGATCAGTGATAGCAAGGATTTGTTCGCCTTCAATAAATGGCTGAAACTTGATGAGTGCCTCCTTTAGAGCGAGTGCCTCTCGTTCAGTGGCTGAGTAATTCCGCTCTGGAGACTTGAGTAGCCTGGACCAGTAACCAATGACGCGTTCAATATAGACGATACTGTCATCCAGGTTTGCATTCCACACACCCGGCTCTGGAATATCATCAACCTCTCTTGATATCCGAGTGACCAAGGTTGGAACAGGGTCGCCGTTCTTGTGTGCTGTTGCTAACCGGTCATAAACCTTTGTCCCCTTGAGATCGCCAATCCGAACTGGTTGGACTTGCTGTAATATTCCGGCCAGGCCATAATCACACGCATCGGTATATAGACGGTATGGTTTTCCCTGTTGGGCGTATCCTCTGACTGGGGCATTGACAAGAACCTGTTTGCACAGCTCGAATGCTTCTTGATGTACCGTTCCCCATTTCCAAGTTGTGCCCTTCTTCAGCAATTGAAAAAGGGGCTGAGCAAGCCATGCGTAAAATGGGACATATGACGAAAAATATACCATCATGCCTAAAGAGGTTTGCAGCTCATGCACATTCCGTGGTTCGTCCAATTGAACTATGGCGTCAACTTTCTCCTTGTAAGTCAACATACCGAGTCGAGAGACTTTCTGTCCGAGCAAGAGTAAGGACTGATATGCAAAATGACATTTTCCAGACGAAAGCGTGATTTTTGCGCCTGAAATAGCTTTGAATACTTGATCTAAATGTTGCAGATGTTTCTCAAAAGTGCGCGAGAAGACAACTATGTCATCAATATAGACCAATGTGAATATCCATAGGTATGGCGCCAATACACCCTGCATGATTCGCTGGAAAATGCTTGGCCCATTTCGATACCCGAATGGCATTCGCCTGAAGTGAAATAGACCTCGGTGACATCGGAACGCAAGTTTCTCCACCGCGTCATCTGACATTGTTAGTTGAGTGAAACCAGCCAGTGCGTCGAGCGATGTTAACCATTGCGATCCCACTAGAGCTTGCATGATATCTTCCTGCCGTGGCAGAGGAAACTCGTCTGCTATTGCTTGTTCATTCATTTTCCTCAAGTCGATTACCATTCGAGGCTTATTATTGCGATATGCAATGAACACCGGGGCCCCCCAGGGGCTCTTTGATGGCTCGATGACACCGAGTTGAAGCCAGGAGTCGATTTGCTTATCCATCACTTCCCTGTTCGCTGGTGAGGTTGGAAACGGTGGAAGGGACACCGGTTGAGCATTCGGCTTCATTGGTATCTCAATTTTTCCTGGATGGTTTCCAAGGCGCCCGTCAAGACCGAAAGCATCACTGTTTGAGACAATAACTTCTCGAGGGCACTCTGTTGCTCTGAACTAATTCCATCAGATATATGGACTTCTTGTAACAATCGATGTAACAGTACCTCCTTCACATTTCCTTCAGCCGTTTTTGGTCCTCCCTCAACCGGCTCTTGGGCCATAGGATCATTTGGTCCTGAATTGTTTACATGAGCTTTTGACAAAACAACGGTTTCACTGTGGACACTGTGAGCAGTACTAGTTTGTATTCCTTCGTTCACAGTTAATAGCTGTCGGACAAGTGTTGCGTACATCCGTGCACGCTGGACATCTTCAGGTTGCATCCGGTATGCTTTGTCTAACCAGCTCAATGGGTTGTGACATTTCCCTAGTGGTTCTCCTCCTGCAATAACAATTGGAAACTTAGAGAGGTTGGAGACAAGAAGGGAAGGGTCCGAACGTACAATTAGACTGTCCGGTGATTCATGTACGTGATCTTCTGTTTGCCTGATTCGAATGCATCGTTCTACATAGAGGTGGTCGCTTCCCTTTGGGAAATGTGCTTCAACCTGTACTCTCTTGCATGATTCAGGAGGTAGGATGGTCCGTCCAATTGCATAAACTTCACCCTTATTAAGACAAATACGCTGTTTCCGGAGTTGCTTCTGTTTTTTGCGGTGTTGAAAGTGTCGTGGTAGGCTTCGGATACATTCTGAGTTTACTAAAATTTTGAATGCGTGCCCCGTCTCGTCCTTAAAGTTGGAAGAGACTGAGTTTTGTACCTCGAGCTCTCTGTTTGATTCTCTGAACTTCAAGAAACTCCGTCCTTTGCGCCGTATTACCGAAAGATCGTCCTGATCTTGAAAATCATTTCCAAGAATAAATGGCATGCTCATACCGTTCACCACATACGCGTCGACGTTGAGTTTGACGGGTCCCTGATGAGTATGGAAATGTAAGTCGAGGGTGCCAAAGCCAGAGATTGAAGACGAACCGGTTACTTGAATAAGTTTGATTCGTTGTCCTGTTTTAACTCTTGGTTTCGATTGTAGAGCATCGAGAGCACTTTGAGCAATCAAAGTGATGTCAGATCCTGAATCTATGAAAACTGGAATGGGTTCTTCCAGGTTATTGATGGTAGCTGTGGTTTCTGTTGCCTTCGCGCCTAGGAATGAGCATCCTGGTGGCTGGTTCATCCTTTTCAAGAGTTCGAAAACTGTCCCTCCAAGAACGGTTTCCTGCTTTGCACGATAGCTTCTTTGTCGAGAAGTCTCCCGTTTGATCTGCCATCGTGTCCTTCGATTCAAAACCGATGTAGTGCGGTAGGTGCATGTTGATGTAGTCTCGCCCCCTGAGACATCATTAGTTGTCTGGAGGGCTGGTTCAAAATCCGACTGTTCATTGTCACTGAGCTGCTCATACAGATCTTCATATTCATCCTCAGCTTAAAGATCGTCAACAGATGCATCACAGAGATGTACCCTAGCTGTTTTTCTCGAATATTTACACTCTCTGTCCCAATGCAACTCACTCCCGCAGTGTCGACAGGGTCGAGCCCCTTTATCTTTAGGGGTCACCTTCTTGGACACGTTTGAATCGTCCTTCGGGAACTGAGGTGGTGGAAAATTGCTGCGCTGACCGATCAGGTATGTTCATGGTTTGATGGCTGGTTTGAATGTACAATCGTAGTCATTTCATTGATTAGGAACCCGTGATTCGTAGGAGTCAAGTCACATAAGGATTGCTTCATGGTAGCAAATAGCATCCTGTAGTTCTTCCGCTGTGTCGTATGTCTGAGTTGTCAATATAGTTGACCATGATGCTGGAGCTCCTTCCATTACTTCAAGAATAAGCTCAGAATCTTCATAATCAAATCCTGTATTCAGAAGGTCAACCTTCCGAATGAAGTATTTGCTTGGTGTCTCACGAGTTTGTCCTGTTTCCTGGTAGTGAGCAGTATGCGCTTTCCTCCTGATATTCTCCAGCCACTTACGATTCATGTAGTATCCAATAATCTTGCGTTGGAGATACTTCCAGTCTCTCTCCAATTCTGCATGGGTATCTCGCAGAAGAGAGTAATACCAAGTCTCTGCAGTGCCTTGCAAACGTCGCAGCACTATACTCCCTAATTGTTTCCTCACTTTCTCTCCGTATCTAGCAAGATCATTGACCTTGTTAATCCAACGGACTATCACATCGGTATCACCATCCCAGGATGGTACAACTTCCTGCTTTAGTTGGAGGTCGAATTGAAATTCATTCGCAGTGCTATTAGTGGCATGCGAATTCTGTCTGGAAAAGTCGGAACCATTGTCCTGCCGGGAGCCCCTATTCCTATGAGAGCCTCTGTCGTCATCCGACCCACTGCTAAAACCATCATCACTTGGGTTCGGATCCCCTCTGTTGTATCCCTTCTTGGTGACACTACCTTCCTCATCTTCTGACTCTCCTTTGCTGTCCAGTAGTCCACGCAAGCAGCGATTCTGATGGATGTGAGAGTATGATGTCGGTTGTCGAGCTGGTACTTTCAAGTTCTTACCTCTCGAGTTCTTACCTCTCGAGTTCTTACCTCTCGAGTCATGGTTCTCAGAACTCTTCCGAAGACATTGTATCTTCAAGTCAGTGCTAATGGAATCTGACGGTTTAGTTTCTGATTTTCAATGCCGTGGAGGGTTGGTAGTAGATGCCCAGATCTCGTATTCCTGGTCAAGGGCATGGAAGCTAACGGGAAAGCCTGTCTTGGGGTCATAAACTTCGGTGAGTTCAGCTAGAAAGGCTTCAATCTGACCTCGGTATACAATGCCTAACAGCTCAATATCGTTCTCGTCAAGGAAATCTTCTCCTATTGTTCCTCCAATATCCGGCCAAGCAGGTACCTCTGGAAGCTTCCTCCCTTTAATAGTTTGTGCATTCTTTGCCTGATGTCGTGCCTTGAAGAGAGAAAATGAAAGCTGTTCAAAAATAGCGGGGTCAAGTGAATATACTGACATAGGTTCCTTGGTCTTCTTATCCTTTTCACCGTATACCACTGTCTTTTTACCAAGCAAAATGTTGGTTAAGACTTCGGATAACAACTGTGATTGAACCTTGAAGGAGTTCAGGACGTGCCTCTGTGCAAGTCTGAGCTTCGAATAATCAGGGTTGCCATCGATAAGGTTGGAAACCCACTGATATGCATTGAGGCGTTGTTCTCGAAGGGCAGCATTGCCGCCGTACTTGTAGAAAGCTTGAAAAGTTGGTACATTTGCTGAAATGGGTGTTATGGTGTCCGGGTCAGGAGTATAGTGAACAATGATATCTGTGGCATGAAGTTCTGCTTGCACTTGTGGCGTAGTCATTGCGCTTGTCGAGGCCATTGTTGTTAATGGCAAGTGATAATGATGAGAGTCAAGATAAGCTGAGGCTGTGCACTGATTACGCGTTGTAACAATATCGGTTCCGAAACCCGTAGTCGGCGCTTGGGTTGACGCTCGCAGAGAATATACCTTGTACTAGTGATTTCCCAGTGTGTCCACCAATGTGAAAGACTGGCGCTCTCTTCACTGAGTTGAAAATCACAAAAGGTGTATTCTTAGTACAAGTAAGTAGAATCTCAAGTCTTTACCTAAGGAACAGCGAGCGAAGCCGCAGTCACTTGTCCAGAGGGTAGATTGACCAAGGTGAGCATATCCGCAGTCAACCTTGAGCAATCTGACACTTACACTTCACTTGAAGTTAAGTAAAAGAGATAAAATTCCGATGATCTTTCTACAATAACTTGGAGGTATTTATATGTTTTTACTAGGTAGTTTTCGAGTCAGAGTAACGAGTCATTTACAGTCATTCACAGTCATGAGGTAGAGTCAAGCTGGAGTCAGAATGATACATTGAGCTCGGAACCATAGAAGATGGTACCAAGACTCACCGTATCCGTGTATCCATCACAGAAGCGTTCGACAATTGAGTAGGGTCCCATTTGGAGGGCCAACCAGGGAATGAACGTGAATGATTATCGACGCAGTTAGAGATAACGAAGATCACAACCGAATGAAAAAAGAGGTCTTGAGGCAGTGTATTCAGCCCAACGAAAGGATGAGAGAAAGGAAACATGAACGTACACGGCCCACCGGGAGCAAACCTCGAAAGAACACCTTGGTTTCAGCGAGAATTGAGACTTCAAGTTCAATTTGGAACAAGTTATCACACTCGAACTCGGAATAGCGTGGCCTTGTATCCGAGCTTCCAAGCTCGTACATTAGTCTGGAAATCAAAGTGTTGTGTTTGTACCAAGCTACGAGGACGTGAATGATTATTGATGTTAAATTCAAGCCGTCCAGCGGGTTGCGGATCCCGTAGGATCACTACAAGACCTCTGATGAAATATTCAGGACAGAAGAAAAAGTGGGTTAGGATGCGAAGTTACAGCTATTTGCAGAACTTAGGGCGCACGGATATTTTTTTTCACAGGACCTCGAAAATACCCGCCTGGCAGTTGCAACAGATTTTCTCGGTCAATTCTGAGTAGATTAACTTACTTTATGTAGGTTCAAGTAGCAGTGACTAGTAGCTAGGGAATGGCATATATAATTTTGGCGAGAGCAGTCATTGCGGCAGCGCGAAAATTACTGATGATCATCTCAACACAGCCGCAACCTTTTCCTCCTCAACCACCACCGACAGACGACTCATAATGCCCAGAAAACCTCCCCTTGAGCGCCAACGCCAGTGCTATTCTTCAGATCTCAAGCGGCGGGTCATTTACCAGAAATTTATACTCAATTTGAAGACAACAGCAATCGCAATCAACCTTGACATGCCAGTCAGGGTTGTTCAACGAGTACTGCAGACATGGCACAAGACTGGAGAAGTTTGTAAGGAGCGGAAAGGGAAAGGAAGGAGACCATGGCTTGTTGGCGACGAGTGTAGGGCGTACTACATGAAAAATTCACCAAAAAAGCTACCAACCCCGGTGTTCTGACCCAAGCTTTACACCAGTTCTTGCTAGCACTGGCCGAGCGTTCTCCCGACATATACCTTGATGAATTGCAAGAGCAACTCGCTTCTGTGCACGGCATTGAGGTCCACCTGTCAACAATTTGGAGAACCCTGCGACGTTTTGGTTTATCTGTGAAAGCGGCAAGTTGTACAACAGTTCATATTTCTCTTTAGCTGAATAGCGATTTTTTGAGCTCTCAAAGGCGGCAGCGGAACGAAGTCAGCAGTTGCGGGACGCATACTCTCTATTGGTTGGACGAGAGCCCCCAGACTATCTGGTTTTTGCAGATGAATCTGCCGTCAATGTCCTGACTACATACCGCAAAAATGGATGGGCTCCTGTTGGACATCAAGCACGAAGACGTTGCTGCTTTGTTCGTGGCAAAAGGTGTGTGACATTCCCTAAAAGCTCTCACCACAACCAACTTTTCGTGATCCCTGATAGATACTCTGTGCTACCAGCACTGACTATGGATGGTATCATCCACAATCATGTAAAGTTGGGTGGTTACAATGGCAACGAATTCATCCTCTGGCTACAAGCATTGATGCCACATATGAACCCCTACCCGGCGCTGCAGAGTGTGCTTGTTGTTGATAATTGTCAAATCCACCATGTTGAGGGCGTTGAAGAAGTGTGCGAGGAACGGTGAGTCACCATCTCTTTGATTGATCTAACGATTGCTCATGAGTGTACAGTGGTGTGAAGCTGATTTATCTACCACCATATTCACCAGATCTCAACCCAATTGAGGAGTTTTTCTCATGGATGAAGCATTGGATCCGGAGATGCGGGGAACAATTTCGGGAGATCATCGAAAATGGAGAGAATGTGGATGCCATGATGTTCTTGTACTATGCTCTGGATTGTGTACCTAATTCTGCGACAAGGGGATGGCTCAACCACTCTGGCTACATCTAATCTTCATGAGTACGCCTCTTCACTGTTCAGTGATTTCTTCACATGTTTGACCTCGGTTGCCACCCTCTTCGCAACAAACCGTGCATTCCCTTCAGTCAAGCCGTACTTGGTAACATATACTTCCTCTCCAACTTTGGCAATCTCGTCGATGTGGTACATGTCCTTATCTGCCAGCACCTTTGCAAGGTTACTTAGAGCCCCAGCCCGTGGTGGTTCTGTATTTCCGAGAAGCTCGAAAAATAATTTGACTGTTGGATAAGGATTGTATAGCGATGGACTACGTGGAGAACTTGACAAGAGGGTATCTTCCCTCCCTTTTCTCTTGCTTGGTGTCTGTGGGGTTTGAACTTTGGGCTGTCGAGAATCAGGTAGTGGTGTGTTGACTGGGCGGTTGCTATTGTTGAAGAGATGCCCAACAAGTAAGGTCAGCAAGGTGTCGCTGGTAGATGCATTGGGTGTGGCCACTGTAGTACTGGCCCAGTGGTTGGTACCACCCGCTGGAGCTCGGTGAAACATAGCGAAGAGCTCGCTGCGAGGAGGGGAATTTAATGTGACACCATGAGTTCCGATTGCCTAGAAGTAGAAAGGTGGCTTTGTCAATGAATGAACTGTATTGCGACAAGATACAGGAGTTATTTTACCAAAGCAGCTGCCCACGCCGACAGCATGTTGTGCGTAAGAGTAATATGATGCCCAGTAATGGAGACCTTGCAGCACTTCTCGGGACCACATAGCTGGCAGTTGGTCAGCCTTTGACGGAGTTGCTCGAGGCACTTCTTTTCCTTCTCCCTATGAGACGCGCCCTCTCCGTCGCTACCATCTGATGGATCTCCAGTGCCGTCCCCTCCCGCAGTGTCTAAGTCAATCAGCTTCAGATTATCTGCCTTCTTCCGCCCCTTTCCCACAGAACCCGAGCCCTGTTGAACATGTTGAATATCATGTGATACACTGTTGACATGTTGTTTACGTGTCACACTATTTATAGAGCTACACCTCTAGAACACTTGCGTCCTCATGCAAGTACTACATCTCTGTCTACGTATCTTACTACGTACATCTAGTTTCATCATATATGACACTATAGACAGTCGCTATCCAATAGCATAAGTAGAGCCTCCAATACATGAGGCAAACACGACTATGCTCACCAAGCATACTACCATTCATGGTAGAAGTACTTACACAGTACTAATGTCTTTTACGCCTTTAGGGCCAAATACCTACTTCTAGTAGTAGTTTCAGTTAGTGTAATACTCATTACATGTACCAGAAACTTATGTATAAAAGACTGGACAAAAGGCCTTAAGCCTAAGGACAATCTACTTGATTATCACCTCTTCTCAAGCATCTCAAGACTACAAGAGCACTCTGTGTATTACCCATGTGAGGTTTACTTCGTTATACCCACTGTGCACTTTAACTATGCTGGCTCATCAAGCCCTTGTTCTTGTTTTGACTAAGTGTATAGAGATACTTCGGGTAGAGACATAGGGTTACTATTAGATCAGCTGTATTAGGTTGATCACGTACATCTTTTTCAACCAGAATATCCACGGGAACGCTCTCCTTCTTTTCCTCTTGTTGCTGCTTCACAGTATCAACACACATATTCCAGCCGTCCTCATCCATCAGGTCTGTTGCGAGTGCCTTTGCTGCCGCACTACTGAGCTTCCATGACAGCTGAGGCTTGCAATTGTAGGTTTGGCAACCAAGGGTACCATACACAGCGTCCAACACGTCCTTGAATGCCGCTGTGATTTTGAGCTTCTTCCGCTGCGCATTTCCTGTGGGACAAGGGATGACAAGAACCACACCTAGGACGCCAGATGTCAAAATCACAACAGGCCACTGGGAAACTATCAATAACCTACTATCGGGAGCCTGCTTTACGTCTTTTGCAGCCACATTCTTAGTTGATTTCTTGTTCATCTTCGCTTTCTCGTTCGTCAACTTTGTCCGCATTTTTTTTTGCTGGAGGGCGTTCATCTTCGCTATCTGATGTGCTGCAGGGGCTTTCCTACAAATTACAGAGCTTGCATTGGCTGGAAAATCCATGGTGAACTGAAGTTACTCACCCCGTCGTCACCGGCTACAGAGCTCATGTCATCCACCAAGAACTTGTCTACCTCGCTGCAATTGAAGGAAGTCACCTCCACTTCGTTGTCATCACCATCCGATAGGCTAGTTGTGGCTTGGGTTTTATTCTCTCCAGCTGACCCTAGCTCTGCATCCGAAGAGAGAAGGTGGTCATCATCTCCCTCAGTTGCGGGAGCCGCGGCTTTTGCAAGGACGGAAAGACCAGCTGACAATTCGGTAGAGGCCGGTGCCTCTGCTGTTCTCTTGCTTCAACTAGGTAGGCGGAGTGTCACTCGTGGGAGTACAGAGGTTTTGCTACGAGTGTTGTGCTGCTCGGGTGTGCTTGAAGGCTGGGTAGGTGGCATGGATGCAACTGTGGAATTTTTGCGGCCTTTTGGCTTGCTGGTACCTTTGGCCATAGTGGAAGGAGAGGTAGATAGAAGACCAGCAGCTTGTTTGGATGCGATACGAGCAAGCTTACGCGTGTAGTTGCTTTTTTTGTTGCTCATGAAGGATGACGGTCTGTTCCAGACCGTGGGATACTGAATTTTGGTCAGAAAAATGTACCATTCCCTAGCTACTAACTATCGCTACCCAAATCTGCACGAACTATGCCAATCCACTCATAATTGACTGAGAAAATCCGTTGTGACTGCCAGGCGGGTATTTTCGAGGTCCTGTGAAAAAAAATACGCGCACGCCCTAAGTTCTGCAAATAGCTGTAACTAGCTCATGTTATATCTCGAATGTCTGAGTCACTCTAGATTGTTGACGAGTATGACGAAAATGGATCAGACCGCTGCTTGTCTTTTCAGGATGGTTTGAGTACACTATTTTTAACAGAGTCCGCTACCATCCGGCCAGGCTGAGAAACTGCATTCTCGTAGAGGCTTAGAACTAATGGACAGCAAGCAGAGTAAGGAAACATTTAAGTACATATAGAAATTATATCCTGTTTTCAATGGTACGTGCCTACTGCCAATCGACGGGTCATATCTCCCTGAGTGTGAGACTGAACCTTCGACGCGTAAAGTGCTAGAAATTTTACATCCTAATCATACCGAATAAGAGGTAGGTCCCCAGGAGAATCAAGAATAAGGGGGATTATGAGATCTACTTCATCCTCTGGATTGGAATTGGCTGATGAGAATGGTTCAGTTGGTGGCGCTGGTAGTGCTCTTGTAAGCCGAGATGTGCGTTGAGGTGGATAGAACTCACGTGGAGCAGAACTCTCTTTAAACTGGGTTGAGTTGTTGGGCGTGGTCACGTCTTCCTCGAAACGATCAAACAGAGCAAGGCATTCGGAACCCGGACATAAATCTATGACAGATTAAGCTATCAATCAGTTATCCAATTGAATATGAACTTACGAGGAGGAACAGGAGGAACAGGAGGAGCAAAAGAAAGAGGTATAAGAGGCGGAGGCGGAAAAAGGGGCGGAAGAGGCGGAGGATATCTGAGATCTACTTCATCCTCTACATCAGAATCGGCCAATGAGGATGGTTTAATTGGCAGCGTTGGCAGTACTCTTGTTAGCTGAGACGTGCGTTTGAGCTCACATGGGGAAGACCTCTCTTTGGACTGCGTTGAGTTGTCGGACATGGTCACGTCTTCCTTGAAACGATCACACATAGCAAGGTATTCGGAACCCGGACCAAAATATACGATGGATTGAACTATCAATCAGTTATCCAACTGAATGTGAACGCACAAGGAGGAAGACGGAGGAGGAGGCGAGGGAGGCAGAGAAAACACGGTTTTGACCCAAACTACGCCACTGGGCCTAGTCAGGAGTTGACGAAGACGACGATATGTTTTCTCATGTTCAATCTCTGACCAAAATGCTGTCATTGTTGATAAATCTCTAAGTAAATTGGTGTATCGAGCAGGAACAGAACTCACAAGGATCAGGAGGAGTAGGAGGAAATTCCTTGAGCCGAGTTGAGTCCTCAGGATTGATCATGGCTTTGAAGTTGTGATGACATCCGAGATATCGTGCAAAATCCGTGGTAGTTGGGTCAAAACCATGGAGGACTTGATACTGATGCAAAAACTTGTAGGCGTGATTAGGCCAGGAAGCGATAGTGACATGAAAGGCGAATTCAAGTGAGTAGGGAAGACCGAAGTCACGACAGGTCTCTGGCGAGAGAGGTGATGCACTGTCTTCACAATATGACCAATGGTTAAAGGATGAGGTTGTTTAACCCCCGGTGTACAGAGGGTGACGAACGCCTCTGGAATCACGTAGATCTGGAAGCGATGGCTGTGCAACAAACAGATAGATTGGTCTCTGGTGAAGATTTCCATACTTTTGGGTTCAAAATTGATCTCTGGTAGCCCTCAACTGCATAACAGGAAAGACAAGCTCTGGGGGAAACCCGCGTGAGCAGGGGCACACTGTGCACCAGCAAACCACGGATCGTAGGTACCAAAGTCGTCGTTCTTTGCGAGCATCATAAATGCTCCACGCCTGAGACATCCAATCCGAACTCACATTGATCATTATAAACCACAATCCCCCGTCCAAGTCATCTATTTCAAGCTTGGATCTACTCAAATGGGTGAGAGAGATAACACAATGATAATTTACAGTTCACCTTTCCCGACCATTCATTAAAAGCTTTCGATTGGCAAGATGGGTCTCAAGATTATCCCACGCTGGACTTGCACCTGCAATAGCAGTGTTGGTCAAAGTTGACCTGACAGTTGCATTTTCGACGAAAAAAGGGGGGAGAATTTTGCTTGGAAGCTGACCGATAGCCTGAACAAACTCACGATCTACCTCTTTCGACTTCGTGCTTGCTAAAAACCATAGGAAGATATCTTCTTGGAGCAGCTCAGTTTTCCAAGGCAGATTTGCCGAATCAATCGTAGATTGGTAGTGAGGGGTGAAATATTTTCCCTCTACTTCTGGTCCGGACGGACCTTGGCAGAGCATCCCTCTCTTGGGGTCCATCCAGATTTTGACATCCGGCACCGAGGGCTAGAGTGCAAATGGAGTTCCAGCTGTATGGTTATTGGGGAGTTAATCCATCTGCATGCTAAGGAAGTATATCTGACCTAGGAGCCCAAATTTATTTGCAAACTGCACAAGGGGCATGAGTTCTGGATGAAGACATCAGCTAGACTTGACAAACGTAGGTTCTTGCGATTAGTACCATGGTAGAGAATGAGAGACAGAATTGAGCCCGCATCGACGGCATATACTTGAGCAAATTTCGCAGTTCTGAACGTCGCCACCAACTTGAGCGCTCATTGTGTTGCGAATCTCGATTAAAGACTTATAATGCATTAGAGTACTTCTGATAATCTTCTTGAAACGCCTGTAATCAATGAAAGTTGAGAGCTGCTTTACCACGAGATGAGATGACAGCATACCTTGCGCGCTTCTGGCCCGGGGTACGACACCACTGTAAACACTCTGCCCCTCCTTTTGTCAAGCTCAGCTATACATATGGTCCTGTCGGCCCTGGGCCCCTTGTCCCACATATGCAAACTCTTCCCTTCATCCCATTGTCGTGGATATCTATTAGTGATGTGCAGGCTCGGGCTTGAGCCTTGGAAAGCCTAAGCCCAGCCCAGCCCTGGGAGAGGGCTTTGCAGAGCCAGTGTAGTGACTCGGTCAGTTACACCACTCGGATATTAGCGAAGGAACTGCATAGTAATAAACCTTAATTTTTCTCGCTGTACCTCATTCAAACAAGGTTATTTTGGCTCACCAGTGACCAACAAAGCCAATATGCCAGGTGGCGAGCGGGACCCTCCCGATTTGACGACCATCCTACCAGAGCTCGAAACGCAATCGAAGGCCTACACAGCGTGCAGATGCTGACCCTGTTCCCGGTAGATCTAAAGATGCCGAGCCCAACATCACCGAGATCTTGGACAGTGACGAAGACATTCCGAATCCTCCGGCAAAACGACAGAGAGGAATGGCAATCAATCCCGCCAATAACGAAGGTGACATTCAAGCCGTCATGCCAGAAACGGCACCATGTCCAGGTGGTGTGGAACAGGGTAAATTCTCCATGTGGCTCTCACGTACCTTGCTAACCTGTTCCAGACGTACCAGCACACTCTATCACATCCACCACCACTATCACTCCCTCAGTTACGACGGTCGCACCTATTCCTGAGAAGAAGAAGAGCCCAACGGCTGACAACAGTCATTTTTTCACGCCAATTCAGGAGAGCGGCAACGCTGATGCCAAAATTGCCAAACAGACATGTAACATCTGCAAGTAGGTTTCCTACTTTACTCAATACATCGTTTTTGTTTTCAACCCGAACACCTTGTAGAGAACGAATTGTCAATCATACAACAACCTCAGGCGGCATATGGAGACAAAACACAAGGTGTGTTATTTTCATCTTGGTTACTCGTTCAACATTGACTTCTTTTAGTCAACTTATATAGAGTGGTGCAAAAAGAACAACTTCGCACCAATGCTCCCGAGCCATGCTAAGGATCGCAAGAAGACAGCAGGCACGACTGCTCTAATACAAGGAACTCTCGATTCCCAGGTCGTTGCTGTAGAGAAAAAGGAGGCCAAGATTCCGTATAGCGATGACAACTTCCTTCGGCCTTCGCTTGAGTGGCTGATTTGCACTGACCAGGTATGATTCATCTTCGGTTCCATTGATTGGCCCACTGATAAACCATATCAACAGCCTATCGACGCTCTTGAACATCCAAAGTACCGGGCAATGATTGAAATTGCTGCGCGTGCCCCAAACGGGAAGGTTACTATACCGTCACAAAAGATTACCCGACAGGAAATAATGAACTTACTATAGGACTACATGAGGAGATTGAGGAAGAAGCTCGCAGTGTGTTCCATACCTCCCTTCCTATATCAATCCATTGACTAGCCCTTCAATCTCAGTCACCAGCCTGCAGTGGAAAGGTCTCATTAACATGTGACAGCTGGGATGCTTCAAACATTGACTCATATCTTGGAGTAACCACCCATTGGATACATGAGAAACTCGACGGGAACAAGCCTCCTGTTTGGACACTCAAAATGGGCCTCATTGGATTTGTTTGACTCAAGGGCTCGCATAATGGACTCAACCTCAGTAACGCACTCTATAGTGTGGCTGAGCGATTAGAAATCCATAAGAAGGTGAGCTATCCCGTGCGCTCACTTGTACTATACATGCTGATTCAACCTTCCACCCAGCTTGGTTACGTGACTTGCAATAACGCCCTCAACATGGACACCATGATGGATCAATTGTCCATCCGTCTTGATAACTTCGAATTCATACCGGCAGAGAGGCAGATACGGTGTGTTCATTTGGCCTTCCGCGTACCTCCGAAACTTATTTCTTGATAGATGTCTTGCCCATATCATCAACCTTGCCGTTCAAGCCTTCCTCAAACAACACAGTGCCGCGAAGCACTACAATCCAAAGGAACCCCATGCTCATGAACCGACAGCAGACAATTCTCTTGGTAAACTCCGTGCCATCAGTGTGAAGGTAAGCAGGCCACATTCTGTCATTTCATATACGTATCTTATTCCGATCTTTAGGCCCGCAAGTCAGGACCACAAAAGGACCTGCTCTACGACATTCAGAGGAGGCTCGGCAAAGATGGTGTGCCATTACAGATGCCAATTGATATGCCAGTTCAGTGGGGCTCAACTTTGCATATGGCTAGCCGCGGGTACGAGCTTTGTTCGGTGTGCGACCCATTAATATTCATCTTTCTATGGCTATATCACTCAGTCATCTGTAGCCCTTGGACAGATTCGTAATGGAGATGACTCTGAATGAGAAGGTGAAGGCGAAGGAAGAAAAACTTCAGCAGCTCCAAATGTCTAGTCAAGACTGGGAAAGTATTGAGCTACTTTGCAAATTACTCGAGGTACACCATCTTATTCGTTTTGTGGTCAATAGCAACTAACAACATCATTAGATTGCTGACAATGCACAACACGAGTTCTCTTCTGATACGTACCCAACCCTTTACCAAGCAATCCCGGCTCTATTATCTATCAACATGAACGTCACGAGTCCTGCATATAGCACTTCGATTGATGATGTAAACCTAAGTAACTCATCAGTTACTCTCCCCACGACAAGCGTATCTCCAGATCCACATACATCTTCGAGCCCCTCGAGTTCTTTGTTTTCCCTGCGAACGATCTGGGTTGTATAATTGTACTGATCTCCCTGGATTTGGTTGAAGTTTCCTCCAGTGATCACAAAATCCCGTGCGTTGTGTAGGAAATCAGACATCGGAACGGTAGACAACAAGGGAGGGGGAGAATGAAGGTGGTGGGAGGGTGCTGAATAGAGTTCGCGACCTGTTATGGAAAGCTGTGGTACTCAGGAGAACAGGCGGTGTCCATGTGTTAACTCCCGTGACATATTACATGAGACCCCGCTAAGGCGTAGTGTTGAGAACTTGAAGAGTGTAATATGACTACTTCCCCCGCGTCATTGAGGGTAAGTTCACTCATAAACAGAATCGGCACGAGTAAATGAGGGTCCTTATAGCAAAAACAGTCACATGTACGAATAGATAATAGAGTGGTTGAGCCTACCCAGATGCGCTGACTACTCATAACCCGTCTACTTTATACCACTCTAGAACCCCTAGCATGGGAAACTGCTTCTTACATTGACAGGTAGCATAAGCAAAACACCCCCGTCTTCGAACTGATGCCTTGGAACAATAGCAATAGCTTGTTTCCTCGCGAGAGAGGCCATACTAGCAACAGGGAAATCCAAAGATCTTCCCTTGAGCGAAGTCAAGCGAACGAAGCTTCAGGAAACGCAGTCAGCTCGTCGAAAGGGTGTCACAGGGAAATGGAACATACATCTATCCATTGTATAACCGTCCAAATGGCTCCAATCATCATTACTAGGACCTTGACGACAGCCTCTACTCCTGAGCCCATACAAAGGAGGCCTTTTTTTATCTAGTTGCAATACTACAGGGAGCAGGAGAGAAAAGACAGTAGGCAGAATGCCTCATGCGGTGTTGGTAACAAACCGCTGAGGTGGTATGGTATTCCTAGCTAGCTTATATACAAGAGTACAAGATAGCTAGAATATAGTAGAATGGAGTAGAATGTACTGTGCATGATGTAGGTCCAACTGTGCATGATGTACGTAGGAGTAAGTACAATCAGTAAGGCAAAGGGTTATGGAGTACGGGGGAGTATATGAGTAATGTAGGGCAAAGGGATAATGATATCATACAATGTGTAGGGTCAGGTAGGCGCAATGGTTAGCTAGGCCAAAGTTGCCATACCTAGAATATTGACTTATCTGACTCTTGGATTCAGTGGTAGGGATTGTGAACGACCTGTAGAAAACATTAGCCTATCATTCCAAGGCTGAACGGAAGACGTAACACACCCAAGGTCATGAGATCCACAAATGTCAACCGACAAAATGACCCGCACCCCTTTTACCGGCGGCTACGACGAGCCCCATAGCAACAGCATCGGGCAACAAAGCCCAGACATGATCAGGCTCCTAGAACCAGCCACACTACGGTGAGGCTGGCTATATCAGGCGAAGGGGAGGGAGGAATTACTGTGTGTAATCATCATTATGTGTGAATTTTTTGTCGACCAATCAAATCAAGAGAAACAAAGGGAACGCCGTAGGGCGAGTGACCACAAAAACTTCTACACATCTGATTGGACGAAAAATGATTCCGACATAATACTGATGACACAACACCTTCCCCTAGTCCCTCTGATTGTCACTCGCCCTACGTTGACTGGCTTTGGGAGCCTGAGACAAGATGTGATAACACCGGCCAGCTACTACGTGCAACTTTTGAGACGAAGAGCGCCTAGGATTGGGACTAGATTTGAAACTATTCTGAGGTACCCCAGCCTTTCGTTGCATCCTGAGAGCAGAAGTAAGCGTATCCTCAGGTAGCAAAACAGTACCGCGATGACATACACCACTCCAAAGCCTACGCCGGGCCCATACGGAGGAGATTTCTGTCCATCTGGCTCTTAAAACCGGTAGTAGGGATTGCGAATCTGAAGACAAAATGTTCAGCACATCACTGCAGGGCTAAAAAGAGACTCAACACACCTAAGGTTCTCAGATACGGTACAGTTCTCATCCACCATGTAGCCCTTCCTCCCGTGATTCGCATAAGACTGACACCACCGGCGCTTAAGCTGCATCGAGCCCCATAGCAACAGCGTCGGAGAACGAAGTCCAATGAAGGTGTGCTCGCAACGGCGGACTACCATGCTCAGCTTTTGAGACGAAGGGCGCCCGGGATTGAGGACGGGCGAACCTATTCGAAAAATTTCGATACCAGGAGGCCTGGCACAGCCACACGGTATGTTGCAAAGAGAGATGTCGGTGAGATCGTAGACGGTTGAGCTTTAGGAGGCAGTATGTATGTGTGAAGGATTTGAAAAGGGGGGCTAGAGCTGTGCGATGACTGTAAAACGGTCAATGTTGAGATAGAACAAGTAGGGGATTATGTACTTGCCGTTGTCCGTTGAGGGAAAGCCGATTCCGATATCTGAGCCCGCCAGCCTCCTGACGTTCTCTCCTAGGACGGAGACGGACTCCGTAGTCGATGGATAGTCTCGCTGTTCGCCGCGAGCTGGAATGGACGACGAGGACTACGAGCGTAGACAGCGCAGAAAGTCTTGGGATTCTCTTTCCAAAGCGTAATCATGGTCTTCTGCTAGTCCTGTCGATGCAGAATGAAGAGAATTACTTTCGATCGCCTGAAGTCTTCGGCTATGGGATTCACGAGCAGTATGAAGGCACTCCATCCCCACCACCGGCGCCTGAGCTGCACCTCGCCGTGAAGTAGCACCGTCGGGAGGGAACCTCAAGGTAGGGCAGGTAAAAGCTGACGAAGGACTGGGTGGGTCGTTGGAGAAGGAGCGCCCGATATCGGAGCCATTGCCAATCCCCAGCGTATTCGAAGATTTCCGGAATGAGCTGGCACAGCCACCGAGGACGTTGCGAAAAGGAGCGATGACGGAGGCCTATGGGTTGTGGAAGTGCATATAGGATGCGAATATAGAGGCGCAGAAATGAGCTCTCGTACGGTTGTTGATGTATGAAGAGCGTGGTATCTGAAGAACGGTGGTTATTTCAGAGGGAACTGGTAGCAAGGGTGTCACTTATACTCGCCTTCGTTCGGGGAGGTAGAGCTGTTTCCAAATGGCCAGGCCCCAAAGGCTCGCAGCGGTTTCGTTTCTCTCGGCCTGGCCAGGAGACGAGCTCTCAAATCGTCTGGAGACTGAAGACCCACACAAATACGGTACTGGGTAGCGTCAGGACCTCGGATAGAGAATGAGCTGTCCCTTCGTGTAGGCGAAAAGGGAACTCTCGGTCGCGAGATCCCATTCGAGTACAAGGACGTCGTGATAGCTGTCTTCGCGAGAGGATCTTCGGGGGTTTGAAGGGCCTGACTGAGGCTGCTGCTGGCGCAGAGAGGGAGGATTAGTTGCCATTGAACGAGGCCGTCAGTTATAATTGGCACTCACTGTGCACTAAAACGCTAATAATGCCTCATCAGTTCACCAACACCGCAGCATATCAATTTATGGTCACTCTGCTTGCGCGGATATTAGGGCTCTTCGAGTTCAGTATCCTTCCTTCATCGCGTGCGTAGCCTTTCTAAATTCAAAGGTGAGTATGATTCTCAGAAGATCGAGATGACAAAAACGAACTTTGGCAAAAGTTTAGAGCAAGTTCTTTCATGTGTCGTGGTAAATTGCATTCCGTAGGCCCTTCTTGGGTGGTCGATTTGACGTTCGTGAACCATCTCACTGCCTTTCATGCTACAAATTCTGCGCGAGTATAAAATGGTTAGGTTCTGGTTGATGACTGAAAGAGCTCGAGCTCACCATCCTGAGTTTCCCTTGGGATCTCCTATTGTTTCTGTTGCTCTCAGTATCCATGCTTTCTCCTCTTCCAATGCCAAAAGCATTGTCTAGAGCGTGTCGATGAGCAGGTATTCAGGCACATTGCCTAACATCTGGCGTTCAGTAACAGTGAATATTATACTAGTGCTATGATATCAGTCACTCGAACGTTCTGAGCAGAACTAAGAGGTCGAGCTCACCGTTTTGCACGCCTGGTTCGGGGTCGTTCAACTCGGGTAACCTGAGAGATCGCCTATCGTTTAGCGTCTGGTAACGGTGATTGTGTGCTGCAGCTGGAGAATGGATTACTGTGACGTTCAGAGCGGAACTAAAATGTTGAGCTCACCATTGTGGACAGCGAGGACGCGTGGTCCGGCATTGTTGATGATGGTCAGGAGCAAAGTTTCATGCACCGCCACCTGTCAAAGCTATTGCGTGATAATCCCGGACCGCGTTTCTCCTCAGTAACGTCATCAAGGCTTGGTCTCGTTCTCCGAGCTTTCTCTCTTAGTTCTGGCTTAGAGTTTGCCGCACGATTTGGAGCTCATCTAAGAGTGTAAAACGGGCTCCTTGGTGAGCACGCAAATGCTCGACTCCTCGCCTTCAACACGTCTCATCTTCGTTATAGCACTCAGTCGATCGTTATACTTCAAAGAGCAAGCTGCAACCTTCCGGGAAAATGCTAGCGGCGAATCGCTAACTAAGAAATCCAATCTATTGAGGTACCGATTCGAAAGAACTTGTGGGATTGTTCGTGGAGTTGCACCGAAAACATGAGATCGTGGGTCTGAATTCTGTGGAGGTAACGAGACCATAAGGGTCAGGCTCCATATCAGGTGGACCATGTCATATAAGCCGCATGGGTTTTTGGGCTTTACTCAGCTGCTTTGATTCGATCTCTCATCATCTCAAGCGCAAGCTCAAACTCGTTCTCTACGTTACACGAATGGAAGTTCACGAGGTTGCAGACTTTGGGAAAGCTTTCTACAGTGTGTTTCGTAACTCCATCCGTGATTCTGAAATACTTCAACTAACGCTTGCATCAGCTTTCCAAGGATCCTTGGGCGAAGGTCCGATCTATCGAGCGGAAGACGATACCCTTCATTATGTTGTTCCTTTCTCCGATCCTGCAGAAGTATGTGGGCTATTTGCAAGTTGGATCCAATTGTCAAAGTAACTTACCCTTCACCTATCCTGAATCAGATCCACATCCTTTCACTCGCCGAACGGGACTTGGGCACAGAAATGACCGCACTCAAACGTTATCTCTCAGACTCCATCACGATGCTCGCGTTCGTGAAGGATCAACCACATACCTACATCGGAGGTTCCAAGTCAGGGATAGCAACGGTAGATGAGGACTCTGGGGATATTCACGTGCTCAAAGGTACGTCCTTGTTATGCTCATAACCTTCAACCCCACTTAATTCTCCACAGATCTTATCCCCGAATCTCAACATAAACAAATCCGCTTCAACGATGGTGCCGTCGACTCTAAAGGCCGCCTCTGGATCGGCGAACTCGATATCCCAGCTACCTTCCAACAAGTCAACAAAACCGATCCATCGTATAAACCACAAGGCCGATTCTGGCGATACGATCCCGATGGAACCATTACCAAGCACGGTGAAGGACTATACTGCTCGAACGGAATAGCTTGGTCCCTCGACGATCGGTATATGTTCCATAACGATTCGGGGGAAGGTGTGGTGCGGAGGTACGATTTCGACGTGGAGAAGGGAGCGTTTAGCAATAGGATCGATTGGTTGGATTTCCGTGAAGGTGCGAAGAACGGTGTACCGGAGTACCTTCAGGGTGGTGTACCTGATGGAATGGTGATTGATTCGGAGGGAGATTTGTGGATTGCGATTTGGGGGAAAGGGAGGGTTGTGTGTTTTTCGTCGACCGAGCAGGGTGTTATTATGAGAGAGATTAGGGCGCCGGAGGAGACGCCGAATTTGACGTGCCCCGGGTGGGGAGGGAAGGATCTTGGGGTGTTGTACTGCACGAGTGCGAATTTCGAGGGAGACGAGAGTTCCCGGATTTCGAATGTTTTCAAATTCGATGTGGGGTCGATTTGGGGTGTGAAAGGGGTTGAAAAGTACAAGTTTAGAGCGTGAGTATCGCTATTGTGCTCGTATGTTTTCACTGCAATCATACCTCGGGGATTTCGATCCACAAACAAACGAATGCCGGGCGGTATTCCTGGTCTTTACTTCGGCGTTCCTGCGCGTATCAGCTCACAAAGACCGTTGCCGTGGGTTTTTGGTTCTCAAAAAAGGTATGGTCTAAGACAAGAACACTGGGAGCGCTGCAATAGCATTCATTCAGATCGCCCGAACATTCCGGCAGTCATCAAGAAGACCGTTCATCACGCCTGCCACCTTTAATAAGGCTCTAAAGGTTACACGAAGATACCGAAAATTCGGTCGCTTGGGAGCACCGACTACTCAACCAGAAC
The DNA here is from genome assembly GCA_029532415.1 of Marasmius tenuissimus. Classification (NCBI taxonomy): domain Eukaryota; kingdom Fungi; phylum Basidiomycota; class Agaricomycetes; order Agaricales; family Marasmiaceae; genus Marasmius; species Marasmius tenuissimus. The sequence goes on along the minus strand of JAQOTA010000035.1, from coordinate 69,679 downwards.
TCTTGAAGAGCTGTAGCGGGGGCAATACTTGTTCAATCTTCCTTCCATTGAGGACGTCAGTCAACAATTGAACTACTCCGACAACATATCAGCGACTTTCATTTGACGTGATCCTTGTAGCGCGCTCGAAGGTCTTCGGAGTCTCTACTCTTGGATGGGGGGGAGGCCAAGGGTAGGTATAAAAGCTCGAAGTCAGCCCCTCTGTTCAACACAGGCTTCTACAGCTCACCTTACAAACCCGACTCAAAACACCAAACCACAATGTGCTCGTTCAAATCCCTCATCTTGGTATGAAATTCCTTAACCTTTACGATCACATCTCGCGGACTAACATCGGATACTTATAGACTATATCTCTCTTCGCTCTCTATGCGAGTGGAATGGCTCTACCCGGCAAAGCCACGGCCGCCACCGCTGCAACTGCTGCAACTGCCGCCACTGCAGCTATCAAAACTGCAGCGTTCGCGGCCCCTTCCCAGGCCTAGAATGTCGCGATTTGAAAGTGTACTCCTGTTACGTGCAAGGTTAGTACATTCCAGCAAACTTCTTTGCAAGCCACAAGCCATACTGATTGGTTGTCACGGTCCTGGAATAGTGGCTTTACCTCGACACCTCAAGGAACTAGATTAACTTGTGGAAAATATTTTGGGAAAGCCGGGTCCTTTCGATACCGACTCCCGAACCGCAGCAATAAATCCTATCCGCTTTGTCTCAAATTTGTTTTTCCGCCTATCAGTACAGTTTTCTTCCTCCTTCTCTTCTAAGTCTTCCAATGCTGCGTCCGCCTGAGTCGCGTTAAGGAACATTTGAAGATTACCAGTTGGCTTACCCCTGAATTACTGCGTAGGTCTTTTTAGCCTGATTGACCACGGAGTCAAGGAAGACGACGTTGTCTTCGCCAATGACGGTAGGGTCGATGTATAGTTGGAGAGGTGTCGGGGTGATTGGCATGGCGATAGTAGCGGCGTTACAGGCTACGGTATTCTTCATGACGTCGGCAACGACCTGCACTCCAACTCGGCATCCCAACCACCTCTCAACCACCTCCGATACAATCCCCATTACCGACACCTCATATACACCTGAAGACCGAATCTTGCAATACGTTCCAGACAGAACCATGAGTGTTCACGTGTAGCGACTGTACTGCTCAAACAGAATCGTTCAGTCCTTCGACGATTGTTATATGTTCGAACATGACTCATATGGACGTGTCTGAAGCATATGCAACCAAAAGGTTGATCAGTCTTTACATAGCAGTCCTAACGAATGGTGAATAATAAAAATGCAACGTAACCTCTACACGAAGCCAGCTACAGGGCGGAGATTGAGTTCCAAAGTTGCACTACAGAAGGGAAGTCTGCACGTGTGCTTGCCACAGGCTCCGCACCAATTGTCGTTTGATCCAGTGCAAATTTTTCTTGTTGCCTCGGGGTGCATGCCGAACCAGCCTGAGTGATCCTCCGCTGCAACTCCGTTTGCGCATCCGTCTTAGCTGCGTTGAGGAATGCCTGGATTCGAGCGTCCATGGCAGCAGCGCCCGCTGTTGTCTGAGTAACAATCCCATTGTCCGTAAGGTACGTTTGGATCTGCGCTGCATTTGGGCCATTATTTTCATCGGTCGCGACAGGAAGTTGAGCGGTAGGTTGACCCTTGAATTTCTGCACGTAGACGTTCTTGGCCTGATTGACGCCTGAGTCGAGGAAGACAACGTTGTTTGCGCCGTTAACAGTGGGGACAATGTGTGTATCGATAAGTTCCTTCATCTTGTCCGTGATAGAGGGTGTCCCAGGATCTGGGATGCCTTTAAAGCCGCCTGCTTTGAGCATACGTTCAGCAGCCTTGCAGGCGCCGGTGTTTTCCATCACGTCTGCAACGAGTTGGAGTTCGATAATGTGGTCTGTGAGCAACCTCAGTGAGTTGAGACAGACCGAATGATGATGTCGACGAGTACCACACTCACCGCAAGCAGTATTCGGGGGGCGACCCGTTCCTGCTGCCTAAATGATACTGTCTCAGTAAACCGACCATCAAGGGGGTGAAGCTCACAAGACTTCTTAAGTACCTGGACAAGGTTCCCAGCAGCGTCGATCACAAATCCAATCGGATTGGCGACTTCACATCCCCTCTCTGCTAACGCTTGATCCCTCAATTCATGGAACCCACAGACGTTGGTTCGCTTCTCAATAGAACGTCCCCGAATCGTAACATCCCTGTTAATTTCCCTCTTAACAATCCCGTAATGAGCGTCGAGTTCCTCTTCAGTCTCGAAAAACAGATCACGTTTTCCCTTTTTCTTAGGCACGGGACAAGCCTACCAGTCACGATGAGCACAAAGCAGATGGATGTGGAGACTCAAGACCTGGCTTACCTTCGCGGTACCATTTTTCGGGGCTGGTGCAGCCTTTCCCGTTGGCGTAGCCTTAGCGGGCGCCGTGATCTTTGGTTTTGCCTTTGCGGTGGTTGGCTTTGCCTTGGTAGTGGTTGACTTCACCGGGGTCTTCGGTTTTGCGGAGGTCTTTGGCTTTGTGGCGGTCTTTGGCTTTATAGGAGCTTTTGGTTTCGTAGCAGCCTTGGGTTTCGCAGGGGTCTTGGGCTTCGCAGGGGTCTTGGGTTTCGCAGGAGCTTTCGGCTTCGCCGTGGCCGCCTTCGACTTTGCTTTTGGAGTTGCCGGTTTTACTTTGGGCTTCGCTTTCGCCTTGGGTTTGGCTGCACGAAGCATGAGTCTCCCCGCGTGAACCTGATGCGATCACCAATTTCAACTATCAACATCCACGTCAACAATGAAGAGAGTAGTACTTACGTCTTCTGTTTCACCCAAGACAGAACATACGCAGGCGACCAGAACGAGGAGTAGAGAAATCCTTCCAAGGAGAGTGATGGGCTGCATCTCGGACGCAGTGTTGAAACTGAACGAAGGAAGGAGTAGCAGACGGATGGAAGCAAGGGAGGGAGGAGCTGGAAGGGACGCGCAGCGTAAGGAACAAGTTAGATGCTGCAAGTTCCTTTATAGCTTAAGCTTAGGCACTGATCTTGATTCGATAAAGGCGTAGACGCTGGACAGACAATGAGAATGTAGGATCAGTAATATCAGAGGCAGAGGCGGATTCTTACATTCAAAGTTCCCATCACACAGCAGCGGCATCGGCGGTCACCATGTGGGAAGGTCTCGGTAGGACGGTGGCGCGCCAGCAGATAAGTTGCACACGGCTCAAAACAGACGAAGCGTACAGGATTCAGTGGGCTTGAATGTGTCAAGATGCGGGAGGGCTTTTGCAGCACCGCTAGTGCTCTGACTTGATACTGAGTCTGTTGCCGTACCTTTCGTGTTTCGTATTCCCTGCAATTCAAGGTATGCCTCGCCGTTAATGATGGGTTTTCGTTCCCAGAAAACTCTGCGGGTGACCTGAATAAATAGCTCTCGAGAACCGCAACTACTTGATCTACGGGAACCTTAGCTTCAGGAAACAGTATCCGAGAAGCTCTGCTCACCTGGAAGGTTCAGCATCCGGTCGCTATGCATTTCAGCGGCCCGACCTCGCCTCGTCCTATGGTGTATCGTGTCAAACTTCCCGGCGGTGATGCCAGACAGATCAAATGATGCCTCCCAAAGGATGAAGGTAATGGGTTTCAACGTACAGGACTTTGGTCCGAAGGCGAAGAACCGAGGGAAAAGGTACAAATGTACCTCACGAGTGAAAAAGCGCCGGGGGCTACTTGACAGGAGAGCAAAGCCACACGGTGAACAAGGAAAATCGTTTCGATTTTGAGCCATCAATATCCGGAATACATTTGTGACCTATAGCGAGCAGGAAGAACTCGGTGAACAATCATTTGTGAAAAGGGATAATAAAGGATATCAGGTATATGTACCCATAGATATACTAACCGTTCATAGCCCCACTGCTTCGCGTCACCAAAGGTTCCTTAGTCCGTCTCTCCCGTGGTTCGTAGAGCGCCAGTGGCATGGGTGAAAATAGCTCCCGCTCGTACTCCGGTGCTATGAAACGGTCTCAATTAGCCGAGCTGATTCATAAGCTTTCATGGGGAAAGAGAAGTTCTAAGGTCATCTCTCAAACGAGATACCACCCAGTATTGAGTAAGCTTCAAGCGCTGTCAAAGGTCCGAGGGAGTCACATTCCGCCTCGATGCTCCGCAAATCATAGCCTTTCACGATGAGCGTGATTACGAAGGGGCCCAGAAAGCTTTCACTAATCAGATAAAACCGGTAAGTTCGAGGAAATGCGACTGGAGAGGCCAAACGGACCCGTATTGATTCCGACGTCACAGCTCTATCTAGCTTACTCTACCCGATTTAACAGCCTGAAACCTGCCTCCAGCAAGTCGTATAGCACCCATAATATTGGCGGAGCAAGGATCACCCCTCCGAAAGCGCCTGCTTTCAGGTACACCACCGACAACGAAGCACTGGATCATCTGAGCCAGGAGGTGTCTGACATTGAGCTTAGGTGCCAACGTTTTCAAAGTTTCATTTGAGTTTCGGAGATTCTGAGGTAGAAATGAGGAAGACATAGATTCGAATGGAAACGAGATGGGCCACTGAAAGACAGACTCCTTCCCACCCGTCTTCGGACAGTAGAAAAACCAGAGTGAGAGTCGTATGTTCGAGGTAAGTATATTTGATGCTGTTCATTATTGCTTACGATTTTGTATTACGTGACTTGCTGGCTTTTCTTAGCTGTCCTCCGACGACTGGCATAATAAACAAGCGCCGTTGGGCCATTGTTTGGCACTGCCATTAGCGCCGGCATTTCTCCGTAGTCAGCACTTCGCGTGTATACCTAGCTCCTCCAGAATACACATCATCATGGACACTTTTACTGTTGAAACCCTATTGACCCAAGTCATTGAGATAGCCAACAAGAAATTGAGAGCAAAAATTTACAAAACGTTGGCAAAACGGCTTTACAACAACATGAGAGTCACCAATGACAACCATTGCAACAGTGCATTCAACATGAAAGGGATTCTTGACCTATTGCTGAAGCAAGCCAACACAGCGGTCAAAACTCAGCACCGTTATCCAGACTCAGAGAAGGCCCAAGCCAGGCAAGTACTGTGCGCAGTAGTTTTTAAGATGCTCAGTGTCGCATTCAACGCGACTTTGGGTGTGGTGGTTGGGGCGCTAATGGCGGTGCCAAACAATGGCCCAACGGCGCTTGTTTATTATGCCAGTTTGTTGAGCTGCTATACGCGAGGCACGAGTGTGAGGCAGCTTGAGGTCTTTGGACGGACACGTGGTGCGGTGCCGAATCCTCTTCCCGTACCACCATCATGGCCGCCGTTCCCTCAAGCTCATGAACTCGTGCCATTTCGCTCATTTTTGTTTCCTCTTGTGTTCTTTCTTTCTTTCTTTCTTTTTATGGCTACTCTCTTTTCCCGAACCAGAGGCCCGTGACGAGTTTTCCATGCGGCGGAATGGATCGCTCATGAACCCAGGAACGACATATACCCAGCCAAAATGTTCTAGCCGGTATAGCAACCACTTCTCCGACATCGTCAATGGCGTATCACCACGTCACCTTCTTCGCAGATTAGAGCTGGGTCAAGTTGGCGCTGGAGGATTCGGTATCTAGGTGCTGAAGGACAGTGAAGACAAAGGGTGAAGTTTCTCGACATCAAACTCTCTCACTGAAAGGCATCGAAGGCCGCAAGGGGAAGAATCGCATCACACGCTGCCTTACCAAAATACGAGATCATCGTACCAGGAACTTGCTAAGCAGGCAGAGCTCAATTTTGAGATGTTACAGTGAGTTGTTTCATTCCAATTTTCCTCGAAAAATCCATGCTTACTATTGCTTGATATTTCACCAACCACGTCGTCTTCATTACTGCATATGATTGATGACCTCGTCTGTACCCGCACCTGCACCCGCACCTGCACCTACACCTGCACCCACACCTGCACCCGCACCCGCACCCGCACCCGCACCCGCACCCGCACCCACACCTGCACCCGTAGCTACGCCTACACCTGCAACTGTACTTGCACCCGTACTTGCTCCCACATCGGGCCTAAACGGAGAGTTTTTTAACGAGGCCGATCAACGATCCTACTCAATATTTGCAAGCCCTGCCGCTCGTTCGCTTTTGTGAGCTCGTCGCTCATACGTTCCGGGGGCCGCTTTCGCTCGTCATACGTCTCGACCCTCCCTTCTCCTCATGACAGACTCAGAGAATTCCTCAGTCTTTCCCACTGTCCGCCAGTGTACTTCGTCGTGCAATCCTACTCTTTCGGGGGGGGGCGGTTCCCCGGTGTTGACTAGACAATACGAAGTTGCCTGCTCCCATACTCATACCTACATTCACACCCGCCTCTGAATAGGCTCCCGCACTGCTACCTGTTCTTGCTGCCGTACCTACTCTCCTACATCAGCACCCGAATATAAACCCACCCTCTATTCGCAATCTCACACCCGTGAAATAATACACATGCACATCACATCCAGCTCTAAAGCTGCTAAGGCAATACTCGTCGCTCATATAGAAGACGGCAGCTCAATTTAGCTCAGCACTCAGACTTGAGTCAGCGTAGCAACAGTACTCCCCACTCGGAACCCCCCCCTCCCTCACAAAACTCACAGTGAGGAAACCACGCACATCAATCTTGCGTAGTCCTTCTGAAGGGCTCATGAAGCATTGCGCCGGGGCCGGGAGAGTTCTGTTCGTACAAAACTTGATGCATCCTCTTACTCCTGTCGTACATAACATTGCATAACACCATTATTCATCCATGCATTCCGCCTCTCCCCGCATCTATGAGGAACATTCAGTCTCTCATAGACCTCTCAACAGGAGGCCAGAGTACAGTGAGAGAAGGTTGGAGACATAAGAGGGGTTTTGCTACACCTAGACCCACAACCAGGAGCCATTGTTCACATCAATGGTGATGCATCTGCGTGTCAATATGCTCGGACCATCATCTGCGTTTGAATAGTTTTGCCACTTAGCAGAAGGTGTTAAACCATTTGGTCTCGGGCCTTGGTCGGAGGTAATGGTAGGTTCCAAAGACGAAGACTTCAGCACACAGCTTGCGCCTCTCCACCCTATCCTTCCAATACCCACTTCTACCATTTCCATATATCATTGCTCCATCTGTGAGCTAGCACTAGAGTTCGAGTCTGAACCCAGGTGATACCCTCTCGAGGCCATGTCCTCTCGATACCTCTGATTCCTTGCTACATGTGCCCCAGCCACGTATGCGCGCAAATAGCAAAAACTCCATCCAACCATAACTGACGTATTCGACTTTGATTAGACTCGAGCCAGATCGCCTCGTCAGAGTTTTGAAGACAGTTGTTCAAAAGCTGTTGCGTGGCGACTGGTACGGAATACCGGCACTTTGGTGACACCGTGCGTTGCTGCTGGGTTCGAGTCTTGACTTTGATTATGTTGTCGTGAATGACACTCCTATCCGCGGCAAGCAGAGCAGTTAGGACTAGACTTTGCAGCCTCAGGGCACCCAGGTCCTTCTGTTCACTTCAGGATGCACACAATGTTTCTCACGACGAGTCATCGACAATGCTGGCTAGCTTTCTCGACGATTTATAACTCCCTATTCATCTCGTCTCTCCTTCATCACTACTCATTCGGCCTTTATGGCCTCATCAAATCGCAACACCCCCGTCGCCTTTTCGCAGTGCCGATACAATTTTGGAGGCTGGAAATCACTGTTGTTTGGCCTATCATCCGAGACCTTTTCGGAAAAATGCAAACCGTTTGCGTAGCGATGGTGGTATTAACCGAAGCGAGTTGACAACTACGGTCTAGCCAGACATTTGGTGAGTAGCTCGGTGAAGCCAATGCTACGAATATGGAACCACAAAGCGAGTATAGAACACAAGTGGGATTACGCCACACGTCAAAGGCAATCCTCTATACGAGGAGAAGCACTGCCATATACTGATACCGTCTGGGGAGCCTCGAGAATCCGACAACTTCCTATTCCCGCGTTTCATCTACGCATTTTCTCCAATCAATTGCGGACTGGACTTTCTCATTCCTCAGCCACATGGGGATTTGACTCCCCGCCGATGACAAAGTCATTTACATCTGAGGCAGGAACCCGACCCTTGGCCTTCAGAGACATAAAACCCATAGCGGTCTCAATTACTCGAAGATAATTGGGGGAAATGTTCGGTAGGTTGCGACAATGAACTGGGATTCCCGACAACGACACAGCCCTAGGAAGGCCTCCGGCAAATACAGGGTACTAGTGACCGGGTTGATTCATGTGGTCAACAGGCAGAGTATTCCCAGGGAGGTAGGTGGGATTTACGATCTAGACAAACTCCTACTCCGAGAGCGACCGCCGGCATATCCCAATTCTATCTAAATACAGGATCCTGAACCTCTTGTCGCCAACCAGAACAGCGGTCACAATATCTGGATTTCATGTGCCTAAAGCGAAAACCTCCCGAGGCATTCTTGGAAACCCCGATAGGTCCGGAACATCAAAATTCATCGTGAAGTTGGTGCTCATCACGAACATGAATACTGTCCTGATGACCTACCCCTTTCGCAACCCAACCGAGGAATCCTGGCGCTCATATCATACCACATCACGACTATTGGTACTTTGTGGGGAAGGAATGAGCGTATGGAGAGGTCGAAAGCTTCGAACGAGGATCGAGCCGATCGACCTTGATGCTTGGTGAATTCTCTACCTACGCGCTTACCCAAGGGCCCAAAAAAACCAGGTTAAACCAAGTATATTCATGGTGCAAAACCTGCACCCCATTCCTATTAGTGCCGCTGGCGAATCTTTTCAGGAGAACCAACCTCAAAGCTCAAGGGGTCCGGTACCACTTACCAACACAGCAAGCACACTGGCGTCTGGCCACAAATACAGCTCAAATTTGACTATCCTGGATCCCCTGCGCACTTTCACTCCAGTACTTATGGGGCGGTTTTCACGTTTTCCGCGATATATTACACGACTACGGGCCCGATGCCTGAGTAGTAGTGAACTCCAATGACATCCATCGGGTGACGGGATTACCAATCCGAACCAAGTCAGCTGAATTCTCATCATCATCATCATTTAAGGGAATATTCGGGGCTCAATAGGTTATCTTTTGTGGGCTCCAAGTGTGGCTGCGTGGCATATCATCCATGGGCCATCGCACCGCACGCATAACCTTTGGTGAACACTTTACAGTCACTACAGTCTGCAGGGAAGAGCCGACCCACGTTCGGGGTCGTGACACCAACTTGTAGAAACTAAAGGCATTGACGATAGGGCCCATCACGGCTATGATAGGGGGTTTGGGTATATAAAACCAGTCCAATCACTGCTGTGGTTGCAGAGTTGGACGCCGCCAGTGGAACCTGGCACGAGGACTCAAAGCCATCCATCATCCTCAATTTTCTAGCGATCATAGCGGGAGTCGAGACTTCTGGACGCTCCTTCCGGTTTGGGTTATCCAGGTCGATTGGATGCGTCGCTCCCTGAACTCCTACTGCACTGGGTATCTCAGTCGACCAAGTTCCCAACGCGTCGAAGTCTCGCGGGGGCCCAAAGGCCCTTCGGGCCTTTGCCCATACCTTGCGCTATACACGCTCCTCATAGCGCGCGGCATCTGAGACTGTCTTTGGTTTATCTGGCTTTCCATCAGAATAAACTTACTCTACTACGTAGCAACACAAGACAGTCCGAAGACGTCGGAGGACAGTTAAGAAAAGCCAGCAAGTCACGTAATACAAAATCGTAAGCAATAATGAACAGCATCAAATATACTTACCTCGAACATACGACTCTCACTCTGGTTTTTCTACTGTCCGAAGACGGGTGGGAAGGAGTCTGACTGAAAGACTGTGCATTGACGATGAAGCTTTATGTTCATCTTTCCCACCGAACTGTCGGAAGCGGAACAGTAGCCGTGAGTGATTCATCTTTCATGGAGAGAAGATGAGAGGGTCACAGACCAGGTGATGGTACATGAAGGACGAGAGGTAGTTGGTTGCAGGCATGCACATTGAGATCTGCTCTATTCGTAGCCTCTGATAGCAAATTCCCAACCATTGAATGGTCACGTAGAATTACTAAGTCCGTCCTATCGAAGCAAGGGTAAGCTCGGGGCTGAGACGGGAGACGGATTACAGTACACTTACCTATAAATATGTTGGAGCGTGAGCATCCATCGACCCCGCTCCGTATCGATCCACCACAAACGATCTACCTCCCCACGAGCACCGAAGCTACACCAAGTCATGTGGCAGTACCACCGGATAAGAACATCCATATAGGATATGCGGACGATGAGAAAACATTATGTGCATTGTTAGGGCCAAAGAGCGCCGAAGGCCGCAGGGATGGCGCAACTTCTCGCAACAGGTGTCCAGACACAGCCATACAGAACGCGAAATGGGAGGTTCTGAGACTGTTTAGTCGGCAATCGTGAACAAAGGTGGAATATCCGGGGCTTGGAGGTTACAGGAGTTCAGTCTGAAAGTTCATGGCCAAGTAAAGGAGATCACGGTCAGCTTAAGGAGACACCGTAAGTGAAAAGGGGGAAACGTACCCATATCCTGTCGCGAAGGACACGTTTCTCCCCGAGCCTCAACCCTTCAAGCTACGGTCGTCTATGCACCATATCTCGCGCGAAGTGTTGCACCAGTCTTCGTGAGTGAATGTGGATTCCCTTTTCCTCGAGAGCGGAGATCACCCCCGCAAGCTAAATTGACGAGCAGAAGAAACTGAAGGTCAGCATTGCTGTAGCGAAAGACAGAAGACCCTCATATAGACAACAGGAACCAGTCGTCGGCCCCATTGACATGTTGGGGGAAACCACGAGATTAACCCAAGTGAGTCGTCTGCAGGGTAATCCACATCTGTCGGTAGACGTGCTTGAACGCAGTGTTCGCGAAGGTTTCCCTATACTGTAGGGGCCAATCCATGCAGAAGGTAGGTTTGAGGCAATTCCGAAGAATATGACCATCGTGAGGACTGTAGATCGATCCAAGCAAAAAAGAGAGAGAATGGTAATCGGACAGAAAACACGAAGATTTTGAGCACGGAAGCTTGTCCGATCTGGCGGTCGATCATGGAGGGAAATAACATCTGCATTGTCCAGTTTCTCTTCAAGCACCCTGCTAATAGCCAAAATCGGGCGTGCTGGCGAGCACGCATGAACACTTTTATCCCACTGAAAGAAGTTTGAGGCGACAACACACCATCCGTAAATACCGTCCATATAACTCATCATGGGATTTTTCTCAGTAGTTCCGACTGCGAGTGCTTCTGGCCGCTCAAAGCCTTCTCATTCTCCCGTGTCCTTTAGATTCGATACAAATGTAGTACTGTCGAACTGGGAGTCATTAAGCCGTTCTAAAGACGAAGGTAATAAGGACATACTGGAATTGACTAGAAGATGTGAGCTGTTTGTCAGTACGCCCATTCAAGCCTGTACGTCCTCCTATTCTATGGAGAACGCGTTTAAAGCGGTCGACGGCTCCATCTATCAGTGAATGCTACAACAACAAGGAATGATCAGGGCTTTGTAACGATGGGAGTTAAGGAGAACCTGCCAAACTGAGAAGCAGTTATGCTCTTCCAATATTTGTATGCGCTCTTGAGGCGTAAGTTCTCCTAAGGTCGGGTTATATGCATTCTTCATAAGACGGCGACGAGAAAGACGGCATTGGCAGCAGTGTTGAGCGATATAACTGTTTTGTTGTTGGTAGCAGCATGGCGTACGGTGCATCCATTAACTCCTGGATTTTTCAGAGAAAACCCAAAAGTCGAGCTCATCGTTGTGGACAGCGAGCGCGCATTCTTGTTCAACCTTGACGATGACGATGGTCCAGAGCAAGCAGGGTGCACCGCCACTGGTGCTTTCTCACCCAATTTCCGTCGTGTTCCCACGTTCCCCTCTTACTCAAACCACGATGATCACTTGTACATCTTGAAAATAATCACTTTCCCTTCTTTGAGAACCATTTCATGACCTCAAGACTCTTTCAATTGCCAGATTGGACGATATATCACAGCTCCTACGACGATATCGGATGTTGACTTGGACTCTAACGAACGGCTGCAGCTACGAGAACGAGGCGGGCATAGATATAAGAAATCATGGAGCACGATGTATCCTGAGCTGGATGCTCGTGCTCTCTTGACTCCCTTGTTCGGATTGCTTGACTGAAGATCTAGTATCGATGGTGAGATTACCCGTACTCCCAGCATACACTCACTGATTGAATCGAGTGACAGATATTTGTTTGCCCCGATGAACTCGAGACTGAGGGCATCAAAACATTAGAAGATGGAGCTCCCGAGGAACAGTTTGGAGTCTAACGATTGACAACTGGAGGTACGCTGTACTGGACTTTCATTCTTCTTTACGCACAGACTGGTTCTCAGACCTACTTCGAAATTCCTAATCTGATCCAGAGGTGTCGTTTGATGTCTCGGTAGTTGTTGTTCCCCTGTGTGTAGTTCCTCTCAAGCACCCACCAGTGATTTACTCGGAATTCTCACACCTCCATCAGTCCCAATTCGACTCATGAATCGCGCCGCCAAATTTTCTTGTACGACGGGTACGATGGTGAACTAAGGACTTTGGCACTCGTAATGGCCACGGACTTGAATCATACCGATCGTGACCTCAAATTCAGCCTTCACTTCCATATCGTTAGCGCACACCCGTCAGAGCTCAAGATCAACAAGAAAATCAATGCCTATGACCCTTCTTTGTCTCGAGTCCGGGTATACGTTCCAATTGTCTTTCTCTTCTCGTATGGGCACCAATTAGGGTATCGAATATCAAAATTAACTCAAGCTTTCATACAGCCCGTGCGCACTCTCTGAAGTCCCGCCAGCTGCCATCGTCACTCTTTGTTTATCCTTTCAAAAAATGACATCCAACACTCCTGCAATGATTTTAATCGGAACGGTTTCATGCCGCCAATTTCGCTCGCCCGGCGAGTCTGGGGACGAGCATAAAGAGCTCGCGCTGTCATGGGCCTCTATTGAATATGCCTTACTCGTCGTCACGATATAAATCTTCCATCGCATGTTATCAATACCCATTTGAGTTCAGCAAGCACAAGGAGAACTACACCTTGACTCCGAAGCTCAGAGCCCCTCTATGATATTATAGTGCATCAATTCCGGTGGCTAAAGAGTGCTAAATACCAGTCTCGTCATTGGCATCGACATAACGCGCACTGTCACTCCAGAAATACGATCAGCGGTAAACGTTTCAACCCTAAAACCTTGATCAAAGCCCTGCTTAACGGTTGCTTTTGTCTCTCCGCGTCAACAGCAATTTCGACATATGGAACGGAGGACTGACCCATTCGGCCTCTCTCAGTGCAATGTCCTCTCAGCCCCAGGAATCAGCAAGCATCTCGACCACCGGACCTTCCTGGTCCGGCTCGCTATACACATGTTTTCCTTCCCTCGCTTATTCCACCGCTGTTTTGCCCAGCCCGTTTGTTTAGAGTTTGACATCGTACTCTATGTCCCCTTGTCCGCCAACCACATTCACTGCCGATATCCCTTCCATCAGACGTTCCAAGCCATCCCTCCGTCGGCATGCGTATTTCTTCCCACTCGTTCAGTTTCTTCTTTGTCTAACATGATACAGCCGATAGCTCACTTCCCTTTCTTTCCGCTCGTGACAGACGTACGGTACGATACCTTCCTTTCCTTCCGGTTCGGAGTTTGTGCGACCTCCCGACCTTGAAGGGTCAAAAGCAAATCGGCTTAGTCCCGGAGGGTCCTTTGGTCGTCCTGGCGGTAAGCGCCGAGTAAGCGCCCAGCGGAGGTTGTCTGACCTGAAAAAAAAGGTTATTTTCAGTTAACCGCCGGTGGACGAACCTGTAAGTGAGAAGGACACCCAGCCTCGCTGACTCTCAACTATGAGATAGCTGTTAGCATTCCTGTCACTCGCACGGCTAAGGTTTGTGTGTCCACAGAGCGTTGGATGTATAAGCCCAGTACCCACAGGCTGTGTCGACGTTCAACATTCAAAGTTTCAGTCGACTTCGAACCTTATCTCCTGTGTCCCACCCACTGTCGGAAGTTTCCCCTGTTCATTCATGCTCACCCTGTGTTCACACTTCCTTTGTCCCCGCCAGGGCCTACAGAATACACCGCACGTCTCCTTTACGCTTCCAAATCCAGAATGATATACACGAGTATCAGCCCTCAAGCTCGTGGGGTCCGCTACTCATTAAGACGCGCTTAGTCACTCCGATTCCCGAGTCCGAGGACCGACTCGCATCAGAATTTCTGTTGGCATTGAGGGTCGACTGAACTGAGAGGAGCAGAAAGGAATCCGGAGGTCTCGGCCAGCTGAGCAAGGACGTAGAGTAAGCGAGGCTAATTGTCTTTCCTGTAAGCTGGGCTTTGGCATCCAAACGCCGGATCGACATTCACCGGGACCGGAGAAATTCAATTACAGGATTGGCTAGTTTATTGTGAGTCTGAGGACGGAACCACAGCTCGTTTGCTATCGTCATCGTAGTCACCGAGACTACCATTCATCTATTATCCTGAACCCAAGGTTCATAGACCAATTGCCTCTCGTCAGAGCTCTTGACGGTCAGAACAAAGCTATCACTCACCGACAACTTGGAAGTATCATCAGTAGTAGACGCCAATATCCTTTGTAGCCCTCAATACTAAATGACCCTCCACAAATCCTGATTCCCACGTTTGATACGAAGCAGAATCCGGGGATTCCACCATATATGGTTGGCAGTTCGAGAGTTCGACGTCGATATCCAAAATTGGATGAGTGGTTATTGTTAATTGTCAGTGTATCGCTGTGGGTCCCATCAGGGTCCCGCTCCCATTGTCGGGCGCGAATTGAGCTTGTAGGATTTTGTTTGTGCCAATGCAATCGTCCTGTCCATAAAGCTCCTCCTCCCGATCAGAACTTCACTGCCAACTAGGTCGAGTCCCTCCCGTTCCCTTACTTCCTTTGTCCCCACTGTCGCCTACATCTCCTCCATCTAAATCTCCGAATTCGTCTTGATATACACGTGTAACAGCTTTCAAGAGAACATCGGAGAACGTTGCACAGGAAGTTCTCCTTCGCGGTGCGTGCAGGATTCTTGATCCTATGTATTCCATCAGAATTGGCCATGAACCTACTGACTAGTCAACGTGGTCAGGGCGTGGAGACCGAGACAAGGGAATAACAAACTCGTTGCCTATATAGGAACTCCGAGTCATAGGCGAGTGTCGACTTCAAGCTAAGTAATCTGGAGTACTAGCTGTTCAGAAGTTGAAGGAGCCTCGGAGTGAGCGGTTCGGCTGACGAAAGCTTCACGTTCTCGCTCTCAGCACGACAATGGGCGGATGGAGGCTATTAGAGGCTATTTAACAGCCACCCGCGCTATCCTTGTAATCGCAATCAGTTGAGAGCAATCGAGCGCTTAGATACCGTTGCTACCTCCCAATGTGGCCTTGTGGGTCTACGTCCAGTTGACAGGCGCTAACCGGATCTTCCAAATAACGGGCGTCTAATTGTTGAAAGATGGCTTGTAGGTTCATGTGACGGGAGACAGGGGCCCGGAGGGTTCGCAGTTCATATTCATGACCGTTCTCATCAAGAACAAAGGAAAGTCTCAATAGGGTAGCCCGAAAGCTATTCCGACGAGAACGAGAGTTCTGTTCCGCTGTAGAGCTCGGGATATGATGCCTTCCAGAATACATCATGTCATTGGCGTATTATCCGCTTCATTTACCCCGGTCATCCGGAATGGAAGGTACTTTACTTGGACAAAGGAGAGTCGTACGATTGGAGCTAACCACGGAAGCATGAGAGACGGAGTTAGTGCTGGTCGTCTCAGTCAAGGTGATTGGTTAGTCGGATCTTCTGAGGGAGCCATAACCTCTATTTTCTGCTCGATCATTCTCCAGTCCGGAGGTAATCGTTCGGAAGTACTGGTACTGGGTTAGTATCACTTCCCAGCTGTTTCAAAATGTTCTAGAATGAAGGGTACTGTCGTATAAGGTATCAGGTATGAGCAACTTTTGCTTTTGGTATGACTAGACATACTCACGAGTGATCAACGCGTTGATTGGAAGACGCCCACTGTGGGAGATGTGAATTTGTGAACCCCATCATTGCAGTGTTGGTGGCGTTTGATGCTTACTACTTCCGCTCCAACTCAACCGTGTATGGAAATAATCCATCCGACGACCTGCAAAAGATACCTCGAGTATTCACATGAATATTCATGTTCCGAGAAACCTCGAGGCTCGATGTTATTGACACTCAGGGTCAACGTTCAACGCCCACTAATACCCTGCCGAATCCGGCGATCCATAATTTCCTATAATCCCATTATCGCCAGTCATCACTTCAATAACGCCCGCGGTACTAACATACCACCTGCTGCACCCGGCTCACGAGTACAAGCTAAACGTCAATTTGGGGAAACCGACCTCACTCTAGATCTTCCCGAGAGTACCACTGTTCTGGTTTTATATTTCCTTATCTACACGTGCCCGGATCATGAGTCCAACTATTCGGGCCGCAACTGTCGTATTGGGGTAGGGTAGATCAGTGCAAGTTGACCCAAGGATACGGATACAGGTTTAAAGCTTTCTGAACCTCGGGTTCGCGAGAGCGATACCGCCGGTTCTGTGCTATTGCGGTTACCCCATACTGAAAGTGGAGGCCGGTTTGTCTCGAGACGGAAGTGGAAGCGCGTACAAGGTGTAGCTTCGGGAATGCGGAACATACTTGCGTAGAGAGTTAGATTAGAATGAATGACTGGGGGGGATGGCCGCAAGCGGCGTGGGCCGAACCTTCAGGGGAGACCGTGTATGAGGCCTTGAGCAGCGAGCTTTAAAGCTCAGGTCCAGTGTTGGCATTCTGAAATTCTGCGAACTCTGCACCCGTACATTTCTGGACCAACTTGCTCAAAATACAGTGCACTTCACAGGGAGATATGCTACTCAATTCGACTAGTGAGGCTGATCAACTG
The DNA here is from genome assembly GCA_029532415.1 of Marasmius tenuissimus. NCBI lineage: Eukaryota > Fungi > Basidiomycota > Agaricomycetes > Agaricales > Marasmiaceae > Marasmius > Marasmius tenuissimus. The sequence goes on along the minus strand of JAQOTA010000035.1, from coordinate 52,708 downwards.
TGGTGTGGTAATCGACACGACCAGATATACTAATTACCCCACACACAATTGAAGTTCCCCGCAAGCCTGGATAACCACAGGCCTATTGATGTCCACGTATGAATCTCAATACCCATGAGCGCACCTCCGTCAAGGCAGGGAGACCATGCTTCGTGTGATTATACGTACGTCAGAAGGGTTGAGGACACACCATATAATTTTGTTGATTGACCTGATTTGCTAGCGCTTGGGTCATTGGGGAAAGGAGGGCGAATTCAACTAACATGCATATTGATGAAGACAGGATTTACATTTGCAACTGTTGGTAGTGCAGAGTGCTATACAATTATTTCCAGGGGGGTTCCTGTCAGTAACTACTGGTAAGTATAAGGAGGGATGATACCACAGTGTGAACTACCCACTGATATCTAGTTGCTCACGCGCACGCATAGCTATCATGTCATGCACGTTCAAGATATGCTGAGGTGATAATGAGCCTTGAAACGCGAGTACTAACTTCTAGAATCTACGTGACCAGGGAAAAATATTTGTTAATTTTGCACTTGAGTTGCCCAAGGGAAGGTACTCGCCTGGCCATTAACAGTCCAAATGAGTACAAATTACATAACTTAGAAAGGGGGGTGGAACCAAGTAGGGAGACAGATGAAACGACCAAAGTTTTGAGTGCCGGTCAGGTCACAGATCAATCACAAATGGATCATGGATGAACACCAGGTGCCTTCGGGGACGATGTCTGCGCACATAGATAAAAACGGGTGGGAGCACTCATGTCGTTCGTGCGTTCCATGTTCCTGACAGTAGTAGTGGTCTGGTCAATCTGACGCGAGGAAACTCGAGTGCTGGTTGAGTGTTTACCTACCACACTCAGTCATTCTGATTCTTAACCCGGTAAAGCCACTGAAAACCTATCCAAAAAGGATCTTGGGTCGCAGATTCAACTAACATTAAACAACACTGTCCGAGGGTGACAACATTGAACACCCGAGGATCCATGCCGAGAACAACAGGCATCAGGAAGATATTTGTGCCATGTAGATGCGCTTAAGAACAATAGATACCTTACGAGGTCTAGCAAAGGTCGTCATCTTACTGCTGTAGAGTGTGAGGATGATAGTGAAATTAGAATGGAAGTAATATGGAGACTGCAAAAAGCTAACGGATTTAATCGGGCTGTTGGAAGCTGGAAGGATAAAGTCTTCAGTATACTCGTGTCGCGGAAGAGAAATTTACTATCAAGAATGATGTCAATGCCAGCAGAGAAGCAGGAGATGCACCTGACCTTGACTTGAATCTTCACCGTCTTGCCATTTTTTCAATCTAGCCAGTCATCGTCGTGGCGAAACATGAGGAGACCTTGAAGTCGTAGAAAGTACGTGACAGAAGATCGGGCATACGACGATCACTTTAATGAGATAGAAAGAGGCGTACAGCTGTGTAGATTCTCTGAGGTCGATTCAAAGTCGAGGAGATCGTGGAGTGAATGTGAAGGGAAAGGGCCATAACGGGCGTCTACATCACGTGGCCCAACTCGAGCGCTTATGAAAGTCCATGCCTATATATGGTGCGTGGGAACCTAAGTCTCAAAATCCTGACCCCAGAGCATTTTCATAGAGGAGCCAAACCTAAAGGTTCGGCAATCATCATTAGGTTCCGGTAGCGATTGTATCAGCGACTCAAGAAGTTTCATCTTAAGCCACGAAATGAAACCTCTCAGAGAAAATGAACACAAGTATCTACAGAAAGCTGGCCTGGTCGAATCTGTTTGCTAATCTAAGAGAGACAAGGCATATCGATTCGTATGGTTAGATTGTTCTCTTAATATCCGTCCAGAACTGGCATCTGAATATTCCTGCTGACTGTCCAGTGTCAGCAGTCTAAACTGTTGGCGAGAATCGATGAAGTACCACACTTTTAGGCCTGAATACGGAACGAAAGCTCGGTCTCCTGAGAAAAACCTGTGTCTCGGCTGGAAGGCTGTTTAACAGCCAGTACTCGCACGAGGATTTTTCATTTCCTGAATGCATTCAACGCATGGTGTCAGTGGTAGACATGACCGGTGACCCTTCGGCTGAGACCTTCACGCCCTCTGCCCTCGTTTAGGGACATTTGAGGAAACATGCATACATCGTCATATGTGCGCTGTCGACTGCCTAGCCTGCAGGCAGAATATCCCCGAGCGTGGGAGATCCGGAAATTACACTTAACCTGGCTTTCTCTCGAATCTCAGCCACATGTACATCTCATCGTCTAAGATCCAAAGTGAGGCCAATTACCGCAGTTTACCCCAATATCGTCACTGTTGAAGTCCGATGGCGGGAAATGACCTGGCTACCTCTCTCCTGAATATTGTTTCGGGTCTAGAACTTGAGGCCTATGAACAAGCAACGAACATCAGGTGTTGATTCATGACTCGGAGATACAAAATCCATGTGAGATGCGATAACGGACAATACCTGGGGTTTGACGTGAGCCCGGGAGTACTCCTCCCACTACATAACCAGGGGCATCTGACTCTTCTACCGGAGCATGGGGGATGAGATGGCTGCTCGATACCTGAATGGTGCTGTAGCGATGCTGATACCCTTCACACCCGTATAGAGTAATTCCGCGGTCGAGTGCGTCTTGAGTACCTTGTGATCCCAGGACTGACGCGTTCCCGGGGCTCGTCAGTACGTGATATTTTTGTACCATTGGGTTCGTATACCGGCAGGAATCCCAGTACTAAGACGTAAAGCTTGCGTCGTATGGGATGATGGGTCTCTTCGGAATTTTACCGACGTATTGCTCTGGTAGACAAAATAATTCAGTAAGCCTTCCCGAGAGTCCGTCATCACAGGAACGTGGTCATCAGGCAAGGAGTTCGTCAGGGCGGGACAAGCTGTAGTATTACTTGGTATGATATGATGAATGAATGAAGATGAATGGTGAATATCCGACTCGTTCACCGAAATTGACCCTAGACCCTGGGGCAAAACAGCGAGATGAGATGTACAGGTTGTGAACCCCTTTGCCCAACACAAGCGAAAGGAAACTTCCAAAAATAAACACGAGGCGTAGAGGTGCTACAGCTCGACGGAACACATGTTCCCTGCTCGATTTACGTTTGGGACATATCAGATAGTGGTCCAGTGGGCGACCTCTAGGGCAGTAGGGGTGACCTCTACTGCCCTAGAGGTCGGACCCCTGGACCCCTGGAGGCTTGTAATCGCCGTATATAACCCATATGCCGAAACAAAAATTTCGGTCGAAACAGTCACTTGTCCCATCCCCTGACGAAGTAATCGAAATGGTACAGTATGACTCTCACGAGCGGGTGTTCCACGGCAGGGAGGGAGTAATCGGTGGAATGGGGGTTGGATATACAAGGCAGCGCTATGTCCGCATAAAGCCACAATCTGGACCCTTGAGAAGGCGTCCGAAATATTATTGTTGATTCAGCGAGAATGAAGACCTGAGGGGAACTAGCCAGTTTCGCGTCAGTACTATTTGAATCGTGGCTAATTAGCTTCAACGAAGCAACGAAGCACAAGTAGGAATATACAGGGTGGACTGATATTCGAAGCTGCGAATAATATTACGTCCAGACGGGATGAAGTAAACCCCGCCGAGTCCAATATTCAGACTGATCTGGGAACAACCTGTTACAAAAGTATCGGTGTCCTTGTTCTCATTGAAACTATATCTGCATTCATAACCTGGTACCACAATGAGACACCTAGGATATAGGGGCATGACCAGCAGGTGAAGACATGACTTCGCCACCACTTTTCCCTTCGTACCACGGACTTGAGGTTCTCGTCGTCTCAAGAAACCCCCTTCGAAGAAGCTAGTACGTTGGGTTTCGGACATCCTTGCTTGTCGACATCTCATGTTGTTCGTCCGCCCTATTACGATACTACATAGTTAGCGCAGAGTGAAACATACTCGTAGCGGCCTTGTTCGTCAAGATGTTCCTCGACCTTCTTGCTTTAATATGGCGCCTCCCGCTCTCTTACACATACTTTCAAATTGGACATGTATATTTCTATTTGACGTGCGCCTAAACGTCAACAATCCTATACTTTTCGTCGTTCGGTCGGTGGTATGAGTGAAGGACATCACCTCCGCTCTAGTGAGCCTCTAAAAGTCTCGTATCCCTTGAAGTTGTAGTTGTAATTCACGCCTTGTAGAGCCGGTCGGACAAAAGAGATTGACTTGCAACATCTCAAGGCTCATGAAGACAAGTAAATACACAGAAACCTTATGAAAACCACTGCTTATGGGAGTACCGGTTAAAGTTTCTCCAACAACAGTTGATTGGGATTTGAGCGTTGTATGATGCTGTTGCTGTTGCTGATGGTGATGGTGATGGTGATGGTGATGGTGATGGTGTTGCTGATGCTGCACGATTATATACATGGCCCTTCCCGTAACGAATATGAGGGGTTCTTTCGAGCGCCCTCAATTCCAGTGAGTAGCTGACCCACAGGGCTCCCTTTGACCACTTCCGGATCGAGATACTTTAGCTAGGTGGCAGAGCTTCAAGAAGGTGATTTAGCCAATTCTCTTGCCCCTGGCGTGTCCGCCCATACGCTTATTTCTCTCTCATCCTCCAAGAACACTGCCTCGAGTATCAGTTATCGGACGTGTGGGATCCCGATCCTGCTTGTTGGTGGAGACAGCGAGTGGTGATTTGACTGAAGATGTTGATCACTTCCGTGCTCCCGTATTGAAAGAATATCAAAATGGTTAGCAGATCGCATCAGTTGATCATGGCGAATTGACATAGGCCCTGACTAATCATTAGATGAGGTCTTTCATTCTCAAGCAGGATCCCTTGTAGTTGATCGCCTACTGCCGGCCATCCTGCTCTATCATAAGTACCACCACATAGGCTTTCACCAGCAAGCCTTTTCACCGGCCACAGACTCGTTACTGGTTCTTGCCGATGGCTGGTCTTGACTACGTGCGTCGAGTCGTTGTGGACGACACAGATCCTCGAATCACATATGACACTGGTACATGGGATTTCGATGCATCAAGCTTTAACAGCTTTGGGGAACGGGGGGATCCATATAATCAGACGATGAAGGGGACAAACTCGGCGCAGGCAGGGTTTACCTTCACCTTTGAGGGTAGGTTTACGACTCTGGCAATGTGTGGCTTGTTCTCATTCCTAACTTTGTTCAATCCGGAAGGTGACTTTGTGCAAGTCAAGGGTGCGAAGGACAACCGCAGAATCATCCGTGAACCCAATTCCACGAAGGACTCGATCGACCTCCTTCCGAAATACACTTGCCAAATTGACAACATCACTATTGGTACTGTCCAATATGACCCGTTCATGTACGCCACTACGAACCTCATCTTATGCGAGCAAGCCCGCCTCTCCAAAAGGAAACATACAGTAACGATCAATGTTACGGTGGATGATCCCAGAACGCAAGTATTCTGGTTGGATTCGATTGAATATAGCCCGTTGGACACCACAGACGTGGAGCAAGAGGTGCTAAAAGTGAAATCAAGTGATACCAGGAGTTGCTTTTATCACAACGAGACGAAGGGGTGGGAAACCTGGACGTCCCAGTCCGAGGACACAAGGTTAATATGGACGGTATCACCAGGTACAACAATGTCGTTCCGGTTCAATGGTGGGTGCACACGCCATGTTTTGACGTATGTCAATAACGTCATAGGGAGACAGGTACCTTCGTAGCGTTGTATGGGTCTCTCACTCACCCGCGTGTTCCCGACCGTCATAGCGACTTCGACGAAACCACAGGTTCTTACTATATAGACAACGGCAACTCCGCCTCCTTTGAGCTCGCCAGGTCAGACCACCTCCCGTCGAGTCCAGATAACTACACAATCTGGTCAAATCGTCAATTCTTCAACGTCAGTCTAGAGGATGATGGAAGGGAGCATGAGATGGTCATCACCTACTCCGGAGCGCATAATAATCCCGATGAGGGACCCCAATGGTTAGCCGTTGACTATTTCTACGTGAAAAACGACGGCATGTCATCTAAGCAAGGCAATAAAACCACGCCGAGCGATGAAGGTACGCCGGGTATCGAATCGCAGTCGGATACTGGCGGGAAGACCCCAATTGGGCCAATTGTGGGCGGCGTAGTTGGTGGGATAGTTGTCCTACTCATCGTCGGAGTGGTGATATGGTTGTTCAGATCGAGGAATCACCGGAAGGAGGTCATAGCACCCTACACAACACAGGTTACGGACACGACGGATTGTCGCTTTGTAGGAGAAAAAAGTCGAGAACATAGCCAGTCGCCCCCTCGAAGCTATTCAACCCGAGATGTGTCGGGTCTAGGAGAGTTGGCGCAGCCGGAAGCCACTGGTGATTTGAGCACAAGGCGACATCAGGATAGTGGGATTCGATACAATCAGCCTATGGAAGGGAGTTTACGACTCGTCGATTTACCACCCACCTATACATCACAATAGTTTCGAGCCTCTGTCACTCAAGTTAACTATCAACCCGATTTTCTTGTAATGGATTCGTTAAATAAATATCAAGGGGAGTATACCGAAGGGCCAGAGGCATGCATCACTCCATCATCAGGATACTGCTTGTTTCGCAAAGTTGGAGACATCGGGAGAATGTAACCATCACACTACCGCCACAGTTGAGCTTACTGTGCCTCAGAGCCATCAATATAGGACTGTTCTATTCTGTAGCGTATGAACGAGCTGGGTAACTACAAGGCGATGGTATGAGGAAAAAAGAGCAAAAGGTGTGGCAATACCCTGCAGTTATGAAGTCCGAGCCACCCCTTGCAATCATAGAGACGAATTGAACTATACTTCAGCCCCAAAAAGTGCGATGGGAATAACGATACCGTAATCTGGGCTTCCAACGTTCGGCGTTGATAAATATCCTCAGCCCAACTCAGAGAGGGAATTAGTCCACGCCACGTTAGTTAATCATTTGGATTGTATGCCCCCTGGTTTTGTTCCTTGGTTCGGTCCTAGCATCAGAAAAACGTACGACAATTGTGACCGAAGGAGGTGTTGTGAAAGAAGGATCCATCCGCAATTGGTTTGAAGCTCAATGTCAAGGAGCGTAACAAGGCGATAGCGGTTTATCAGCAAGACGTACAAGTGATGGAGCGGCAACTAGAGCTTCGGATGCCTCGGAGGTAGATTCACAGGTCCGCAATCGCATCATGCAGGTCATTCCTCGTCTCGTTTCCTTAAGTAAATGTTCGCAATAAGCGGATCGAGACTTCCTCCATGTTCGTCCGTGGGCGAGTAATAGAGTATGCCATGAATGTATGCGGAATACTTGTCTGCCCCTCTATACGGAAGGAATACGCAGCAAGAATGACGGATGCAGGGATACAAGTCGAAGCATGCGGTCCAAGATGTATGCGGCTGGCATGGATGCACTTCTTCCGAGTGAAACCATAATCACCAGCCCTGCAGTCAGAGCTAGCTCGAGTAACAGTCGCCGAACCCCTGGCGGAGCAAAGGACAATCGGTAACAGACTCGTAGAAAGGAAGGTAACGGTCTCACCGCTTAGAAAGTCTTTCCGTCGAATGATTATCGCCGCGCGGAAGGGGTTAACGCTCGGCCTCCGATATCACCTGTACCGTTGCCGCGAGCCCCTCACAGGGAAGAAGACTGAAGTCCACTTCAGCAAGTTGTTGCCTTCGGGAAATTAAGGTACAAGTAAAAATACCGTGGTTAGTTACGGAACATAAGCATAAGTAGGATCGTACTGTGCAGCTAATTGAAAAACAGTTATCCGACACATTCTCACCACCGGAGACGTATCTAACACATTTTCCCGGGTTTAGAAGCGCGCATTTGGAGATTTGTGGAAGCAGCGACCATGGGACCTATTCTGGGGAAATCACCGGAAATACGCACATCGTTATTCTCTGACTACAGTCTACTCGTCGCGTTTCAGGAAGATCTGGCGGGCGAGAACATGAGATCGTCTGGAAGGACATTTCTCTTGATCTCATGCCTCATTTGCCGCGGTTTCGTGGTCGAAAAGATGTAGCCCAAATCTTTGTTGCCGTGAGAATTATACAGTTAGAATGTCGTAGTGGAGCCATCCCAGTAGGTCCTGTCAATTCTTATCGACCTGATAATGACTAGCTTATATCCACCAATTTCTCAGGTTCAACAGCATCCCAAAACTGGTGACTATACAACTATTCTGGATGACGAGACTCGAAAATGGACACGTGAGCCATAACGGCGACATATAAGTAGACCAACCTCTTGTATGCTCTTCAGTTCCAAACTTTTTCGGCACCCCTTTAGGCCGATCAGTCAGGAGCAAGTTCGATAGAAAGGACCCTAGGTTTCTAACGTGAACTCACATCTACTTAGGCTACAACCAAGCTCTCCGCGACTCCGAAAAGGAAAGGGAAATAGATATGTGGTCTCTTCCGAGGATTGGATTCGTTCTTGTCACACGTATCACATCCCTCTTCGCGTGCGGCAGCGTCAGCATATAGGCAGTTTCTTCGTCGCGCTAGCGATCTTTTCATCTATCCAACAGCTTTCGTACCGTTTCGGAACCAAATACTCGGCGTGTGGCTGACGTAGATACGCGTTCCCAAGTCCTCGAGGCTACTTCAGGCCCCAAATGCCGTAGAAAGTGGCCCATTCTGTTTTGGGTACGTTTTATTTGTGATGTCATTGAACTATTCCACACGATTGTAGTGTGTCATCTTACATAGAGGTTGCTTACAACAATGAAAAGACTCAGAGCCCTCATAAATCCTTTCTCGGTGCTACCACTACGCGCAGCCTATCCTCTCGAAGTGATCAAGAACACCGTCGCTCTCTACACGTTCTCTTGAGAACACTTGGCGTGTCAAACTGGTGTTGGATTGGCCCGTTATGAGTGCTGAAGCGGCAGGGGAGCGATCTATACATTACCATCGTGCCACTATGATCGAGCTCCCCGATCTCTCCCGCTTCTCCTTTGGTGATGGAAACCACAGTATGCGTAACAAGTTGTTGGCAAGGTTTCGGCACGGGTAGAAGAGGTGTATAGAAAGGGCGCGGCTTACCATCAGTCAACTGGGAAAGACGAATAGGTGAGGGGAACTCGTGCTAGAATCACATCAGATGGATCATCTCATAAAGCCTGGATAGAATTGAACTTCATTCGACTGCTTTGATTCGATCTCACATCAAGCTCGTCCCCCCTGTGTGCGCACTCTCTACGTTATACGAATGAAAGCTCGCAATGTTGCAGACTTGAGCTGACCTTTCTAACAGTACGTCTCGGTTGTGCATCAAATGTGCAGGTGAATTTAGCGAGCGGTGAAATGACTGCCAATTTTTTCGCTCCGGTAGATTTGTGCTCATAAGTAGTCATTTCTTCTGGTAGATGTATCAGTATTGCACAAAATTGGCGCACAATTCTGATTTCGTGGTTGCCCTCCTTGAGTGCTAACATAAAAGAGTTCTCGAGTCGCTCTGCCCGCATACTCAAATCCAGGGACAAGAATCTTTGGCGTTTGTTCAAGGCCCTTGTATCCAATCGTTTAGTTAAAACTACATTACGCCCCGGATCTGCGCAGAGTACACCCTATAAACTCTCCTACGAGCCACGCATCAGATTGGTCCGCGCAGACCTGGCCGAGTGACTTTGCTGAAAAGCCCAAATGAATAATCTACAAAGCAGAGATCTTCCCCCAAAGCTCCGTCACAGTCGGAAATGCTGGGTCCTTTCGATTCCGATCTGCAGCAATGATCTTTTTTGCCTTCTCCTTATCCCCATCCTGTTGCGTGCCAGTACATCTCTTGTCCGAATTTTCATCCAACTTCTTTAGCGCATCTACCTGCGCCGCATTGAGGAATGCCTGTATCTTCTTGTCAAGCGCGTCAGAACTCCTTTTCGTCATGTCGACCACAACCTTGTTTGTCAAGTACGATTTGAGCAGCGCTGCGCTCGGGCTATTGTTGAGTTGAGACCCCCGCCGGGGAAGACCAGCGGTCGGTTTGCCCTTGAACTGCTGCACGTAGGTATTCTTAGCTTGGTTGACGTTCTTGTCAAGAAAGACGACATTGTCTTTGCCGTTGACGGTGGGAACGATGTGTGTTTTGATGAGTTGATTCATCTTATCTGCAAGAGAAACGGGTCCAACTCCAGCTTTGAAACCGCCTGCTTCGAGCATGGCCAACGCAGCGTCGCAGGCCCCGGTGTTCTTCATGACATCGGCGACGAGTTGGAGCTCGATGATGTGGTCTAGGGGCAAACGAGCTCAATGAGTTCTGCCTCAGGCAAGCAAGGTGATAACACACTCACCACAAGCAGTACTATCTGGCTGTGTTTGTGATTGTTCCTACATCGTAAGTCAGGGAACAGGCATCAAATCGCCATGATCTAGAGACCCTTACCTCCACTAGGTTGCCACCATTCACCACAAATGAAATTGGAAGAGTAGCCCGGCATCCCTTTTCCGCCTCGTCTTGATCCCTTAGTTCAAGGAGCCCGCAAACGTTGGTTCGTTTCTGGATAGAGCGCCCTCTGATGCCGACAGCCCGATGAGTTTCCCTTTTCATGCCGTAGTAGAACTCTCGCTCCTCATCTGTCATGGAGAAGATATCCCTTTTCGGTTTCTTCGTAGGTAACGGACAAGCCTATTATTATGGGCAGTGAGACATGGAGAAAACGGGTTTGGAGAACTGATGTTTGGCTCACCTTTGCGGTACCATTCTTCGGGGCTGGCGCAGACTTACCTGTTGGTGTAGCTTTGGTAGGTGCCGTGGTCTTTAATTTTACCTTTGTGGTGGTTGATTTCGCCTTGGCGGGGGACTTTGGCTTAGTGGGAGTCTTGGGCTTCGCAGGGATTTTTGCTTTCGCGGGGGTCTTCGGCTTCGCGGGAGCTTTCGCCTTCGTCTTGTTAGCCTGCGGCTTCGGTTTCGCCTTAGGCTTTGCTTTAGCCTTGCTTGCTACAGGAGCCTTAGCTTTCGTTTTCGGCTTTGTCGCACGGACTGTGAGTCTTCCAGCGTGGGACTGAAGGGTGATCATCAACTCAGAAGGCCCATCAGTCACAACAGAGAGCAAGAACTTACGTCTCCTGATTGAGCCAGAACCGAGCATACACAGGCAATCAAAACAAGCAGCAATGAGAGCCTTCCTAGGAGAGTGATGGGTTGCATCTCAGATGCTGTTTTACAGAGAAACGAAGGAGAGCTTGGAGATCTTGAAGAATTGCGGATGTAAGGGACGCGCAGCGTGAGGAATCAAACAACCGGTTCGACCGTTTATATAGCTCCAGCGTAACAGCTGGTTTTCCATAGCAATAGGGAATTGGCTTCACAAGGTCCTGACAATACGAGTTTGAACAGGTTCAAGCGCAAAAGACGACGTGGTGGCGATTGATGTATGCCGAATAAACTGAGATCAGTGATTCCCGCCACACACGGCCGCACCAGCGGTCACCACCAAGGAAGCTTTTGAGACAGTGGTGGCGTACTAATACATCAATGGATCTCGGCCTCCATAAGACGATACGCACAGGCTTCAGTGAGCTTGTGCATATCCGATACTGATGCGTGATCTCGGTGACGCGGGAGAGCCATTAGCTTGTGATTCATATTCCCTCCGGCTCCTCATACTCACGAAACTTTTTGAGTCGGCTCAATAACTGACTCTCGAGCATCCCAATCAATAAATTGACCTCCGGGAACTTGAGCTTGCGGAATCACTGTCAGGATTACAACGGCATTCTATTCACCTCTGCCTTATCGACGGTCTAAGGGTTCAGCACCCGACCATGGCATACTAGTGGCGGCCGGACCTCACCTCATTATGTATGAGATCAATTACCTCCGGCGGTGATCTAGACCAATCGAATAATGTCTCCCAAATGAGGGAAGCCAGGGGCCTCAACGCACGGGGGTGTGCGACACCGTAAAAAGATACTGACACATCCTACTGAGGAGAGAGCATATGAAATACATGACAACCGTAGATAACAGTAGGGAAGAAGCTCACGCAGTGAACAGATCAGGAGTATATGGATGATTCGATGCCATGCAAGTAATAGATACAGACGTTCATACGAAGTAATGTTAGACGAGGTCATTTAGACGAGATCATTTAGACGAGGTCAAGCACACCCACAGGTATGCTAACCATTCATAATCCATCTGCTTTGCGCCAAATCATACCTAACCCATCCCACCCGTGGCTCGTACAGCACCGGTGGCACGGAAGGTAATAACTTCCGATCCTACACCGGCACCGTGGACTAGTGGTAATTGGGCAACCATGGTGACAGAGAAGCTTCACGGTCATCGCTTCAACAGTATAGTGCGCAGAATGAACAAGCTCCAAACGCTTTCAAAGGTCTAAACTTTGAGGGGCGGGAGATCGAACATCGGGACTCCGCGAATCATAGCCTTCCACGATGAATGCAGCTGCGAAGGAACCCGAAGAGCTATCAGGTAAACGCGGTCAGTTCGGGGATGCGGGTGTCAAGGCTAAAACAGACCAGTATCGATGACGAGGCCGTATTCCCATCCACTCCCCACGCCGCTACCCAAATATCCCGAACCCTTCCTGCCAGTAATGCATACAGCAGTACATATGACGTTGGTGAATCAACCTTCACCCCTCATTACCAGGGCCTGAGCGAGAACGAGCCCTGGTATAGCAACGGAAGGCAGCGATGCTGACTTGGAGGGTACTGATGACAGCGGAGCATCGTGTGTGTCTTCTTAGCACCTGAAGTTAATGCTTCTCGCTGGCATTCTTAGAAGTTTACGAATCTGGGCGACATAGCGTGAACAACCTTGTTCTGGTACCATTATGCCGGCGACCAGAGAGTAGGAGACTCTGAGGATAGGATGAGCAAGGGGGAGAGGACAGCCAAGTCGAAGGAAACATACTTGCAAACTACCACGATGGTGATAAGGAAGTTTTACATTCAACATCTCCCTCGAACGAACCGCCGGGAACGGCCCCAGGCTGCTCGGATCGTCTTCGGGAGAAGGCAAAAGAGCCGCAAGCATGCAACGCCGTGCGTAGCGAGGGAGTGAGGCGATCAGATTCCTCAGTTCATAGCCTTTGATGGATAGCAGATGGTCAACGTCTGCGGATGACGGCAAAGGAGAGGCTGAAGCGTACCCACAGCCATGCCAACTCCGCTCTGTTCAGTCCTCCACAAGAAGGATTCACCTGTTCTTCCGTGGCTGCAGCACCGATGGAAGATAACCGTTCCTCTACCAGCGCCTAAGCTATGCTAAGCCCCACGACAGCAGTATTAAACGAGAACGTCCACCTGGGATACGCAGGTGATGGGGAGGCCCTATGCGCATCTTCGTTACTCAAAGGCGCCCAGGGTTGCATCCATATCCCAACGTTCTCGAAAGATTTTGATGACAGGGACCTAGCACAGCCACACGAAGGAGAAACCATAGCGAGAAGTCTTCAGGCTGTCGAGGTGGGTGCCGAGAAGTGGCCGTGGCATTGAAGGTACTGTATATCAACTCTTCGTGTTCGTACAACGCCTGAAGCTCAAAGGTTAGTGTCAGGAGCAGATATGAGTAGCCGCGCAACGCACTCAGACCAGCCTTTCCTCGCCACTGATAAGTCGTTCCCTGACCCATATTCCTCAATCATCGAACATTGGTCTTCAGAGATTAAGAGGGGTGAAGTATTACTGCCCGGTCGGGAACAATACACGGTAACGATGGTGAGGCAGGCCCGGCTAGGATGAACGTCAACATCCGGTGACGACGACAACAGAACACAAAACACTTACGCGAACAGCCAAGCGTCAACTCGTTTTGACTGAAACAAGCAGGAACAGACGTCCAAAATCGTCCTGTCCAATGAACATTCGAGGGAAGAGGCGCCCGACGCGAGTGTGGATAACCATGGTGTTCATGTAAGTAGCGGGGGGTTGTTAACGAAAGTAGAAGGTTTGGAGCTTTAAGGTTGTATAGCATTGCTCTGGAGGTTGAGGACCGACTGAGGGAGAGCACGATTAATCCGAGAAGATAGCGCGAGTGGCAGGAAGAAAGCGCACTCGTATCCTGTCACGAAACCGACCTTCTCGCTAAACCTTCAGCCTTCCAAATGTTTACGACACCATATCTCACGCAAAGCGTGACCCCAATCCGTATGGCCAGGCTTCGTGAGTGAACTTGGGTTTCCTCTTCCTTGAGATCAGCATCGCTGTAACAAGGTACAAGTCTTAACGACTCACACGAGTGACCAGAACCGTTCATTAGTCCCCCATCTTATTATCCACCATCCATATTCTTTCCCAAAGTGATTCAAAGCACGGCTCGTGAGGGTATCTGTCGTAATGTAGGAGGTTGTTCATGCGGAGGGTAGGGTCGAAACGGTTCTGAAGAATCTGGCCACCCCAGGGATTGTGATGCTGCGAGCAAGATAGGGAGCTTCTATGAGTTGCGGCATTGAAATCAACTGGAGGGCCTCTGTCGACGAACAGCTTCCCGTTGAATAAGAGTTAAGCTGTCGTTTGTCTTCGCGAAGGACGAGTTCTGAGGCCACTAAGCAACGAGGATAGCAGAAAATGGCGAGAACGACTTACCGATGGGTAGCCCAAGTTCCAGGTTATAGCGCAGCATCTCCGGATTCGATTCTTGGTTACAGACCACTAATCAGCCCTAACTTAGAGAGCGATGGATAATTAGAACTCTAAAGTCACTTGAATCCATTTCACCACGAACCTCCTGTGTCATATAGTCGCTATGGTAGAAGCTGGATTGGCCTCTACAAGAACCGCGTTTTGTCCCCGGGAGAGCGCTGAGAAACCGAGGTTCAAGACGACGTTGGTAAACGGAAGAAAGAAAGGCATACTGGTGAGCACATTGCCGAATCGGTCTTCTCCGGCCACCAGACTGATGGTCGAATTCGGGCGTTTTGGTGCGACTTGCATGAGATTTTGGATCCCGTTGAACGAAGTCCGAGGTGACAACACTCACCATGCGCAAAGACTCCCGTATAAGATCTTGCCAGCACATGTATTGTTCGTCAGCCCACCAGCACCAAAGCCTCTTTCTGTTGTTCGCCTCCAAATCTCGTCGTGTCCCCGAAGCTTCAACATCAGCGTAGTACTGTCGAGCGGGAGCCGTTAGGTTGTTTGGAAGACGAAGATAGCAAAAACATACTGGAGTCAACAAGAAAAGACCAGCTAGTCACTGGCATGTTGAGATCTAGTCTGTAGTCCTCCTAGCTCTACGGGAGACGTGGCGAATAACCCTTCTCATTGCGGTCGACAGCACCATCTACCAGCGAATGCTGCACTAGCAAGGAACGATCAGGTCTTTGGAAGGGTGGAACAAGAGAGAACATACCGATTTGGTGAGTAGGTATGCTTTCCCAATATCTATGTGCACTCTTGAAACATAGTTTCTCCCAAGCTCAGGTGAGAAGCGTTCTCCATAGGATGTCGGCGACGAGGAAGAAGGCATTGACAGTAGTGTTGAGGAATCTTCTATGTTGTTGTTGGCAATATAGTGTACGGTGCGTTCATCGATTCCTGGGTTATTGAGGGAGGATCCAAAACTCGAGCTCGTCGTTGTGGATGGCGAGCACGCATTGTTGTTCAACATTGATGACGACGGTGATGGTCCAGAGCAAGCGGGATGCATCGCCATCGGCATTTCCTCGCCCGACTTCCGTCATGTTCCCACGTTTCCTTCCACTCAAACCACGATGATCAATGGCGATTCTTTCTTCTACACCGTGAAAACGATCACTTTAACTTTGGTTCAAACTATCTTATGGCCTCAAAACCCTTTCTATCGCCAAATTTGACGATCTTCTAAACGCCCTAGGACAAAATCGGAATCAAAAGTCAGCTTTCATCGATCGTCCCCTGACTCTAACAAGCGAACAACGAGAGCGACTACAGGCGGAGGCAGCCCTAGATACAAAGAAATATGGGACACAATATTTATTGAGTTGAAGGCTGGCGTTTCTTTGGCTTCCTTGTCCAGGTCGCTCGACTAAGGTTCTGGCATCGATAGTGAGTTCGACGGGAGTTCACCGTCGGTAGCTGTCGGTGAGCTTACCGCTGGCGGTCGTATCTTCGATATACACCCGCTGATCAGATTCCGTAACAGAATCAAGGTTTCTTCAACTCGAGACTGAGGGCATTCAAAGACCAGAAATCAAGAGCTCTCGAGAAACAGTCTCAAGTCTGGCAACGGGCAACTGAAGCTACCAAGAAGGTACCCCGTACCGGAATTTCATTCCTCTTCAGGCCGATTCTCAGGCTTACTTCAAAGTCTCTCATTTGGTCCACATGTATCGTCTGTTGTATTGCTAGCTGCTATCCCCCCATCCGTGTTTCGTCTCAAACATTCATCGATGATACTCGAAGTATCTGATCCCCCTCAATTACTCCCAATTTGGTTCACGAATCATGTCGCCCAATCTGCTTGTGCAGCGGGCGTGACGGTGAGCGTGGAGAGCTCGGCCTTCGTAACAGCCACGGACTTGGACCTAAACCACCTGTAACATCAATGTCAGCCTACACTCGCATGTCATGGACACACACCCATCAGAGCTTGAGCCCAAGATCAACAAGACAACCAACGCTCATGACCCCTCTGTGCCATCTGGTGCGATGATATCCGGTCGCCCCCATGCGCGCTGAATTAGCTCATAGTTCTCGGGCACTGTCGACTCTGAAATCTTGATTACGACCCTACTTGATGGCTGCTTTTGTTGATGTTCATTACTCGCCTCCCAAGCCGCAGAATCGGTGAGTACCCCGATTACTCAATGTTCACGATACAGCTCAAGATTCGCAATGTTTACGGTCGACTTGAAATTCCTAGAAATTATACGAAGTACAGGATGCAAGATACCGTAATATAGGGTGTGCGTTTCAATCATAGTTCTCTCCTTTTACGGGCACCGGTTGGATATCGAATCCCAGACTTACCTCAAGCTTTCCATAGTGCCCGTATGTACTCTCTAGGGTCCTGCTACCTGCTATTCACACTGTCAACTCGTCTTCTCGAATAGTGTAAGCCGATACCCCTCCTATGGTTTTAATTGATTCATAACACCAAATTCGCTCGCCCGGCGGGTATGGGGATGAGCGTGAAGAAGACTGCACATGGACCTCTCTTGGATGAGTCTTACTCGTCGCCAAACATTCACCTTCCATCGCATGCTATGAATACTCGTTTGACTTCAGTAAGCACAAGGAGACCTACACCTTGACTCTGGATATCAGAGCCCCTCTATGACACTATAGCACTTTGGATCCGGTGGCTGAGGAACGCTCAGCACCAGTCTCGTCACTAGTATCAACATAACGCGCACTGTCACTTCAAGGATACCATCAGCAGTCAATGTTTCAACTCTAAAATCTTGATCAAAGCCCTGCTTAATGGCTGCTTTTGTCTCCCCGTGTCAACAATTCCGACATACGGAACGGAGGACTAGCTAACTCGGCCCCTCTCAATACAATGACCTCTCAGGCCCAGGAGTCGGCAAGAATCTCGACCACCCGACCTTCCTAATCCGGCTTCTGATACACATGTTTTCTTTCGCTTGTTTATTTCACTGCTCTTTTGCTCAGCCCGGATGATGAGACACTTTGTTTTAGAGTTTGACATCGTACTCTATGTCATTTTGTCCGCCAACACCACATTAACTACTGACCTCTCTTCCATCAGACACTCTAACCCAGCCCTCCGTCGACATGCGTGTTTTCTCCCACTCGTTCAGTTTTTTCCTTGTCTAACATGATACATCCGATAGTTCACTTCCCTTTCTTCCCATTTGTGATAGACATATAGTATGATAGTTTCCTTTCCCTCGGATTCGGAGTTTGTGCGACCTCCAGCCATTCAAGGGTCGCAACTAACTCGATCGGCTTAGTCCCAGAAAATACTTTTGGGCGTTAATTCCTAGTGAGCGCTGAATCGGAGGAGTTTAATGCAGCAGACGCCCAGCACAAGTCATTTGACCAGGAGAAAAAGGATATTTCCGACCCGCCGCCGGTGGGCGAGCCTCCAAGGTGCAAAGTCGCCCCACTATCTGATCACTAGCTCCCGTCAACATTCAACTTTGAGATAGCTGTTAGCATGACTGTCACCCACACGATTATGGCTGGTGTGTCCACAGAACACTAGTTCTATCAGCCTAGCATCAGTCCGCGTTGACATTCAGCATTCGAAGTTTCAGCCCGCAGCAAACCCTATCTCCTGTGGCCCAGCCACCATCAGAAAGCCTCTTTACGCGTTGACGCTCATCTCGTTTTTGAACTTCCTTTGTCCTCACCATCACCTACAGAATACAATGTACACCTCCTTTACATACCTAAATCGGGCATAAGATACACGTGTAACAATCCTCAAGCAAGCGGAGTCCGCTGCTCACCAAGACACGCTTAGTAGCTCCGAAGACCGACTCGCATCAGAATTCCATTTGACATCGAGGGTCGAAAGAGCCACAGATTGTGGGCGGGACTCTCGGAGACTCACGGTTAGACATGACCAAGGACGATGAATAAGCCAGGCTAATTGTCTTTTCCGCCAGCTGAGCTTTGACATTCCGACGCCTGATCAACATTGACCGGGACTGGGGAAATTCAATCATGGGAATGACTGCCTTGTTGCGAGCTTGCGAACGAAATCATAAGGCGTTTGCTATCGGTGTCGGGACTTCCTAGGATACTAATCCTCCACTATTCCTCCGAAGATAATTCACAGACTGAAAGACCATCCATGGTCGAAGCATCTACTGAGCAGAAAGGAGTCGTCGCCCTTAAACGACGACTTACTAGCGTCAGCAAATGTATGATATCTATGTGGGCCTTGAGGCCAGGCGACCCTCAATCATAAATCCCAACTCTTAGATTCGATTCGATACAGAATCCGAAGGTCGCACCCATATTTAGTTGGTAGCCCAAGAGGTCGACCTCGGTATCCAAACCTGGATGAACCTTTATTGTTAATTATGTGTATTACTGTGGGTCCCACAAGGGTCCCGTTCCCGGTTGCCGGCGCCAATTCAATCCCACAAACTTTGTTGGCCTGTCATTGACTTTTCACCGATAAGCCCAGTGTCCCCTTGATTGAGCCCCTCAATCAGAATTCCAGTGCCAACTAAGCCGAATGCGCTTTTCTCCCGTTCCTCCCACAGTCACACTTCCTTTGTCCCACTGTCGCCTACATACTCCTCCTGTTGGATTGCCTAATCCGTCTTGATATACACGTGTAACAGCTTTCAAGAGAACATCGGAACACGTCTTGTGGCGGGAAGATTCCCTTTGTGGTACGTGCAGGGTCCATTCTGATACATGTCATCATATTCTGTCAGAATGTGGGCGCGAGCCTACTTACCAGTCATCGGTGTGGTCGGGATTCAGAAGAAACAAAAAATACAAAGAGACTCATCTTCGGGAAATACCACGTTATAGGCGGAGTTGCTAGATTCTGATACAAGGAATTTTGATCAGCGAGATTCAGCGGTTCGACGAAGGAGAAGTTTGTCTTGCCCTCAGAACAAAAATAGGCAGACGTAGGCTATCCAAAATATTGTCCACGATCATGTCAAGCTGTCCTCTTATTTTAGAATACGTCGGGCGCCTAGATACCGTTGCCACCGCCCAATGTAGTCTTGTGGGTCCACGCCCAGTTAGCAGGCGCTCACCCGATCTTCCAAAATATGGGCGTCTAATTGTTGGAAGATGACTTCGTGGGTCCATGAGGCGGGAGACAGGGGCTCGGAATGTTCACAGCTCCCATTCATTCCCATTTTTATCAAGAACAAGGAAATATCTCGATAGAGTAGCTTGAATGACTGGGTCAGCTATTCCGATGAGAACGATAGTTTCTGTTCCGCTGTGGACCTCGGGGTAATGTCCCCTCTCTCACGTCAACAGCGGATTAATCCGTCCTGTAAACCCCAAAGCGTCGGGAATGGAAGACACCTAACACGGGAGGAAAAGGAGTCATACGATTGAAGTCAAGAACGGAAGCATGCAAGACGGTGTTAGTGCTGCTAGGGATCTCGGTTGAGGTGATTGGATAGAGGACCTATTGAGAGCCCCAAGCTCTATTTCCGGCTCGATCATTCTTAAAGCCGAAGGTAAGTAGGTGTCTCTGGCACTCATAGGTACTGGTATTGGGCTAGTAGTACTTCCCATCTGCGTGGAGATACCCCAGAATGAAGGGTACGCTCGTATAAGGTATCAGGTGTGAGCGACTTTTGCTTTTGGTATAGCCCAACATACCCACGATTGAGTGGTCAACACTAATTGGAAGACGCTTTGTGAGAGATGTGATTCTCGTGAATTCATCACTGCAGTGTTGATGGCGTTGATTTTTGCTTCCGCTCCAGACTCGACCGTGTATGGCAATAATCCATTCGACGAGCCCCAAGAGATCCCTCGAGTGTTCACATGAATATTCATGTTCCGAAAGCCTCGAGTCTCAATGTTATCTACTCTCGAGCCCAGGGTCAACGGCCACCAATGCCTCGTCGAACCCGATGTCCCATAATCCCATCATCGCCAGAAATCAGTTCAATAACGCCCGCGGTACTAACATATCACCTGCCGCACCCGCCATGTTCACCGGGCTCACGAGTACAAGCTCAACGCCAACTTGGGGAAACGACCTCACTCCAGATCTTCCCGACAGTACCACTGTCTTGGTTCTATATTTCCTTATCTACACGTGTCGGATCATGAGTCCAACTATTCGGACCGCAACTGTCATATTGGGATGGGGATGATGAGTATTGAATAGGCCCAAAGATACGGATACAGGATTGAACTATTCTAAACCTCGGGTTCGCGAGAGCTCCCGCCGGTATTGATTGCGATTACCCCAGACTGCGGTGGAGAGATATGCCTCGAGACGGAAGTTGAGACCCGTACGATGTGTAGCTTCGGGAGTGCGGAGCATACTTGCGGAGAGTTAGATTAGAATGAATCATCATTAGGTCCCGGTAGCGATTGTATCAGGGCCTCAAGGCTCAGTTACCAAGTTTCATCTTCAGCCACGAAATGAAACCTCAAAGCCAAAGTCAAAGAAAAAGAACATACGTAGAAAAAGCTGGCCTGGTCGCATTCGGTTTCTGCTCAAAGAGAGACAAGACATACCGATTCGTATGGTTAGATTACTATCTTAATATCCGCCCGAAACTGGCATCTGACTATACCTTTTGACTGTCAGAGGTCTATTCCGTTAGCGAGAATCGATAAAGTACCACACTTTTAGGCCTGAATACGGAACGAAAGCTCGGCCATCCTGAGAAAATCTGCGACTCGGATGGCAAGCCGTTCAGCTAGTACGAGCACGAGGATTTTTCATTTCCCGAATAGATTCAGCGCATGGTGTCAGTAGTAGACACGAACCTTCTGCTGGGTCCTTCACGCCCTCTGCCCTCGCTTAGGGATATCCAAGGATACATTGTCATATGTATGCTGTGGAGTGCCTAGCCTGCAGGCATAATATCCCCGAGCGTGGGAGATCCGGAAATTACACCTTACCTGGCTCTCTTGTATCTCAGCCATAGCTCATCGCCTACGATCTCAAGTAAAGCCAAATTACCGCAACCTACTCAGTGTCATCACTGTCAAAGTCCGAATGGCGGGAAATGAGTTGCCTACTTCTCTCCTGAACATTGCTTTCGGGTCTGGAGCTCGAGGCCTATGAACGAGCCATGAGCATCAGGGATTCATTTCTCGGAGATATGATATCCACGTGTGAGATGCGATAACGGTCGATACCTGGGTTTTGACGTGAACCCGGGAGTACTCCTTCCACTGACCAGGGACATCTGACTCTTCAACCGGAGCATGGAGGGTGAGGTGGTTACTCGATATTCCTGAACTGTGCTGTAGCGACGCTGATACCCTTCATACCCGAATAAAGTAATTCCGCGGTCCAGATAATCTTCAGTACCTTGTGATCCCAGGACTGACGCGTTCCCGGGACGCGTCAGTACGTGATATTTCCGTGCAGTGAGGTCCGTAGACCGGCAAGAATCCTAGTACTAAGACGTAAGAATCGCGTCGAACGGGATGATGGGTTTCTCTTCTAGGAGTTCTCCCGACGAGTTGGTGGCATCGGCATTGCTCTCTGGTAGAGTAAAATAATTCAGTACGCCTTCCCGAGAGTCCGTCATCATAGGAACGTGAACATCGGGCGAGCGATGCGCTTGCCAGGGCGGGACAAGCTGTAACGTTACTCGGCATAATTTGATAGACGAATGAATGGAGATGAATAGTGAATATCCGACTCGCTCATCGAGTGAATTTGTTCACCGAAATTTACCCTAGACCCTGTGGCAAAACAGCGAGATGAGATGTTCAGGTTGTGAACCCCTCTGCCCAACCCAAGCGAAAGGAAACTTCCAAAAACATACACGAGGCGTGGAGGCGCTACAGCTTGGCGGAGCGCGTGTTCTCTGCTCTGGATTTACCTTCGGAACATACCTAATAGGTAAGTAAGTTGTCCGGCGGAGTATGGAACTCAGAGAGTAGAACCAAGTTACCTTCGTATTGGATCTCTGAAATAGTTTCTCTATGCGCATTAGGAAACTTCAAAGGTCTTCGCTGAAGCTGCTGCCTCAAGGGTATCACATTTTGACAAACGAGACTGGCGAGCTAGGGACATCACGAAGCATGAACGAGATCTCTGGTCACTTGCAGGAAGCGTTGACTGATCCTTGTTGCTGGATCGACCATGGGGGAGATTTAAAGCTGAATGAAATACTTGTCGACCGAATGTGTCCGATGCTGTTCGCTTTGAAGTTGTGGCACCATGATATTATTCAAGTATACACACGTTTATTGCCCACGATGAGAGAAAGAGGATAATAGAAGATCAATAGAACCTGCGCCGTAAATGAACGAAATCCTGTTAGCACGACCATCCAGCTGAGAATCCTTTAGATATGGCTACACGTCAACGACCTCGAGGAGAAACACATGGTAAGTCAGCATTTATTCTTACGAGTGAGTACTCGACTGGAGGGAGGGTCCACTCGGCCGAAAGAGGGTTGAGCGTACGTGGAGAGGTGGATTACAGATTTGTCCTTCAAAAAGCCACAATTCGGACGCTCATTTGAAAGGCGGTCCGAGCATTAGAACTCGACCCTCAGCCGTCGAGCTGGCGAGTGAAAAAAAATCTGTAAGGGAAAGGAACACTTACAGTGTCAGAAGACGAGAGAACAAGAGGGCCAGTGTCGCTACATTAGCACAACTCGGAAAGTGTAGTGCAGAGGCAGGGGAGTGGCTGAGTAGTCTTCGAGCCATAGACACGAGGGGAGCCTTGTTCGATCATATGAAACCCAAGTGACGTGCGCACAGTTACAAAGTTCTGAGATGGAGGACTAGTCATAAATTCAAGACGGTGGCAAGGAAAGTTTAAACATACTTTTCGGACGACTATCTCCAAAACATCAAGTCAACATTACTCTAATGAGCTCAAGAGCGGATTCAGGACCCAGTCCTGATGTAGTCAGTAGTCACAGAACTTTGACCGATGGTTACAGAACCGAAAAGAACTGGAAAATAGTGATAGTTATCAACCAATGACGCGTGCAGGGTTCGTGGGAGGGAATTTTATGTACCTGCCGGCGGCACGGAGGCAAATCAATTTCCAAGCGCTTGGGCGCTTCATTTCTCCCGAAGTCTGCTTTGACCCTTACCGCCGGCTTCTAGAAGAGTATACACAAGCGCTGGTGTAGCATTCGGGAAGTTATACGCTGTGAGGAAAGGAGAAGAAGCTGGGACGACCACTTCAAAACTCGTCCACATCCAGCCCGGAGCTCTGCAACGTGTCCATAACCGGTGACTGAGATGACCCTCCGGAGGCGGTGAGTCATTCCAGTGCACAACAGGCAGCGATGCCTCCGGGTGGATCCGTAGCTCGGAGGTATTACCATGAACACAGCGAACACGATCGACAGTGCCAGTATGCTAAGTACTTAGCTGTCGTGACTCACCTCTTGAGGTAAAACGGTGGGGAATGGCCAAAAATACTCACCTAACCCGAGAAATTCGATCGTTCTGTGACTAGAATTGAGCATTATCATATGGGAAAGCTCCGGTTCTACCGCCTAGGATGTCGTGTCACCTCATGTCGATGTGCAGTGGAGTCTTCACAAACACCGACCCCGAGGGAAGAAGGTTCAGGTGCAGGATGCAAGGGTAATTCGTTAGTACGGCTTGGTCAAGGTCACGAAACAATGCACGATCATATCCGGCAGCTCTTTCACCGACGGCGACCTTGGCCAGAGGCTCAGAAGGTGACTTTTGATCAGGATCCCGTTTTGCATACCTGAAGAAGATTGGTATGAATGTAATCGAGCCCAAGTAAGGTTGAATACCCGACAATGTCCAGATGATGACGGCTACAGTGGGTGAACTACTGTTCAGGCCCAACAACCTGACCTAATCCCGCATTGTTCACCCCTTTTAGGGGTCAAGTCATCCGGAGTCATGATACGTGACCGTGAAATAGACGCGTCGCGACGCGATCCTGTCGCGTGAATAAACTTGATTTTCGTGTTTCATAATGTTACGGTTGCATTAGGGTCAACGCGCAAGGGCTGCGACAATCCATACCATTCTCTATCTACATTTCTTACTGGATAATACTTCTCCCAATACCTTCAGGTATCAATCATACTGCTTTTGGAACGCTCTTCACTCCTTCACACCATTGTTTCGTATCTCTCCACCGTGAGAGATCAGGGGCACGGAAATAGAGTGATCTTTTTCCGTGATGTGGCCAAGAACCCTGGTATCCGCCTAAGCCTAGTTGATCCAAGGGTGCATTGAGGCTCAAAACGCGTATATTATTAGCTTATTATATGCTTGAGTACCCAAAGGGCGCAAATTCGAGTCATCCAATACCCTGCGAACGTCGTCGAAGCTCAAACTAGGCCCCATCATTACGAAAGGCAGAATGGCAGAGTGCGTTTATCCCCACAACCATACGGCTACAGCTACTCAACACAACTCCAGGTATTTGTAATCAGGTGTCCAGTGAAAGCTCGGATTGACAGTGAAAATTTCATTGTCCGCCCATTTGAGACCGACTCTCCTCGATTACGATTGTGTGGTGGAATGTGAAAGAAGAAACGCGTATCCGACGCGTCTGTGACTATCTGACATTGACTACATGTGTGAGACTAACGCTCTACGGCAGGGAAGGGTTAAATTGCCTCCCACTCACGGGAGTATATGACTTGCTGTGGAAGAGAAAACGGGTAGGATTCTAACTGGCCAGTCGTCGTTACAGACGGGGCTCTCCGGCCTCCTAGGAACGTTGGTGCATGGTGCGATGCCTATATCCTACGACTGACTGAATAAAGAGCCAAGTAATTTTAGGTGAGAGCAATTTGGCCATCTATAGCATCATGGATCCTGCACAAGTCAGAGATCCACCCACTGGCAGGCTCAGACGCTTTGAGTAGTAGGAATCATGGTCACCGACGTCGGACAGATTGTATCTGTCCACGCTTTACATTCACGGGAAAGTGATTGATAGAACTTAATGATCACATCCCAATCGAAAGTTCATTGCTGCCGTTAGGACCGCTCAGACCAAAAACACCGACGAGAAGGGATGGAAAAGATGGAGGAGACGAGAAATCTGTCGAATGAGATTGTAGAAATGCCGCATCAAGATTTAGATTGCTTACAACGCACAATAGGCTTCTACTGAGTTTTCCCGACCCCGAGGCGCATTGTTCGACATTTGAGGAAGTATACAAAGTTCATATCACGCGTAATCGCTGCGGGTGGTCGGATTCTCCGGGCATTCGAACATTGTGAAATATTGTGGCACGCTCACATGAAGAACGCGAAATAGCGTGCTCGTACTCACTAAGGGTTTGATAACATGCCTGCTCCGGAAGGCGAGGCCATAGAGAGGGTGATTACCGAAGGTAGCGTGTCATCCGATTGCTTGAGCACTGGTAAATGTTACGTTCTCGATATTTTTGCCTGAGGCGTACCTGCACGCTACTAGCTCATTTAGGCAGCTTCTCTATGACTTGGTAGAGACCAAAATATTTCCCTGGGCTCAGACGAACTCAACTTCGTATGCCGTATAATTTTGATGGATGTGAGAGGAATGACATTCCATATATAGCTAATCAGGGACGATATACCGACGTCGAGTCACTCGGATTTAATGCGATAAGTCCTCGTCGTCCCGCCCAGGCGAGTCAGAATGGTGGTGTGAATCCAAGATATATAGGTGATTGATTTCCATCCTGATCCTTCCCTTACTTCTTGTCTCTCATGACTCGAGAGGGAGCCAGTCAACCAGCTGCCGTACCCATTTCCAAATCTTGTTTGACCACCTTTACCCGCGCGACAGTGAGAATTTCTTCCCTTGTCGACGGGGCTAAAGGTACTGGAGTCTGGGCTGTAGAATTTCCAAACGATCGAGAGACCTTGTCTCATACCTCCGAGGTCATGTTCAATGTGCCACCGGAACATAGCATGAGTGAGACCTTCGGAAATCAGACAAGGGAGTTAAGCGAAAGCCTGGAGGTCGCACTGAGACACTGTGACGATGCACTCTGATCCAACTACGCGAGCAAAGGAAAAATCCGAACGAAGTTCCGGCTGAGGGAAATTAATGACATTGGTACAGGATTCTCGAAAAGCTGTAGTGACGATGCCATTTTGTGGGGGAGGCGTTCAAGGGAAAGCTGGGGAATTGTTTAGCGAGCACGGACCTTTGCAAAGTACGATCATGGGCTGTAAGAGGTAAAGGACAGCCACATAGATAGACTTCGGTAGCCAAACTCCCGGGCCCCAACTGCCTATTAAAGAAGTCTGAAGGCGCTACTTCACCGCTTTGGGCATGAAATCTGATGGACGTGCTTTGAGTATTTTACCACGTGCCGCCGTAGTGAGAAGGCCGTCGGAGAGTTGGCGAAGTGAAGCATTTCACTGGGATAGTGAACGAAGTGACATTCGAGTGCTCTGTGAGATCTCCAAGGGAACCGCTCTTAGGCAATGACTGAGGTATAGAGGAAAAATCAGGGAAGAAACCTTTCGTTTTGCCTGAATATATGATTTTTACGTGGTGCTCGGACCTTGATGCCGGGGTGGCGTGGCTTGTGCAGAGAACAATAGGCGTGTTGGGCGCCTCCATTCCACGCCAAATAATATTTCGTAAAATCACAATCTGTGAAATCTCGGAAATCTTGTTGGAATCTATGATTCAGTCGAGGTACCTAACTGCGACTTCTAAATTAGGAACCACAATGCGCGTGGGATACCGCAACCCAATGGGGTTCGGAGCGCTTGCCTGCCCTTGGATCTGACGCTATGGGTATATAACTCACCACCCGTATTGTCTTTCGGATTGTGCCCCGCTTGTACCGAGTCGTTTTATTGTGTTTTTGGTCTCCACCGAAACAAAACAAAAGCGAAACTAGCAAGAACAAGACACCCATCTATTCTTTCTTACCTTCCCTAATTGTGTCGTCCCCAATTCCCTCCTTTACTCCCTCTTCACGACTTTTGTTCAACTCCATACCTCCCGACAACAGAACACGCACACACGCAAACTCTAGTCACGAGCCAGTATCACTTCAAACCTTCCAATCGACAACTCCTCGCTCGTCTTCAACTGTACTAGCTGTTAGCCATGCCCGCTTTGCGTACGCGCGATACCCAGGCCCGATGTGCGTAATAATGAGTTTTGCAGACGTTCTCGATAACTTACCTCTTCCCAGCACTCGAAGTGACGACCGATGCCCCTCAACCACCAATGTTGACCATCATCTCACCAACGCCACGAGCCTTTACTTTCCCGTCTACCCATAACCTGAGCGATAGCCCTTATTCCACTCCTTCATCGTCACCTTTCGAACCCGACCTCCGTTCACTCGCTTTGTCTTCCGCTTCTTCATCATGTACAACACCACCCCCTCTCATGCGCACCCTCACCCCCGATTCTACTTCGCCGGTCTCTCACAAACGCCGAAAGTCCTCTACCTCATCCATCCTCTCGACCTCCCCAAGCGACGTTGACCGCCGCCCTAAAAAAGGGGACGAAGATTATATCAAACGTCCCGAGAACGCCTTCATTCTCTTCCGTCGCAAATGTGTCGAGGAACGAGACGCTGCAGCTGCTTCGAGCGGCGGCAAGAAACAACGACAAGCCGATCTTTCCAAGGCCATCAGCCAGCAGTGGAAGGCGCTTTCTGGAGAGGAGAGGAAGCACTGGGAAGATTTGGCGAAGGAGAAGAAGAAGGAACACGAGCAGCTGCATCCTAACTACGTGTATCGTCCTCAGCGAGTTCGGGATAAGGATGGGAAGGCTAGAAATAAGAAGCGGTCTAAGAAGTCTGAAGATCAATGCGGCGAGGAACCCAACTCTACCATTTCGTTTGTGATTCCTCCTCCCACTACTTCGAGACCCCACGGTCGCTCTGCTTCTGCACCTACGCCTCCTCCATCATTCCAGACCATCCAGCTTCCCAGTCTGTTCACCGCCAACGCCTCGTGTCCTTCATCGCCTTCGTTACTTCCTATGATCTCCCGACGCGCCGCCCACACCGGGAACCCAGAAGATGTCATGAGGAACTTTGATTACCGACCCAGCGGCACTGAACATCTTTTGCCACCTGCTGAATTCTCGGTAAGTCATTCTTTGATCGTTGATTGAGCGCTTTACTGATCTTTCTTTCCAAATCTAAGCAGTATATTCCTCATCCGCTCGTCGACACCTCTATGTTCTCCCCGTCGACGACTTGCTCCTCGGGACCATCCTCTCCAGCTTCGGGACCCTTTACCCCAAGCTCATCGTACTCACATCCTTCTGCCTTTCCCTCGGACTTCACGATGCCGCCGAACGCTAACGTCGACGATCCTTACACGTGGGAATGGCCTACGTCCGATTCGTCTGCTTCGTTGATGGCCGGCGACTTCGACATCTGCTCAATACCTCCTATCGAGCTAGGCATGAACAAAGATCATCATCAGCATCTCGAAAGCATGCACCAGATGGAAACGTATTCACCTGTATACGACGGCCAACTCCACCACGAGTACGAGTACGAGTCGCAGCAACATTTCGTCGACGAACATCCCGAGTTCTGCCAATTCTCAATGGATATGGATCCCTCAAATCTTCTGCAGGGCTATCCCGGAGCTGCTATCGACGAGATGCCCCTAACTGCTCAGCCTCTCCTCCACCAATCCGAAGCGCGCGCCTCATATTGAGCTAGTCTCAAATGGACCCTTACCATGTATCACCACTCGCGATTCCTCCCCTCACATCCCCACGTATTCACCTTCATTGTACACTTTACCTTTCTTGGTTGTTTCTTCCATCATTTGTACTACCCAACTCTCTCTCTCTCGGCTGCGCCGCCGACGTCCACTCTTCCTGTGTTCATCTTTAGCTTTTATTTAGCGCTCTCAGGTTATGTCTTCATCACGACACTCACATTTTCTAAACGACCCTCAACATTTCGATACCCCACGACCCTCATCCCTAATATTCACGCTCTTCACCTCGAACCTCGAACTCCAACGTGTAGTTGTACCACTTACTTATTGCATATTTGCGCAATTCAACAAACGCGTTACTCCTCGAATTTTTTCAATCCCCCCTTCTGAGCTGACAACTCCAATTCCTCCGACGGGGGGAGGAGCACCTGTCGAGAAAGACAATAAGAGATAACGAGTGAGAAAAATTCAATAACGCACATGAGTCAAAGAGTTCTAGACCTCCAAAAGGAAAGTGCAAAGTTCCACGCTGGTCAAAAAGTCCAAGTGCCCTTCGACCTGTTGAACCCCGGTCCGGGGATTGAATATCCACCCTTGATTTCATGTTTTTTTTTTCGATCATGGGATGCCGCGCCTTGGAAAACGCCATACGTTTCTCCGTGGAAAATAGAACTCGTTGGTCGTATGCCTGGGTGAGCGCTTCGTTAGACTTCTAAAACGTGCGAGGTTAGAACGTAGGGATAGAGCTTCTGCATGATTGTGTGTGCGTGCGAATTGACGTTGAGTGATCGTGCTAAGGAGGCTGACAGGGATGCTACTCTGCGATACGTTCCCCTGCAACATTGACCCTCGTGCAGCCACCATCAAACGAGTCAATACTTAGCTTGTGTAGAGCGAGTCGGAGGTGCCGAGTAAGTACGGGATTTCGTGCTAGCTTCCGACCTCCGAGGAAGATGTGATGTGATGATGGCGCCCAACCACTGGCACAGGACGAGATGGATTTTCTGGAAACTCGTCAAAGTCATACAAATTGATTTATTTTTCATCTCAGCGATCGTCGACGAAAAAGGAAACGTCAAAGGTTAGGGAGAAGGTGCTGTAGGTCTGGGATAATGAAACGATGAGGTTGTGTCATCGACGCCTCGATAAACAACGTACCTCTAGCCCTCAGCTAACACCCTGTATGCACAACACGTTCCCCTTCGTCTTTACACTCGTTCCATGATCGAAATCCACCACCTTGTTCATTAGTCGTAGAAAAAGAACAATAAATCCCATTAAAAAAATTCATATCAGCGGATTTCATCTCCTGATTCATCTCCCGAGATGAAGTGACGTCTGATTGAAGTCAAGAGTATGTTGCTTACCACGTTCTCCAACTCCCAGCAATAGAATGTCGGCCCAGCCCTGCTCTCCATCACGTTCTCGCCCATCCGTTTTACCTCCTAGGCCGTACCTCATTTCCGTCCTCTCGACGACACTACCCTCGAACCGAAACTACGGCCTCGATCGAATTATGAGAGCTTTGCCCTCCTCGTGTCGAGAGTCGTGGATAGAGCCCATAATGCTATTTCTCGACGTTCGTGGGAGGTCATTTCGAGGCGGCGGAGGCGCTATTTCGGGAACGTGAAAAAGCAGCGAGGAGACTCGAAGAATGATAGCCGACGACCGACGGTGAGCCGCGTGCAGCTGATGAACAAAGCAAGACCCAGGAACCCGAACTTGTACTCGTCTGTAAAGCTCGGAAGACTATCGGGGAAACCTCAGGCATGAGTGAGAGGAGTTTGGAGTCGAGCTGAGTGACGAAGTCGATGACTGAGCTCTGGTGCCACACACTGCCCGTTGACTTTGTGACTTGGGGCGAGGTATGAACGACATATCATAAAGTTTCAAAGAGGACAAATAAGACAGGGAGTAGAAATGGGGGAGGAAGGAAAGGAAAGCTCACCTTTGTCCCACCAGGACCTCATTTAAGAGACAACTCGTTGAAAACACACCAGAAACACGCTACCACCGCATGTTGGACACGGGAAGGTGCCGAGGTCATCCAGGGAGCAACAAACTGAGAGATCGCTGCCAGAACGATGAAGTGTAGACCTCCTTGAGACAAAGCAGTCTCACAAGACGGAAGGAGGGCCCCAAGAGAAGAGAAAAATCTCCAGACTCTGACCGTTTTATCGTTATTTTCCTTTGTCGTTCGCTGTGTTGATTATCGGGCGTCAACCCGCGTTCGGCTGCCTCATGTGTGATATGCGACATTCATTTGCAGATGGACTAGATTGTGACTTGGGTACTGTGGCACCACCGATCGTATAACCAGAGTGATCGATTTCTAGCAAGTGTTGTCGTAGAAATTCAGGAAAGGAAGGGACCCGGAGAGGACGAAACACGCACCGTATAATCAGGAACTCTCAATGGAGGCCTATATACCGTGGGCTTGGGCACCCAACCTGAAGGAATCAAAAACAGTAAGAGGTGAATCATACCGAGTCAACTTCGCGGGAGCTGGGCGCCAGACGTGCGCCTGTTCGGCTGGTTAAAATGCAGAAATAAATTCTTTGCGGTAAAAGAATTCATTGAGAATGCTGCGCAACAAAGAAATCAGAACACCGTTCCCCCTAACGACTCACTCACCGCCTTCTACAAAAGGAGACCTGAGGAATATTGGCATTTAGAATCAAAGCAACTCACTGATGTATCCTGCCGATGAACCCTCGAGCTTGGGTGTCGTAAGTTGCTGGTTCCGAATCGTGTCTTTGCGGCAGCCCACTTGCAGTGTGCACAGCATGCCTAACCCAACGCCCCATTGAGAAGTTGAGAATGTTGGACGTCTCAATAGTAATCAATCGACAAGCACCCACAACGTATATTGAAGGCGTTCCTGGCTGACCTGGTGACAACTCTGACGGTACCGCAGGATATTGTCAAAGCGAGTAACGAATGTGACGCCTTTGGATTGATGGTAAGACTTCATCACAAAAGCTATAATAAAGGGCTTGGAAGTAGTTAGCCTGAGCATCGTAGACAAGGATGCTGAGCTTGACACCCCTATAGCACATATCGAACTCTCCGTTCAATAAATATCATTCTGCGTGTGCTATAGCGTCAGCGATGCATCGACTCTGATAAGGATTTATACCAACTGGCGTCAGCATGGAAGCCAGTTTTTCTTGCGGTTGTCAGGATATTGACACGGGGCCGCCGACACGTTATGGTGAAGGAACATACCACAATCCAAAGTAGCATTTTCTCCTCTATAGGACGTGAATGTTATACGAAAGGTCCAACCCGGCGCTGAGCAATACCTGGGATCTTCCATTCGAGTTCAAATGGAGCAATCCAAAGAGAAGGGTTGCCTAAAAAAGAAACCCGATGAGCAACAGTCTAAGATTTGATAGAATAGGAAATACTACTGGTACTCATCCTAGGCCCACCAAAACCCGACATGATGACGGTGCAGAGCCAAGAGCGTTATTTAGCCAATGTTTGGCCTTGTGGGAGTGAGCCATTTTCGGAAACTCTTACTCAGGGTCACACCTGCCCTCTAGGCTCTGACCACGACCAATGGTGTTTCTTCCTGTTGTGTCTAAGGCATACTTTCGTGGTCCCTCCGTCAAAAGAGTTAAATGTCTCGTGATCGGATAAGCAATATCTGCTCCAAGAAGTCGCAAAAGCCTTCCCTGCCATAATCTTAAATCCCGCGCGGTATGTCGTTTTTTTTTATTGGACTTCGAGTCCGCTGGTCCGAGCTCGACGTACATATGCATGTCATTAAACCAGCTCGGTGCAATTATCTTTCTCAAATTACCCAGACTACTGGGTCGCTCTTTCCTATTCGCATGTTGTGAATCTCCTGATAGGAACTCTCAGGTTTGTGGTTCCTGGTTTCACATACGTATAAAGTCTCACGGATGCGCTATGTCCGGTATTTCGAGGTTTTCTCTCCCGTGTTTCACCGTCAGCGTCGGCGAGGGTCTTGGAGTCTCAATTAAATCGTTTTCGTGCTCAGAACTGGCGGCAACTCCCAACTACCCACTTGAACGTAAGCATTTCATCAATTTCCGTGTTGTCAGGTTCTGGCTATCGAAGTCGGTACATGCGATGGTTCCAACACGTAAAACGTTCCAAACAAATGTCTAGGGCTACGGCTATCGTGAAAAAAGCCCCAAAAACACGCTTGGGGCGGGGTGAGGGCTTAACACGATCGTAGACGATTATGAAGTGGGAGGCTGCGTTATTCACCTGCAGAAGACATTATCGAGATACTCGGAGAGGCTCAGTGCCATCTCAGGCTACTTAATCCGCGAGCTTCGTCTCGCTTTGGCATTCTCAAACGCCCAAAGGGACCGATTTATTTTGGCCTCTCAGCGAATTACCCCTTATCCAAATTGGCTTGGAAATTTTTGTTCAAGCTTCCTTATACGGAAAGTGAGAGCCAGGGATCACTTTTCGAACTTCAAAAGGTAGGTTGGGTCGAGAAATAACGGTAAAGTTCAGAGAAGCTCGCGCTTTTATATCAGAATGGTAATGCATACTGATGTCATGTTACCATTCAGGGAGGCCGACCCTGCATCCGTTTACGGTGTTGCTTCGTGCTTGTAGCATACAGTTCGCAATCGAGCTATGTACTGGGCCTTCCACTTCTGACCAGTATACATGCTGTACACGCGTCTAACTACTCATTTCAGTTGGATGATGGTACTTGGAAAGGCCATCATAGAGACACCCGCATTCCTCAATACCGAACGATGAGTGTGTGAAGTTGGGGCTGAGGTTTCCAAATAAGGATCCGAACTAGGTATGAGAGTGATCGAGTCGGCAGAACTATTCGGCAATGGTGGTGCTATACAGATGCTAACGCGTTCTCGACGTCGCGAGGAAAGATTATGCGGGCTTGACGCTCCGGTGAGCTCGAGGTGGGTCTTAAGCCATCGTCCTCTTGTACGCTCATCTATAACCATGAGGGCCGTGAACTACACTCAATCTAGGCAGGAACCTGAATCCTTCAACCGCGAATTGGAATGACGGATCATGTCTGGACACCACTGTTCGGAGAAAGTCCGGGCTCATTTTGGATCTCTAGGGCGTACTTGCAGGGCGAAACTTGGCACTCTTTCCATCTAAACCTCATGGTATCGAATTTGTAGGGCATAGGGCTAGATAATAAGTCCTACGAAGGCCCAAGGGTAAATTTCATGTTCCAGACCGGTAGTTCAGCATCATAGCATGTTCGCTCGATAGTAACGTCAAGGCTTGACCACAGAACTTCGTCCTACCTCCAGGCTCCTTGAGTGACGGATTGTCAAACGCCAAACTCAATGTTCTTCATGTCAGCTGTCGAATAATCTCCTAGTCAGCAGGGTACAAATTCAGTGATGATCTCGTCCGAGGTGATTTTTCATCATATCGCCCACGTGTTTATCATATCATATCATGTTGTGCAACCTGCTGAATGAACGTGGGTAAAACACCGAGCATCATCAGAATCTCATGGCCTTGCAAGCTCCAGATTCCTTGCCTTGGGTCGAACCCGGATTATAGCAGGAATCCCTACCACCCGGGGTATATGTCATTCTTAGCCTCGGCTAGTGGGGGGCAATTTATCTCGAGTACGGGCCCTCTGCTCACTGCTGTAGAAACAACGAGCATGGGGATATGTAAGTTAAACGTGGGTAGAGGGCATACTCCCATCTGTTTGACTCCCAGGATAATCATGCAGGCTCATGCGCTTGTTCATCTATCGACAGTCCACATGTTGCATACTGGTACTTGTGGATCTCAATCTCCGCACTGGTCCTCATCAAAGCCTCCGAAAGCAGTATGTCTCGAGATTCCCTCGATCTTCTCAGCAAGTCCGAGGGAAACCTCCTTTGATTCATCGATACGACGCCAACAATGCCAGGCTGGTAAGGAATCAGCTGAAACTCCTAGTTAAACGGAAATTAAAAATCCATATGTTTTTCGGGGTCTAGTACGAGCGGTAGATTCATCTCCTGAGCGTATCCGCATGATGTATCACCAGGAGAGATGTCATTGCAACTCTGTTCGGTTATTTGAGACAGCTCCAGAGCGGAATAGACAGGAAATGAGACCCTGGACGACACAGCGATCTGGCGCATCGCTTCAAGTTACGCACCCGATAGGCGAGCTAACATCAATGCGGGGTAGTTGGTTCCGGTTGTCATCGGTGAGTTGGGCTTGTATGAACGCTTATGAACGACAGTCTCATCATCTACCCATCCTAATATGACATTCATGGTCCGGTAGAATGGTCGTATGATGCCCGGGGTTGACGATAAGGGAAGAAGGGAACGGTAAATTGGATTCGACGTGCCGAAGCTGGTCTCCGAACTGAATAGTAATTCCCCACTCGGGGTTTTCCGAGTACGCTTCCAAGTTGAAGTTCCAAGTGATGCTTCATGTCCGAAAATCTCATGACTACCCTTCCAAGGTTTATGTACAGTCCCAGTATGGTCCTAAAATCGTTCATAATGGACACGTATGTACCCGAGCGCTACGGGCTGACTCATGTTCCGGTCTGTAAGTCGCCTGTCATCGAGTCAAAAGCTCATAGATGTTCATATCGATCGATTGAAACAGCCGGGCCGATGTATGACGGGGCCTTCTCGTCCGGTGGCCCATCTCTACTGATGAGGTCGTTAGACCCAGCGAACACTTTGTGTTTCTTTTTTGACGAGTTTCGCTCGGGGAAACCTGTCGTTGATGATCTATGGGTCTCCAGAAACTTTGACGACAGAAAATCCTCGCCGAAGGAAGGGGAGAGTTATATCCCTTCAGAGTCCCGTGGACTCAGCGGCGAACTCCCGAGCCATGTAGATTGTCGATCAACCTGCTACCGTACTAAAAGAAGGAGTAAACCTAACTTGAAGAGGAATAGATCTTGAGAGTAGAAGCTCTGGCTTGCGCACGTCTAAACATAACAAGTAGATATCAGGAAGCAACCTGAGAATCCCCAATCGTTCAGAGTTTACGAGGGCCGTCAGGGAATGACTGATGAAATTCAAGCTATCTTGGGAATGAACGAGTACTCTTGAATGCTTCTTCAACATTCATCTACGAACTTGACACTGACTCCAATCTCGTCCAGCTCTCAGCATGTCAAGCCCTTGAAAACAGTCTGATTCCGTTAACATGAGTTGAAAAGTGAGAGCACCGTGTGAAGTTCTTCGAAGGCTGGTCACTAAACGCGTTGTTGATAGTGGTCGTGAGAAGCTTGACTAAGTATAGAGGCCGCCTATGCTTCTTCTTCTTTTTAGCGCTCTTTCAAGTTACCGCGTTTGTGTTTTGCCCTGAAGGAAGTGATGCGAGAGTTCACGTTTCTGGGAAAGGTTCAGTATTCTTGTGGAGGCCGGAGCGATACGGTCAAGTGCAGGAACTGGGGGTTTAGAAGCTAATGGGAGATTTCTTGCTCTATAACGAAGTATGTAAAGGAAATCAAGGATGCTGCGATGTTTTGACTACCAAGTCTTACTATCAGTCAACACGCGTGGAGGCCAGCATTCGGAAGATGGGCCCTTGAGCTTCAGATTCCTGGGAAGTTCTTGGCAAGCGCTAATATCTGAAACGAGCGCCAGGCGAGAGCAACAACATCACGTGGTATTTCACTTCTTTCACTGCAACCAACACCTTGTCTGATGTCGCTCCGATCCCAGCAGCGGCCGGAATTCTTCAATCAAGAAAATGTCGATGAAGGCTTCGCCATGCTATATGGGTACACCACTATCTCATGGAGGGTTTTCCACCGATACACAGGAGTTTTTCGGAGACCAGCTGCACTCGCACCAACTTATTTCAATAGCGAATTTGTCACACGGTGAGTCAAGTTTCTCTAGATAGCTTCCGCGCGTTGCCATATATGAACTAATAACCTGAAAATGATCCTGTAGCAAGGTACCATTATACAGCCAATCGAGAAATCATCGGAAAATATAGGTTTGATTGTGAGGAACTTATTGTACGCTGGATTAGAACTGATGGACCCAGTATTACGAACTCGATAGAGACATACATTGTTTCGATGATTCTCAACCACACAGACTACTTTCAACGTAAGGTCCGAAACACCCTGGCGAGGTCTATCGAAATGCTCACTGAGGATACGACAGCAAAGTAATACGATTTTGCACATTATCTCGACCAGCAGGCCCGTCTTTTTTAGAAAGTGGTGCCATATTTATTGCTTTACTGCAGGCCTTATTTTTTCGGTAAGGTTCACTTGTCCAGTCTTAGAGTCTGGACCAGACAAAATTTCACAGGTTCTCTTCCTTTCCTTTACAGATATAAACCTCTGGTACGGACCGTTATGTTCTCTAACAGGAGGTGAGACGAGATGCGTGTTTCCGATAGCATCTTGATACCAGAACAGAACTTGGCATACAGAAAGAAAAGGCTAGTGAAGCTCTTGTTACGGAAAGTTATCCGCCTTATACCAGCATCTAATGAGGATAAAGGTTCTCACACCGGGGTGCGCGGCGCGTGTAACCTCCAGCAATGTGTCTCGGTGTTCATATTCGATCAAGGTTCAAACCCTTTACCAGTAAACATCACTACCTCAAGAGTGTTTTAGTTAGGTGAGCTGTGGGTTGCTCTTTATTTTTTCATCAGAGGTTATCTCATACCAGATTCCCCTCAATGCTCAGTTACCTTCCTACGATCAACGTACGAACGATTATGCTCTCAATCCCCAAAGAAAGATCTCAACTTCCGAGCTCGTTGAATACTCGCATCATGAAGATCAAGCCTTGCAGAAAGGGAGGGGGACAACGCCGAAATGACTCGCTCCCAATGGCCTAGTGTTTCGCGCGATCATATAGCATCTTCAGGTTTCGGGTGCATGAAACATGAAGGTGAATTCCACACGCCGTAATAATATGCTGCGGGCTTTGAAGGTAGATTGTCCCTTTCATTAACTGGTGTCCTGATAGAGCTAGCTCATAAGATCCATTGAAGCCATAATAGCCTCTATGAAGTCGATCAAGCTCGGGTTTAATGGCATGCACTGTCATTCGGTCCGAAATGGAGTGAAGGCGTCATTGAGCTCGGTGTTCCTAGCGTTAAAGAGCCCTAGAAACCCGGGCATTTCACAAAGCGTTGATAGCGCACTGGAGGTAAGTACGGCTTGATGTTAATGTTCTGGCCATGTCGCGATCTGGCACTCTAACTCAAAGTTCGACCTTCAGAGTTCCTTAAAGGGTATCAATGGCCCAGATGTTTGTATCGGATCGCTCCTTCCATATTCTGTAGAATCAGAACGGGAAAGGAGGGTACGAAGTAGTGGTCAACCCTTCATTTCCCCCTCTGATCTGCTTCCTCGACGGTCACACTTGCCTTTTATGGTCCGGGTTCCCGTGTTTTGGTTGGTGACCTCGTATATGGTGCAAAGGGCTCAATCGGTGAGAAGACCTAGAATGAAAGGAAGGATGAGAAGAACCCTCTTTATGTCGGGTGGTGTCATACCTCACATGGTTGTGTGAACCAGCGGCCGAACGTCGGAGGCTTCGGTCTTCCACTTGGAATCACTTGGCTACGGTTTTTGGAGGTTTTTTGTTTACAGTGGCCCTCTTTCTCAGGGGCAATCGGTAAGTGAAGTCGTCTGTGAGTTCCATAATTCAATATGAACGCCACAGGCTCGTAGTTAGGGCCACGTCTAGCTGTTTCGAACTACTCCCAGACCAGTTTCTCTATTCGAGAATGTGGCCCTCCATTGGATAACGCTCCATTCCCGGGTGGTTTGACTCAGACGACCGATCCTCGCCTCGTTTTTGCAGATTGAGGTACATGACAAGGTCGGTCTTCGTTAATAAGAGACCCTGCACTCTTGTACGGCTTCTCAAGAGAATGTTAAAGAATGTTAAAGAATGGAATAGGGAGGGATATGTACACGTCGACGATGATTTGCTTCGTGTTCCGAAGAACTATCTCGGTTCTCACACCTCTACATGCCTGCTTTGGGGGCTTGGTTGTCCATATGGGCGAAGTTGACGAACCCATCTTTCTACCTTCTCACAGAGCCATCCTAAGCCGATCGAAACTGTCTTGACCGAAGGCAAAGGAATGAACATTCATTTGGCGCTGTGATCTTTGAGGTGGGCGTTGGCTTTTTTTTTCTGCCACCGGCACAGCTCCAAGGTCGAGCTCTATCGCCACCACAGTGTCGACTTCTAGTGAGTTCGAACCTGCTGTAACCTTCACCATTCACCTCACATTCTGACGTGTTCAACAGCTAACACAGTGGGCTAGCATCATCTATCCCACCGATGGGTCTTCACCGCTCACCCGTCGGCTTCGATCCAATGCCTCATTGTGATAAGAAAATGTTGCTCACCCTTACTTACAGCCATTTCGGGATATTTTGGGATAAACATTATTCCGAAACCATATTCGACTCGGTCGCTCCCCCCTGGCTCAAGAAGATGTCTTTTACAGGCCGACCTGGACCTGCTGCAAAACACTCCGTGCGATAGTAAGTTGGACGGGAGCTTCACTCGAGGAATTCCTGAACTGTTCAGGTAGCGCGTTGACCGATATTACGCTGAGCGGGGTACCGCTCACAGGAGAGGAAGTATTATCAACCCTTTGACAAGTAAGCTTTCTCGGGCGTCTCTTAACGGTCGAGCTTTACTTTAA
Source organism: Marasmius tenuissimus (assembly GCA_029532415.1). Lineage (NCBI taxonomy): Eukaryota > Fungi > Basidiomycota > Agaricomycetes > Agaricales > Marasmiaceae > Marasmius > Marasmius tenuissimus. Next base: position 12,865 of record JAQOTA010000035.1, on the reverse strand, counting down.
TCCCGCCCCCAGAACTTATGCCCATCGTTATTGTTCGAGCTCGACCAAACTACTTCTGCCAGGACTGACCTTATTCGAGTAGGAGACGTCGTTACCCCAGCTCGGGTCTCTATAACTCTGTGTTCTCGCTCATTTCGACGAAAATTTGGAGTTCGTGAATGAGGTATCATCTACCAGGCACCCTCCCGTCACCATACCCCCAATTCCCCCCACCAATCCTTCAGGATGGCGACGTTGCTCAACCTGGGATATCCAGCACATCAGGCTACTCACGATCCATTGAAAGTTTACGATGTCCATTTTCCCGCCCTCTCTAAACATTCGATACGGCATAGTACCCTATTTCAAACATACCACGACTCGCGAGCCTTTCTACTGTATTTGGTTGATCCACTACAAAAAACTCGGTCGATCGTAAAGGGCGACAAAAAATTGGAGTAAACTATTCTGGCGTGTAAGTGGGTGGTGCGTCTGCTAATTGTGAACTCCCATTCATATTCTGATCGTATCGAATCTCCCTGTCGTGGTGTCGTCTACTAGTGGCGACCGGCTGTGCCGATCCTCCTACATCTAAGGAATTGTCGGATGGATGGTCCCCAGTGGGAGGTGACTGGCCGGGTAATGAGTCTTTTCCTCCTACAACAGAGCGAACCGACGTATCCGTGACCTGGGTCATGTAGGGCACTATTTCCTCCCTCCTGCGTTTTGACTTGAAGAACCACACCAACACTGCGACGGTGAGTAAGGCAACTATTCCGCCAACTACGCCGCCAACAATTGGTCCAAGAGGTGTCTTCCGATTGGAATCCGATTGCGATGAGGTACCTGGTACACTCCCATTGCCCTGGATGGGTGGCATCCTGTCGTTTCTCACGTGAAAATAGTCGATAGCAAGCCATTGGGGGGGCTCATTTGGGTTATTGTGTGCTCCGGAGTAGCTGATAACCATTTCATGTTCCCTGCCAGTATACTCCAAACTGACGTTGAAAAGGTGTCGATTTGACCAGAACGTGTAGTTATTCGGACTAGACGGCAAATGGTCTGACCTAGCGAGCTCGAAGGAGGTGGAGCTACCGTTGTCTATGTAGTAGGAACCTGTACTACTGTCGAAATCCGCATGGCGATCGGGTAAGCTCGGGTGGTCGATATATCCATACAACGCTACGAAGGTACCTATCTCAATGTTTAGCGCCGATCATATGGGGAGTGAAGCATTGAGATCTGCGCACCCACCATTAAATCGGAAAGACATCGTTGCACCAGGGAAATCCGTCCATATAAACTGATTGCCTGCAGTCCCAACGTTCCAATTTCCTGTTTCATTGTAATAAATGGAGTTCCTCGTATCACCCGACATCACTTTCAGCGTCTCTTGCGTCAGATCTACAGTATCCAATGGGCCATATTCGATTGAGTCCAACCAAAACATTTGCGTTTTGGGGTTGTCCACCGTGACATTGATGGTTACTGTATGATTTTTTCTGGAAAGGCGGGCTTGCTCGCATAAGACGAGATTGGTGGTGGCATACATGTAGAGTTCGTATGGAAAAGTGCCAATGGGGATATCGTCAATCTGGCAGGTGTATTTTGGGAGCAGGTCGGCGGAATCAGTGGTAGAATTCGGTTCGCGGACGATTCTACGGTTATCCTTCGCACCCTTCACTTGGATGTAGTCCCCTATATCGAGCGAAGGGAGAGATGAGAACGGACGATACATCGCCAGGTATCTTACTGGCTTGTTTACTCACCCTCAAAGGTAAACGTGAACCCTGCCCGCCCCGAGTTCGTCCCCTTCATCGTCTTGTTGTATGGATCTCCCCGTTCCCCAAAACTGTCGAAACTTGATATATCGAAATTCCATGCACCGGTGTGATATGTGATTCGAGGATCTGTGTCGTCTACAACGACCCGCCGAAAGTAGGTAGGTTCAGCCATTGGTACTTGGTAAAGATGTCGCCGGCGAGGAAGATTTCCTGATTCGACCCTGTATAGCAAAATAGCTGGGCGGGGTGGGAGAGCACCAACCTCCCACTTATCAGTTTATGTCTGACGATTGGGCCGGGTCCTAGGCAATTTGCTGTGGTCAAATGATGGATCCACTATCCATCTTGATATTCTTCCGGCATAGAGGCGAGGCCACATGCTTCACATATTCTCCTTTCCCAGAGTTGTTTCGCTGTGTACTGAAGGCAGTACAGGGTCCTCTTTGAAGAGATAATAGGAGAATGGAGTTTGTGGGTGAGCGCACCGGAGGAAGGAGAACTGGAAATGGAACCTTCATTGAACTCTAGCTTTCAGGTCAAGTTCCCGTTGTGTAGGGAGAGGAAACCCCGTACATTCGCCGTTGGTATACAGTACACATACTGAACACGAAAAGGGGTGTTGTGCAACGCCATCATCAGTATCAGCATCACAAACGTCCGGGGTGAAACCTATTGAACTTCGATAGGAGAAACATTTCAAGCGATGCTCTTGTCGTCAGATTGCTCTTCATCAACTTTTCCACATGATTCACCGAGAGCTGGCACCCACCGCTAAGTACAATTTCGGAACATTCCTTGGCTGCAGAGGACTTTATCGCTGTCGTACATCCTCAAATCTCCTTGTACGGCGACTCTGACTATTCCCAACTATCTCCATATCTTCTTAATTCTTTGCTTCGTCTCTCGGCTTGCGGAAGTCGTCTGAAAGCTATATGGCAGTCTGAGATCATGATCGCGAGGGCGTAGAAACAAATTCATTGTTTCGTGTGTTGGAAAGCTTTGGCAGATTCCGTAGGATCGCTTCTTGTCTTGGCTTGATTTCTGGCTCGTTCCGGCTGTTTTGTCCGTTCATCGTTCACGGCAGCAGCTTTACCGGCCGTCTGGAGGCTGAAAATGCCGGGTCAGATCTTTGAAAAGAAAGGCTAAAACTCCCGATACTCACCTTCGAGTTCGGTTAGGTCTCTGGAGCACAACCTCCGTTGATTTTGCTTGACTTGCGGTTTTACCTGTTCCCGGTTGCTGCGTTCGTGAGTCAGGTGTCCTTCCGGTGGTCAGGAATCTACTCAAGAGGCTTGAGAAGTTGAAAAAACGAGGAAGACTAGCCTTACCTGGTCGTACAGACCGCGTGGACCGATATAGGTTCCCGAGCGAGATTTACTGTTACCCTAGCTTCAACTTTAGTATCATGTTCCGACTGTCGTCGCTTCTGTACATCGTGCTTGGACGTGGTAAGTGATTGAATCTCGGCAGCCATTCCAGCTGACCTGGAAGCTGATTGTGGCTGAAAAAGATCCCAGAGGTGTAGTGGTCCCTCTACCAGTTTTCTCAACCTTTGCTGATGGTGGCGAAGGTCGTATGGTACGCCACCGTGTATCAAGTCGGGATAATCATGATCCCTTATGTACTGCCCCACATCCGATCTGTGACTCTGCGCCCGTAGATGGTCTCTAACGCACTCGTATTGGGTAGAAAACCAATACGAACCAACCCATTCTGTAACTTCCAGCTCGGGTACACCGTAAGTCTTCCAATCCCTCTTCGGGAGTACACTTCTTCCATTCGGGTCAGAGGACCAGTAGAAGAGTGGGGACGGAAGAGGATGCCGTAAACGATACATCCCTCGACGTACTCCACGCGCAAATGTGGAACAAAGAGGTATGCGAGTGTCGGACGGGAGAAGTGACCAGTGAAGGAGAATCCAATTTCGTCGATGAAAACTAGGGGGTGTGAGTTTTAGAATGGGGATTGGATTACGGTAAGAGAGAAGTTTTTTGAGGCACTTACACGTCCAATGATCAGCATGTGAATAAAACTGGCGAAGATAAGTGGCGCGAAGTCGAGTCCGATCAACCTTTGGAAAACATAACGAGAAGCGGAGATCTAGGCGCACACTGTGAGAGTTGTTGAACGTCAGATCAATGCGCAAGGGAGCTGATCTAGGTGAGACAAGGAGTCTTGCATACGAACATATAGAACACACCTATTCTGGAGTAATTTGCTCCAACACCGTGGCTGTGATTCTCAAAATGCCACGTCGGGACGGGCGTTGAAGGGAAGTGGGCAAGATGCTCTGGATTTGAAGGTTGCACCACGGTCCCGAAGGTCAGATACCCGTGTTGCGCAAACTTGGAAAGGTCTTCCTCCCAGTTTCTTCCCAATGACGCGGGAAGATAAACAAAGTCACCGAAGTTTCTCTCAAAGCATGCGACAATGTCATTGGTATTAAGTTGCGGACGCGAACCTGAAAGAAGTGGAATCGGTGCCAAGGGACAGTTAGAGTTGATCGGCGGTGAGATGGATGCAGAAGCCGGGTCGTAGAGCCAAAAGCCGGTCCTTAGGTTGAATGCCCAATCTGACCACGACGACGAAACCTGTTATCATATTATTGACTTGTCTTAATTCCAGATAGAGCTTGAACAACAAGCCAACCCACCGGGATCGTCAAAGTTTTAGGGGTGCAGAGCGTTTGTATCGCGAGCTCCTAGAAATGATTTGAGCAAGGCGTGAATATAAACTTACAATGAACGTACGTGTGTATACAGAAGGTAGTCCCATACTATGGACCCTCGATATCGGCTGACAAACTCTTGTCCGTTTGCAAGTTCTACGATTCTCGATCAGACTAGTCAGTCTCGAGAATGAGTCTAATCAGCGACCACGTAAACCCTCGCACCTTCGTGTAGTATAAAAGTTGGTATGTCTGACTTCATCAAGCCCAGCATCTGAGCGAGCCGTGGAGACCTAGAGTCAATTGCACGTGAGGCAAAAGTCCCTTTCGTAGAGTTGCGCGCTACCTCTGAGTCGAGTAAGCTTCGTACGCCTGTCCCCACAACTCCAGAGCCTTTCACTCGTGCGAATAACTTGTAAACTTGAAGTGCACTCACTATGCGTGTAATTTCCTTATCTCCTGTGCCCGCCGGCTCAAACATAACCACAGTGACCGCCCAGTCACTATATGGAAAAACTGTAGCGGTGTAGAATGATTTGATTACCTTGAGCCTCGTTTCGATGTTTTTCCGAGATGCGCTATTGTCCCTTGAAGGTCTTCGCACTACTACCTCCATACTCTCTGACCAAGTTCGCTCACGAAGAATAACATCGCCCTTAAGAATCTCTCGGTACTCGCTTTGCTCTGGCTGAACGAGGCATGTCTTTGGTTTTACTCGAAAAATAATGTGTTCAAGATAGACGCACCATGACTCGATCCATTCCCTTCCCCCGACACGTTTTATAACTTTCACATCCATAGTTGTGACTGACGTTTCCTTCTATGTGTTGTATCGTAACGTTTTTGCCTCGAATCTTAGTATTTCTGGCGCGGTGAAAAAACTGGGACATTGCGATGGGGTCGAGTGGGGGTAGTGACACGGGGCGAGATTTGGTATGACGAGTTACTTATATGTCGTCGTTATGGCTCACGTGTCCATCATCGAGCCTCGTCATCCAGAATAGCTGTATAGTCACCAGTTCTGGGATCCTGTTGAACCTGAGAAACTGGTGGATATAGGCTAGTCATCAGGTCGGTAAGAATTTGACAGGACCCACTGGCATGGCTCCACTACGACATTTTAACCGTATAATTCTCACGGCGGCAACAAAGATTTCGTCCTTTCGACCACGAAACCGCCGCAAATGAGGCATGAGATCAAGCGAAATGTCCTTCCAGACGATCTCATGTTCTCGCTCGCCAGATCTCCCTGAAACGCGACGAGTAGACTGTAGTTAGAGAATAACGATGTGCAAATTTCCGGTGTTCGATTTCGCTCAGCCAAGCTGACGTCGGGAGAAGAAAGTCAGTTTGCGAGGACGAACGTCAGAAGATGGAGGTTGCAGTACAAGAGCTTGATTAGCGAATGGCCTAGTTCCTGATTACCGTTGGATCGGCCCGCATCCAAGTATGGCCAAACAAGTACAAAACAATGGAACAAGTTTTTTTCGCATCTACCATGACCTCAGACAATTCATTCCATCTTTGCTACTTCGCTATCTCCAAAGAAACTCGGACAGCGCGATAGAGCGAAACATCTCTCTCAATCACGCGAGTTACGAGTTTAACTGCTCAATAAATTGGAACATCTGCCGCTAGCCCAGACTTCTGCACTAGTACTTAGTTACTGCTCAACCGTATCCAAATTTTGGTCACGGATCTACGTGGTGCGCTTTCTGCCGGTTCTCTATCTTCCATTCTTCATGGTTTCTAATTCTTAACCATTCAGCTGGTCGAGTCGGTTATCCGCCGTCTTCGGAGGAGTATTAGATGGCCAAGATGAGAGTTGACCAAGGCCGACATGTTTGACCATTGTTCGCCGGGGAGTAGAAGATGAGATGCTAGAGGTTTTGCATTTGACAGAGGCTTGTGGTACGTGGCACTTATATGCTCAATTAGGGTCAGCTCACGGACGAGTCTCCTCTTTGGTTAGGTCACTGAAGTTGAAGATCCTCACGATCCCGAAGCTGGCAGCTTGCATTTGGTGGTGTACTGTGGCCGACGGTAGAGTTGCTGGTTCTCGTTGGATTATTTTACCAGGTTTTTGGGTTCTTTATGATGTCCGGCTCTGTACTTCGAAGTCCTCAGCCAGCTGCCCCCCGTACTGCATTCCAATTTCTGGGTAATCAACGTGATGGGGTTATATACGGCGATTACAAGCCTCCAGGGGTCCAGGGGTCCGACCTCTAGGGCGGTAGAGGTCACACCTACTGCCCTAGAGGTCGCCCACTGGGCCACTGGGTAGTAGAAACTTATTAGTATGCCGCCGAAGTGTAAGTAGACATATACGTACCTGAAGAGAGAGGACGGAGGGACAGTGCCCAACCCGTCTATTATTTACAGCCGCGAGCGAGGTGATCCCGATAGCCCCGGTACCAGGTTCGCGGCAGTAGATTACAGCCGCGCCCAAGGTAGGTCCTCTCCAGCTGCAGACGTGAGGTACTCACACTGCAGCGCCGTGACATCTACGTGAATTAATCTCCAGTCGGGACGTACACCTATGCGGCTGTAGTTTACTGCCGCATGGGCGTACGTCCCGACTGAAAATACAGAAGGGTAATATACGTGGCAGTAAACTACAGCCGCGTGTAGAACCCTCTCTCCCACTCAGTCGGGACGTACACCTATGCGGCTGTAGTTTACTGCCGCATATGTGTACGTCCCGACTGATAATATAGGAGGTAATATATACGGCAGTCAACTACTGCCGCATACGGGTACGTTCTGACTGAGGGAGAGAGAGGGTTCTACACGCGGCTGTAGTTTACTGCCGCGTATATTACTCCTCTATATTTGCAGTCGGGATGTACACCTGTGCGGCAGTAAACTACAGCCGCATGGAAATCTCTCACTCACTCAGGTGGAACGTACCCGTATGCGGCTGTAAACCACAGCCGCATGTATCACACACTCTCACTCAGTCGGAACATACCCGCATGCGGCTGTAGTTTACTGCCGCATGAGTGTATGTCCCAACTGAAAATATAGAGGGGTAATATACGCAGCAGTAAACTACAGCCGCGTGTAGAACCCTCTCTCTCACTCAGATGGAACGTATCCGTATGCGGCTGTAAACCACAGCCGCATGTATCACACTCTCTCTCACTCAGTCGGAACGTACCCGCATGCGGCTGTAGTTTACTGCCGCATGGGTGTACGTCCCGACTGAAAATACAGAGGGGTAATATACGCGGCAGTAAACTACAGCCGCGTGTAGAACCCTCTCTCTCACTCAGTCGGGACGTACACCTTTGCGGCAGTAGTTTACTGCCGCATACGTCTACGTCCTGACATCACCCCCATCGCTTGAGTTCTCGTGGTGGGGGTGGGCGAGATTATTCTGGGAATGGTACGAGGACCAACCGTTTCCAGATCACTCAGTAAGTCGATTGCCGAGACTGAGTGAGACGGAAGGTAATAAACGCGGCAGTGGTTTACTGCCGCATACGTGTACGTCCCGATTGAGGGGGACAGAGGGGTAATATGCGCAACAGTAAACTACTGCCGCATACGGGTTCGTTCCGACTGAGAGAGGGTTCTACACGCGGCTGTAGTTTACTGCCGCGTATATTACCCCTCTGTATTTTCAGTCGGGACGTACACCTACGCGACAGTAAACTACAGCCGCGTGTAGAGCCCTCACCTGGTCGGAACGTATCTGTATGCGGCTGTAGTTTACTGCCGCGTATATGATCCCTTACTGTATAGTGAGGGGTGGTACCAGGTGCGGCTGTAATCTACTGCCGCCCTTGTCCACACCATTCAATCCTACCTGCCGTACAGTAAAATCTAAGTTTTCGTCTAAATGTGGTAGTATAAGTCCGAAAATTTATCAATCAACACCTGTCTTGATAGTCTGCCAACGATATGTCTCGAAATCCCCGTCTCAAAGCGCCCAGTTCCACCCCAGCGCTTGTCCGGAAGTTGCCGCCCCACCGGCAATTCTCCGGCAATCTTCCCAGCACGCGTCGCACTGCCACCTCGCCTCTTGTCCTCCTACCTCCATGTCCCCCCCGACGTCTCACGTACTTTCACGAATGGTAAGCTTTTCTCCTGTCTTTTTGTTCCATGTTCATCTAATACTTATTTTATAGCTTTTAAACACGTCCATTGGTGATCGATCAACGTTAACGAAAACGTTCGGGAGCGCACCTTCAGTACGTCTTTTATTCTTTGTTTACCGTATTTGTCAGGCTCACCCGTCGTATGTTCAATCATTCTCGTCGTTTACAGCTTTTAGCAACCAACAGTCTTGACCGGAAACCCAACGTCGAAGCTTTGCCGTCACTCACGGTTTGTTTTCCTCCCCTTTCATCGGTCTTCAACGATGTACTTACTCTCAATCATTAGAGGCCTCAAATCGCGTGGGGGATCATTTGGAGGATGGTGTCGCTGGTAGCTCGAAGTTTGGGGGTAGCTTAGGGTCAGGGAACCAGCTAAGTTTTCATTTTTAACCTCCAAACCGTCACTTTCAACAAGGGTACTTACCAATCATTGTCTATCTTTCTCGGTCGCCTCAAATCATCGAAATCGCGCGGTTCATCAAGGGTGAAGATGCACAGTAGAAGAGTGCAGAAGACCCGCGGATACCCTGGACTCTCCCTACCGACTCACTCTCTGCAGTACTTGCTGCACGCATGCCGCTATTTCCCGACCCAAACCATGTCGGTCAGCCTACGGCGGTTTCTTTCACAGTAACCGTCCGTCCTTGAGCTGGCCTTTGTGGCCTTGCTCCTCAACGGGGACTTTGAGTCTCCGTTGGGTCAAGGATTCAACGACGACTGTGTACGGCGAGTGGAATGGTTGCGGGTCATTGCGGGCACCTTGGATTGTGGGGAGATGTGACTGCTCGGTCTGTCTCGGTCGGAAGCATGTGCTTCGTGCTCGTGTTCTCCGACCTACTACGTGCCAGTCGAATTCGAAGGCATTTCTTCATGGCCGCCGCTGCTTCTCGCTGCTCGACGAGACTTTGGGTCTCATTCGGGCAGCTGCAGTGGTCTTCGTTCGTTCACGGATTTGCGGTGGATGACGGACCTGCTGCCGAGCGATTCGCGAGCGGGTTATTGGGATCTAGTAGAGGTCGAGTAGGGGTCCGATCCAGCAGAGGACCAGGGGACAGCCAGAGGACAGCCAGAGGACAGCCAGAAGATGTCAGGAGGAAAGGCAGAGGTTGGCAGAAGACAGAGCAGAGGATAGCACACAACATGACAAAGAGGCACAAAACACCCACATTTGATCACCTGCACTATTATTATTCCGTGTCCTTCTGCTTCTGATTTCCTCTGCGAGGAATATTCACACTGAGTAGGTCGAAAATATGCAACCTACGTAACCTCACATTTACTGAGGATACACTTGAAACTGTACATTGAATCATGATTGGGCGGTTCATGATCAATCACAACATGTGATCACACACAGAACGAAAGGACCTTCACCATACTTTCCTCCTCGAGGAACATACATACCCGGTAGGCTCTGCCTCACCCTCTCATGAGTCGTTGATAGAGGAGGTCTCCAAAACTGGGACTGATTATATCCGTTAAACTGAAATCTTTCTGATCAATCAGCTATTTCAGTGGTCACTTTATTGCTATCGCTATTATGTATATGTAGATTTTGGATAACCCGAACTTGATTCCCCCTTCTTTCTTTCCTGTCCTTCGTGGTTACGCCCGCGCTGAATGACGTTTCATTGTTTGATCATTCATGATCACTCATACTCCCTGTCTGCATTTCCCCCGGTGAGCTTCCTCCCCGACGAACACACACATTCAGTAGGTTCCTTGCCCACTCATCAATCCTTATAACTTGTGCTTTTGTCGATGCTTTGATCCACAGCCCCGTCGCCAAAGAGTTTTGCCATATTCCCACCGTGTGTCACGGTACACATCCGAGTGAAATAGTGAGTGGCACAAATGGCACAGATCAGCGTCAGTACGTGCGTCCAAGAAGAACGTGTGGGCGCCATGAGTTCAGAGTTGTGATCTAAATCCGACTTACCAAACCAGATCCGGTGTTCACTTGGAATGTTGTCTGTCACTAACAGGCCAGATACTAGAACACTGGTTGAGATTAATAGTCAATCTCGACTATCAGAGCGGGAAGGCTCGCGGGATTGTAGGTGCCAGTTCAATCTCGTACTCAATACTTGTAGATATGAATCACTAACCCGACTTTGGAACTGCGCGAACGACTCGCAGAGTAAGTTGTAGTGTTAGGAAAGCCACAAGAATTCGGCAATTTGGTACGACACTAGTAACGTACAAATTTAACTATCTCAGAAAGCCCTCCTACGTTGTTCGCTACTCCCTCGTACGTGTCACCCTCAACCCGCTCCTGTTCTGTCCACTGTCTCCTTTGGTCTATAAGTACTGGTATTCCATTTGGTGAGACATCGAGGAGCTCTTCATGCAAGTCCTCAACATCTTGAAAAAAGTACCTGCGGTCAAAAACATCCATTTCCTCAATTGTGTCTGCACCATCGGCATCAATGGCATTATCTTTGAGCACTAGATCTATTGTCAGAAACTATACAACTTATAATCAAGGCTGTGGCGCGCACCTGTCCATTCTGGCAACGAATCAAGCATCCATTCTTTGACTTCTGGCATAGACCGTCCGAATTCTACATTGAATTCGCTTCGAGAGAATGTGTAATTGCTCAGTCCAAACAGGCTGTGAAACTTTCAATGAAAACAGAGTGATACCACAAATTCTAAATCTTACAAGGCTGAATCGTAGTCCTCTGTCAGATCATTGACTTGCCAGCCTTGCAGCCAGGCAGCATCTTCAACCGGACCTGTTTTCTCCCACAAGCCAATCATGCATGCCTATTTATATGCCACCCGTCGATCATAGTGTTCGACGACCAAAAAGTCGAACCGTCGTATCTTTTTTTCCATCCGTGCCCTCCCCATAATTCTTTCTATTCTGGACAGATATACGTCTGAATATTGGGATTTGCGATGGAAACCCATGGATATCCCGTCCGGGCGAAATGGAGGTACGAGGAGGACGGGGGGGCTCAATTTCGACCTTTTGCCCCATATCCCGGTTCGGACCCATCCAATCTTTTTGTTCTCGGTGAGTGAAATGCTCGTACGGGTCACAGGAACATTTCGTTGCACCAGAAGGTATACCGAAAATCCGGTTCTTGCCTTGCCAGGGTCGAAACACTGAAAAACCCGCCAAAAACCCCGAAGATTCCACTGATCCTCACTTATCCTCACTCGGACATGTCGTGGGGGGGAGCTAGCGTGCGGGATCTCTTTGTATGGATGCCTGGAGCAATTTATTACTGCCAGGCCAGTCGCCCTAACGTCGTTCTGGAACACCAGAGGAAGGTTTCCAGGAAGGACCCCCCAACGCCACCCAAAACAGCATCAAATGAGGATATCCTGACCAGACCTTCATGGATCCACATGTTTAGGGGCTCATCCATGAGCTATCACTACCAGAAACAATAGATCACTGCAAAGCTAAGCGATCCGGGGAGGATAAGCGGTTGGAAAAAGGATGTCTATATCAGCCAATTCCCATAGCGAGCGGAAACTCTCACAAAAGACCACATATCCTGGTGTCGGTCGGACCCACTGCCAGTGCGTCACTTTCAGGCTTCAGATACATGTATTTAGATCATTTTATTACTGCCAGACCAAGTGATTCGGTGGACGGGTTCCATCTCAGAAGGTGAGGATGCGGGGGCAGGCCAGGTTTGGGTGAGATAAGCGCCGGAGATGCATCTCCGGCAATCGCCGGTAATGGCGGCAATTCCTGTCAACCCTCTTGCACCTTTTCCCTATCCCCCCCCTCACAATAGAGAATTTCATAAAGACATGACCAGTGCCCCATCACAGTACATTGTGTGGGTACGGTCTCCTGGAATTCAGATCTGTTTTCCTACAGTACGGTAAAGGTGTACATGTAGCACCACCACCACCACCACCACCACACTGGCACGCCGATGCCCACCTTTCACCACCCACAAGCCGTGGGAATTAGTCGTCAACCAAGAGGTCGACGACGCTTTGTCATCCCCGCTCCCTCCCCCACCAAACCACCCTCTTTCCTTAATCCTACGTCACTCCCACCCTTTATGTCTCACCTAACCCATCTTTTCCCCCGACCACTAAACTACCAGTCAACCTTAGGGGTTATATACGGCGATTACAAGCCTCCAGGGGTCCAGGGGTCCGACCTCTAGGGCGGTAGAGGTCACCTCTGGAGCAGTAGAGGTCACCCCTACTGCCCTAGAGGTCGGGGTTAGGGTTAGGGGTTAGGGGGTTAGGGGTTAGGGGTTAGGGGTTAGGGGTTAGGGGTTAGGGGTTAGGGGTTAGGGGTTAGGGGTTAGGGTTAGGGTTAGGGGTTAGGGGTTAGGGGTTAGGGGTTAGGG